>CM077648.1:29891118-30286118 GCA_039707465.1 Rhabdophis nuchalis
AAGATTTCTGTTTTCCTGTGTATTTTATAGCCACAATATTTAAGCCCTCAACTCATGGAATCCTTCAGTTATTTTGATTTTTTTTTTTAAAAAAACTACTTTAGAATCTCTATATATAAAAATTTGTGTGTGTGTGTGTGTTCCAGCATTACTCTGGAATGCCTTGAGCAATTTCAACCAAACTTGGTACACAGATGACTTACTCTCTGGAAAAAAATATTGTGGGAGTAAGACACCCCTAAAACCCCTTGGGGTATGTATTCTGTTAAGATACAGTCTGTTGTGCCTTAAAATAGTTTCTACTGTACTGCCGTAAAATGACTTCTACTGTGCAGTGCAGTGGAATTGCCATGGTAATGGCTTCACAGTACTCCATAAGGGGGCTCCCTCTGGTAAGGGGGAAAATCCAACATTAGAAATTACGTTTGGTCAGGACATTTTCCCCCTATAAATAAATACCTGGGCAACACTCGGTTATCAGTTTTGTTAATATATTTTGTGAATATATTTTTATTTTTATTTTTTTTGAAAAAGTATTTTATTGGTTTTCAAAAATTTTACAAGGGAAAAGGGTGTAGGGTAAAGATAACATTTTGGTAGCTTCCCTGCTGTTGATGGTGGCTTTCCCAAAACTTCATAAGTTTACAATTTTAAAGGTAAAGGATAAACATATAAAAAGATTACATTGTATAGTCTATATATTCAATCATCTTTTTTTTTGCCATTTTATCTTGTATCAACAATTACAATAGTATTTCAAATAAACTCATTTTTGCGATCTAAGTCTTTTTGCAATTGACTCCTCTTCCCTGTCCCCGGGCGGAGCCGTCGCTCCCTCCGTTCCCTCGTCTTCCCTTCCCAGCTGGGGGGAATGTTTTTTAATAAAAGCCTCCGCCTCACTTAGTGTTTTGATTTTTACTCTGCCTCCCTCCCAGAAAATCAACATTCCCTCTGGTAATAACCACTTGAACCATATTCCCTTTTTATATAATTTCTTAGACAAGAAAGAATACTTCCTCCTTATTTCTCTAATTTTTTTCGGAATCTGTTTCAAAATGATTATTTCTTTATCCTGGCATTTTAAAATTCCATCCCGTTGAGCCCTCAATATCTCATCCCTTGTGGATCTCCTAAGAAATTTAACATGAACTTCTCTTGGTACGTTATATCCTGGCATAAGTTGAATTAATTCTATAAACCAGGTCCATATCCCACCAGAGTTGATCTTTCTCTCTTTTAAGATATTCTGCTAATATTGTACTCATAAGGTCTTGTAAGGTCTTTGTTTTCTGACTCTGGTATATTCTGGAACCTGAGAAAAAAAGACATTCTTTCAAATTCAATTTTGGTCATGTTTGCTCCCAATTCTCAACCCTCCCTCCGAACCTCCTTCACCTCTTCCCCTATCTCAGCCGCCTCCTTCTCTAGCTTCTCAATTTTTTGTTTATTTTCCATTGTATTTCGTTGCGTTTCCCTAAGATCTAATGTTAATTCTGACATCTCTTTCCTCATTTCATTCATATTTTCATTCATGCTATTCATATTTTTTATTATTTCCCGAAACATTTCTACAACCAATGGATCCTTTGAGCCCTCTTCAGCAGGTTTTTTCTGTAAAAATGTAGAAATCTTTGACTGTGTAGTCAGGCTGGAGACGGCAGAGGATGGAGCAGAAGCTGACTTTCCCGTTGGTGGCTTCATTTTGTGAATAATGACAGAGAATAATTGGGGGGGGGGGGGAACTAACAGATAAAAATAGATGTATTGTCAAAGAAAGCACAGTGCTTTTTTATTTAAAAAAAGTAAAAGAAAAAAGGTATATTATTTTAGCTGTGAATAATTGCAATTCACAGATAATTATATAATTATATATAGTTATCTAATGAAACCTTTACATAAGTACATGTATATTTCTAATATATTTATATAACAATTATATAATATAATGTTATATTATTATAACATGTATATTTCTAATACACTTTTATAACTATTATATTTTTAACCTTAGAGTACTTTGCATGAATCTCATATTTCATTATATTTACCTATACGTAGTCTATGTCTATAGGCAATTTGCTCATAGATCGTAAGTGCAATTAGATCTTCTGTTTTCTAGCTGAAGGGATGAAGGGATGCTTTCTCAACAGTGATTGGTGCATATGTTCAAACTGTTTTGTATTATTTACTATACTAGGTAAGGCTGAAAAATATTTTTTGAATGCAGTGGAATACTTTGCCAGATAACGTTTAGTAGTGAAATGTTTGTATTAATCAAGGTATAATTTGGCCCTCGGACTCAATGGGGGAGTATCATAGTGAAGATTGGTAGCAAACACACACACACACACACCAATTCCTTGCTTCAGTAATCATCTCAAATTACTGCATTGCCATTGTTTATTTTATTGTTTCATTATTTTGATACTGTTATGCTTACATTTTTTTTCATTTCTCTGTTTTAATTGTTGTAAGTCATCTAGAGTAGCCCACGGCAAGATGGGTAGCAGATAAATGTAATAAACAAAGAAGCAAGCAAATAAGTTCATAGCTCTTTCTCTACCTAGCTATTTCCTGATTACCATTTCAGTTGTCTAGATTAGTGGTTCTCAACCTGTGGTCCGTGGACCCCTGGGGGTGCTGTGATATCATCCCAGGGGTTCTGCAAAGGCTTGTAGAAATATTACGATTTAAATCTTGACTTAAGTCTTGGGGGGTCCGGGGTGAATAAAAAGTTGAGAACCATTGGTTTAGAACATATTAGAATTGTTACATAGCAAAATATTTAAATCCATGTATCCATGTTAATTTAGGCCAGCGTTTTATTAGTGGTTAAAACTCAGTTCTGTGTCATCTTCCAATGAATGTAGTTAAGAGCACTAAAACAGAAGCACCAAACTTAAGCATACAGTGTGCAGTTTTAAAAACAGTTGTGCTCTGCACAGTAGTGGGATTCAAAAAAATTTATTACCGGTTCCGTAGGTGTGGCTTGGTGGGCGGGGCATGGTTTGGTGGGCGTGACAGGGGAAGGATTCTGTAGAATTTCCATTCCCTCCCCACTCCAGGGAAAGGTTACTGCAAAATCCCCATTTCCTCTCGATCAGCTGGGACTCAGGAGACAGAGAATAGATGGGGACGGGGCCAGTCAGAGATAGTATTTACTGGTTCTCCGAACTACTCAAAATTTCTACAACCGGTTCTCCAGAACTAGTCAGAACCTGCTGAATACCACCTCTAGCTCTGCACCCAAAAAATGGAAACATAGTTTTTGAACAAGTTTTCCCTTATTACCCCTTGTACTTCCCATTTGCAAGGAAATTGTGGGGTTTTTAAAGCAATCAAAAAGGAAACACACACTGTTTGAAAGAGTATGAATTCAACTTGTGTGTTGTGTCTCTCTAGGTTCTCAACCGACGATGCGTGGAAGCAGCAGTGTCAACAGGCCTTGCACTGAACTGCACCATAAACAAGAAGTCCTTGTTTGACAGAAAACACTATTTCTATGCAGATCTGCCTGTGAGTATATATCAGGCTTTGTCCTTGACAAATCGGAAGAGGAACATGTCTGAAGAACAGATGGGGGGGGCAGGCCAACAAAAGAGAAGCTTTGTTTTTTTCCAGCCACTGTTTACCAGTCCAAGCTGGATGCAGCCCTGAATTCAGATGAATGGGCAGCTGTAGCCAGGAGCTTGCAGATTGATGGTGATTGTTCTGATGGCTGTGCCTTGTGTTTTCAGGGCTTTGGGAGTAATTGAACTGGGGAAGGTACTGCTAGGACAAGCCTTCCTTTATTCTCATTAATGGCCTGTTAGGATTAAGACAAACGGTATGAATCTTTTTAGATGAATGTATTACAGACGCCTATTGGTGCTCCAGTGACTTCACAAGCACTTATTGTCATTATGTCTGAGAATCTCAGACACATCACTAAGTGTTGTATCTTATGATTCTTGACGAATATATTTTATTTTTTCTTTATGTGCACTGAGAGCATATGCACCAAAGACAAATTCCTTGTGTGTCCCATCACACTTGGCCAATAAAGAATTTCTGTTCCGTTGTATTCTATTCTGTGTTTTGTTTTAAATTTGTTCAGATATCTAAAGCAAATAAAGGCAAATGAAAACAGTAATATTCACTGTATGACACTAGTTATTTCATTTAAGTCAGACTTGTTTGAGATTGGGGTTGACTTGTTGCATTTAACAAATTGAAGCTGCCCGGTTCATCAGAAAGACAGGATACATCGTTATAATATTTAAATAAGGATCTGCAGAGGTTCTTGTTGGCAACAGCTCCCATTGTCTTCCCCACAAACAACAGATGAGAAAGTCTGCCCTAGGCTCCCAGTGTATCTTTGTAAAAACACTATGAGATGGAGTGATGATACTGTATATGAGGTGTGGTAAGTTGGCAAATATCACTGAGGTTTAAATGACTATCTTCAGTCAGATTAGTGTTCTTCGGACAGATGTTCCTTTTTAATTTTTTATTGCATTTCAGAAACATTGCAATTCTTTTTAAAATCCTCAGTGGTCTATAGTAATGTACATAAAGAGCAGTATAATTATAATAGCCTTACAATATATAAATATTGTATACCATATACAATATATAAAATTATATAACTAAAAATGGAAATTCAACAAAAGGGAGTGTGAAGAAAAACAAGGGGGGAAAACCTAAATCATCTAAAGAGAAGAATTTCATTCCCTTGTTAACATCATTTGAATCCAACCACTCAGGAAGGAATGAAACGACTGTAAATATTTATTACTGAAGGTATTGAAGCAATATAAAGATAGATTCATTCCCTTATCTAAGCCCCTGACAGAGGTAACTTACATGGTTACATTAGGGTCATTCCATGTCAAGTGGTCTGCACACACATCCCCAATGAACATTGTTAAAGTGTTAGGTTTGCTGACGCAATACTTGCTGAGATATAGTAATTCGTTTGACCCCACACTGCAGCCTTCGACAGTATGACTGAGGTTTCGGCAACTTGGAGACATCATATCTCCAGCAATATTTTGTTGAGAGAAACAAAACTTAGCCATCTTGTACAGCTTGTTGTGCGCTGTTAAACAAAATAATAAAAATATTCTCATGAGCGATCTCCGTCTAGATAATTTGGAGCAAACTTGGGCGAAAATGATTGCGGCTCAAAAAAAAAGTTAAAGTTTGACTTTTTATATCTGTGGAAGCAAAGGTATGAGAAATGTGAAACTGTGCATAATTTCATCGAAATCCATGTTGGTCAAGCAGGACTTTTCTGAAATCAGACCACTTGACATGGAATGACCCATTACCAAATGTGATTTTCCTCCTGATCCTAAGCTACAGGATTGAATTCCAACCAGATGACCTATTTCACCCAAGCTGCTTTGTAATTGCTGCATCATCACCTTCTCATCAACCTTCCCTAAGAAGGGGAGATGGCAGATGGGCCAATAGTTGTCCATAGTATTTAGCTATGACTTCTTTAGAAGAGGAAGCACCCATTTCTTAAGTATGGTGCTGTTACTCTTTCGTCAAAGGGAATTCACAACCGACACAAGCAAGTCTACATTCCCCATTGCAGCAGCTCATACTTAAAAGTCTTGACGCAAGTGCACAGGTCAGATTTCACAGGTGGCAGAACTCATCAGGAAACCAGGTATTTGGAGTGGGCAAGTTATAAAAGCATTTCATTCTTGTAGCATGAGTTCTGTCCCTTTTGTACAATTATGACGTTGCATGCACGTATGAAAAGTGTGGATCTTGTGTCAAAATGTGGTGACACTGCTTTAGGGTATTGCATCAAATCTTGCAGAGAATCTCTCACCAACATAAAGTGCATGCTTCATTCATTGTCAAGTTGCTGCTGGGAGGACAGGATTTTGGGTATGTCTAGTTTGATGAAGAGAAGGACCAGGGGAGAAATGATAGCAGTGTTCCAATATCTCAGAGGGTACCACAAAGAAAAGGGAGTCAAACTATTCTCCATGGCACCTGGGGGCAGGACAAGAAGCAATGGGTCGAAACTAATCAAGGAGAGAAGCAACTTAGAACTAAGGAGAAATTTCCTGACAGTTAGAACAATTAACCTCTGGAACAGCTTGCCTCCAGAAGTTGTGAATGCCCCAACCCTGGAAGTCTTTAAGAAGATGTTAGGTAGCCATTTGTCTGAAATGGTATAAAGTTCCTGCCCACGCAGGGGGTTGGACTAGAAGACCTACAAGGTCCCTTCCAACTCTGCTATTGTATTGTATATTTGTAAAAAATTATTTATTAAATTAGCATGCTATCTTGTATCTGATTCCTTATACGGCATCATTCAGAAGGTTTCAAGTAGCTTTATTGACATTTGGCATGATAGTTTCAGTAGGCACAACTAAAGGTGTGCCTTTGAGGTTGCTACCTTGTGTGGATAGGGTCTCTCTGTTTCTGAAGATGCCAATCCAACTGCGGATGAAACAGCAGGACACCAGAAAACTAGAATTACATCCTAAGCTACACACTAGCGTGACTGCCAAAGCTCATCACGGGTCAATTGATGCCAGTGGTAAAACCCCTAGTAAAATGAGGCAGTGCTTACCACAGTTTAGGTGGTATTCATTCTAGTTCATGCAGCAAACTAGCCAAGTAGGAAGGGAGAGCTTAGCTTTTTTTTGCCAATTAGATGTCTCATATAAGTCTCCCTCTCCCTCCAGTTATTCTTTCCATATAGTTTTTTTTAATAGTCTGAAGGCATTTAATGTAACATTTGTGTATGATAAATTACATTGGAAGGTTAAATGTGAATGTTTGAGCATTAATAGAAAATGAAATTCGGTTACTCACTGTCACTTTTATTTGGGTTTTTATTTTTTAATAGAATAGAATTCCTTATTGGCCAAGTGTGGTTGTATGCACAAGGAATTTGTCTTTGGTGCATATGCTCTCACTGTACATAAAGAAAAATAAAATACATTCATCAAGAATCATAAGATACAACACTGAGTGATAGTCATAGGTTACTTCCGTCTGAAATTAAAAACTCATCTTTTCCGTTTGGCCGGCCTTGGGTAGCCTCTCTCTATAGGGTTTAGCTGTTTTAATTGGGTATTTTAGCATGTTAAGGGGATTTTAGCACAGGCCCAGATTTAATTTGTTCTTAATTATATTTGTATATTTATTGTATTGTGGTTTTAGTTTTCCCTGTGCACCGCTCCGAGTCCCTACGGGGAGAGGAGCGGTCTATAAATTAAATTATTGATTGATTGATTATTGACTAATAAGCAATCAAATTTTACCAGGAAACAAATAAAGTAATATACATTGTAAAGATACAAGCAACATGGTTATAATCATAAGTGGGAAGACATAGGTACTAGGAAGGAAGAGAAGAAGAATAGTAATACAGTCTTAGTAAATAATTTGTCAGTGTTGTGGGAATTAGTTGTTTAGCAGAGTGATGGCATTCACAAAAAAGCTATCCTTGTTTCTAGTTGTTCTGGTGTGGAGTCCCCTATAGTGTCATTTTGAGGGTAGAAGTTGAAACAATTTATGTCCAGGATGTGAGGGGAGTGTAGATATTGTCACAGCCCTCTTTTTTGTACAGTATACAGGTCCTCAATGGAAGGCAGGTTGATAGCAATTGTTTTTTCTGCAGTTCTAATTATCCATTGATGTCTGTGTTTCATCTTGTTTGGTTGCAGAGCCAAACCAGACAATTATGGAGATGCAGATGACAGACTCTATAATTCCTCTGTAGAACTGAATCAGCAGCTCTTTGGGCAGTTTGAGCTTTCTGAATTGGCGCAGAAATAATCTTTTCTGTCAGAAGTACCTTGAGGGAAGAGGTGGTCAGAACGGAAAGAGTACATGCAGTCTACCATATGTATATCTTTTGATGTCAATGGTTTAACAAGAAGGATGGGTCTGTGTGTTAAAAGGCAAAGATGATCAGCTTTCATTTGAAATGAGCTATCTGTTAACATTCTAAATGCAGGCTGGATATCAGATCACTCAGCACAGGCTTCCCATTGCGGTGAATGGCTGCTTACAATACTTTATGCCAGCCAATAAAAATTGGAATGAAATTATAAGCAAGACTGTGAGGATCAAGCAAATACAGTTGGAGCAAGACAGTGGAAAGAGTCTTCATGATGATTTTAGAAGCCAAACACTCATTGACCTCAACAGAGCAGGTATGTTTGAAACATATTTTTTTTCAAGTAACTGTTGCAAGACGTAATTATATGTTTTCAATGGAATGCATGTTCTCAAATTAAAATAACTGGATTTGATGCCCAGTTAAAGTTTCAAAGCACAAAGTTTCAAAGAAAGACTTGACTGTATCATCTATACTTAAGGTGTCGGGCCTTGGCTTTGAGCACGAGGCAGGCCGAAATAAGGTGTCTAAAGTGTCACCATTCACTTATGTCATGTAAAAAAAAGTGGAAGCATGTCCTCCCATTTCATTTTCTATTTATACACAAACACAGATGCTTTTCTGGGAGCCTGAAGTTCCAGGCTGGAAAATAATGGAACCCAGATGGAAAAATATTTTAACCATTTAAATTTAATTGAATAATTAAATGACTGAATAGAATTTTTGAAGGCATTTTCCAAATGAAGGCAGTTTCTTTAATCTGTCTGTCTTGGAATACAGGCGGTCTTGGGTATCATCAGGTGGGAAAATCAGGTACCATCAAGATGTTTAAGCACAAAAATCTTCACTTTTCTTCCTACACAGAGATCTGTTTGCTGTATCAGGTGTTCAGGGACCAGAAGATTTGCCACAGACAGGATATTTCCCATAGATTTGTCTGTTGATGCTACATTTCAAAGCCAGAGACCACATTCCTCTGTTTGCTGCAAAATTTGCAAAAGAACAGTCTTTGACAGCTAGTTATGAGCATCCCATGGGACACGGTGGCTCATTGGGACATGGTGGCCCAGTGGCTAAGATGCTGAGCATCCCTAGCGCCGTGTAACAGAGTGAGCTCCTGTTACTTGTCCCAGCTTCTGCCAACCCATCAGTTCAAAAACATGTAAAAATGCAAGTAGAAAAAATAGGAACCACCTTTGGTGGGAAGGTAACAGCGCTCCTTGCGCCTTCATCGTTTAGTCATGCTGGCCACATGACCACGGAGACGTCTTCGGACAACGCTGGCTCTTCGGCTTTGAAACGGAGATGAGCACCGCCCCCTAGAGTGGGGAACGACTAGCACCTTTACCTTTGAGCATCCCCCATTTCTCTTGGGGGACTTTACATAGAGTCCCTTTTTTTATATTAGTGAGATGTGAATGTACGCAAGACAGAATGACAGTTCTACTGTTGTATGAATTTTGACAAGGATTAAATAATAAATGATCCTGAATCGCCTCGCATAAAAGCTAGAGCAGCTTCAAGTGTGCTCAACATTTATGACTGAACTGATACAATGAGACAAAAAAGCTGCTGTTGTTATCCTTCCTCTGCCTCTGGTAGGGATCGGCCTCATGGAGCTTGTCATGGAACCAGATATGTGTTGCGGAGAAGAGGCAGCAGCTGCGGTGAGGGAACTCCAGCTTATCCTGCAGGCTCTCGGGAGCAGCCAGGCCAACATGGCAGGTAGGCTGCAGGGCTTATTTATCTTTCCTCAACTGTGATTTTCTACAAATAGGGCCCTTTCACAGCAGCTTTCTTTGCCGTGCAGCTACTAATCATTTAGCCTTGATGGGCTGCCTTTTGTTGGAGTGTTTTTCTCTCCTTCATAAGATTTCTGATGCTGTATGTGGTACTCCTACCTTAGGTATCTTGGAGACATCATTGCTTCTGACTCAGCTCAGATATTTCTAGACTCCTAGCCTTTTTTTGAAATTGTGCACGATAAACCTAAGTGGGAACAGAATGATTGATGGCTCCTGGGTGGACTTTTGTTTTGCTTCCACATTAGCTTCTCCAAATGCAAATTCTTTGGGATAATACTAACTCTAACTTGACTAATAATTTCTAGTTTTATACTGCTAAGAGATCCTGGGAATGTTGCAAAATGGAGATATTTGAGATTCAGCTTCAAGTCAATGTCTGATAACAAGTCATTTTTTTAATTGAATACTATATTTTTATGAAACAAAGCCTGGGTTTTTCCCAAATAATTTACCCTTAAAATTGGCAGCACTCCCTTCCCCTCCCCATTTCCTGCTATACTGTTTCTTTGTGTTGATGATGAGAACTGCTACTGTGGAAGGGATGAATAAGGATGATCAGGAACAGACATCAAAGGGCTATACTTACATCAGGATAATGACAACTGCCCAGCTAAAACACTTAGGTGCTTATATCAGAGTTGGCAGGGATATAAGAATTTGCTATGGGTAGATTGTTGTTTTATTGACAAAAGTAAAAGCATTATTCATGGTGTACATTATATGAATGATTTAACAAGAATAAGAACATCTGTATTTTACCAAGAAAATCACATAGATAGACTTAATAGAGTGGTTGTTGATATACTGTAGTGCCAGATGATGGACCCATCAAGTCAGATGCTGGCAGAGGAAGAAATAAAGATCTAATAGTGTTTATGATGTGGCTAGATTAAAGTAGCTGATATTGTCATGCTGGCAAAGGCAGTCAAAAACTTCAGAGAAGGGATTGCAGTGGAAATATGAAACATAAGAAGGATGAACATACAACAGATCATCACAGTAAAAGAGGAAATGAGTCAATTACCTATTGACATATTCAGTATTGGCAAATTTAAATAGAATTGGACAGGCAGAAGATCAGACTGCTCACTATTGAGGGTCTGAAAAAAGAAGTGGATTAAACTAAGGACAAGTACAACAATATTAAAAATCTTTGGAATTGAGAATGAAGTGGTCAATAGCTTTTGTTGTTTAGGATCGACTAAAACGGGTCTGCAAAGTTGGCTCTTTTAAGATTGATGAACTTCAACTCCCAGAATTCCTCAGCTGGCTGGGGAATTCTGGGAATTGAAGTCCACCAGTCTTAAAAGAGCCAACTTTGCAGACCCCTAGACTAAAAGAAGCATGCTGCAAAACTAGCATTTGATAGGATAGCCATGAAATCCTTGGAAGACGTAATTAGATGCTGTGAGATAGTCTGATAGCTTCAAAGCTCTGCAAAAATGATTTGAAAGCGGCATTTTGAAGAAGTGGGACAGAAAAATGTATTAATGCTTTTGAGCACCAGTGTTGTAGAAGACCGTAGAGAATACCATGGATAGCTAAGAAAATAAATGAATTGCAGAAGAAAATACAGAGTTGTCATTTGAAGCACACAATATGAGGCTCAAATTATCATATCTAAGCACAAGATGAGAAAAGCCAGCTCCCTTTTAACAATCCATAATGCTGGCCAATATGGAAGAAAAAAGAAAAGCACAACCAGCAGCAGAGGAGATGGATTAAAGTAGTGAGAGGTGTGTTGCTGAGAAACCTGAAAGACCAGGCTTAGTGACAGATCATTCTGAAGAAATCTATCTGAGTGGCCACTAAGAACTGTCACTGACTTAATAGCACATAATAATAGCTGGGTCATTCTAGAACAGGTTGTCAATTTCATTGAGGGGTGCATCACAATTATGTTTGACCTCGGGGAGCTGAGGTGGGTGTGGTCAAGGTGGGCCTGGCCAACTCGGCATTGTGCCATGGGCACCAGTGTTGGCCCAAGCGCTCTGCCAGCGAAAACAAGCTCCCGCGACAGCTTCCTGCAACCCTTTGCCAGCTGAGGCCCTCCCAAGCTCTGTTTTTGTTGGCAGAGGCACATGGGTTGATCCTTTGCTATTTCTAGGGCGGCCCCACAGGCCAGATCTAAACACCCTGCGACTGGATCCAGCCCCAGGGCCTTGAGTTTGACACCCCTATTCTAGAATAATTGAGTGTATTGATAAAGGCAGAGAGTTTTTTCTATTAGAATTTTTATGCAGTTTAGACTCATTTATTTATCAAATTTCTACACTCCCCATCTCACCTAAGTAACTCTGGGCAGTTTGCAAACAATTTTGGTCATTTTCTTTAGTCTTATGCAAATAGTATAGTATTATCTATAATACTATAAGTATTTTCTATAATAATTACCTATTAATTTACCTTGACCACATAGTTCAGCAAAAAGTACTCAACCCCTCCACTTTCATTTTTCTATGTTTTTGCAACTATAAAAATATCTCTACAACCTCTACTTATTTTCAAGATTCCATGGGACTCTTGCTGAAATATAAAGGAAGTCTGGGTGAACAAATAATGGACAACTATGCTTGTTTCATTTACTTCATAGTAATCAAAGGTTCATCCTAAAATTCAAGCAAAACTGTTTTGAAAAGATAATTGACCCTTTTGAGTGAATAGCTACAGTAATTACAAACATTTTTAACTGCAAAAACTAGAACCAAAGCTTTTCTGTAAACTTTGATATTCATAGCAAATCAAGAAATAATTTTAAAAAATGAAGCATGTTATTTTATTTTTACAAACTGTAATAATCAAAGTAGTCAAAATGTAGGCTTCTATACAGTGTGCTGCTAGAGGTTTATGTGCTATGTACACAGTGTTTTTCATTAAGATTGAAAAGAAAATGTTGCTTCTCTTTATGTATTATTACAGGGGTGTCAAATTCAAGGCCTGCAGGTTGAATCCAGCCCATGGGGTGCTTAGATCCAGCCCAGGGGGCTAGCCTGGAAAAGGATTAGCCTGGGGTGCCTCAGCTAGCAAAACAGGCTGCGGGAGGGCCACGGGCACCCTCCCTGCACCCCATTTTGGCCGGCAGGGTGCTGCAGGAGGGCATCCGTCTTGTCTCCTCCCCCTCCCGGCCAGCCCCCGAAGGGCAACTACAATACTGGTCCGGCCCTCTAAGAAATCCAGTTTGACACCCCTTTAATAGTACCTTATGACAAATAGGAAGAGTGGGAAAAGCCTTCCTCTCTTACACCCCCATTACTGGTACAGAATTATTGAGGAAATTTTATATTGCTCTATCAGTTTGACATCTAGAGTTTTACAGGCTTGATCAGGAGGTACTGTATCTGCAAAAACAAAGAAATATACACCTGAAAACTATTTTCTGCCTCAAAAAGTTGTTTTAGTGCCTGATTGTTCTATCAGTTTATTAGGAAATCTGTATTAGCTTTTGGCTGTTTGAAAGGGTTTTCAGTTGTATTCATTGCAAAGATTATAAGTCCTTGAAGGGGAAAAATGGGCTTTTCTCACCTGTCCTTGTGCTATAAATTTTCAAGGACACTTGAGTAAATCTGTTTGGACTGCTGTTGGCTTTGTGATAGAATTCTACCAAGCCATCAAATGATAGTTTCATACAATCAAAATCTTTGACAAAGCCTTTTTTAGCTTAGTTGTTTCACATTTTGTCTTCTGGATATTTGTTTAGAACTGTGTTGGTATTATAATTGTGTCATAATACCAACACAATGTTTCTATTATTGTGTGGTTTATCTTTGGTGAGATTCACAGCCTTTGGGGCTGGTTGGTAGCTCAACAGCTTGAGTCCTAACCAAGGATCTAGGAACTGTCAAGGTAACATCGGAGGATATAAGCTGTTCCAAGCAGGGTGGCTCTTTGTAGAGTCAGAATGCTCAAGTCCGGCAAACCTAGAACCTCCACATAGCGAGGCAGTCCCCTAGGTATTGCTCCAAGGGCTCCAATCATAATCAGGACAACACACGACTTTCTCTTCCACAGTTGCTCAACTTCAATTTGCAAGTCCCGGTATTTTGTGATTTTTTCTTGCTGCTTGTTTTCAATTCGTGCATCACCAGGTATTGCAATGTCAACGAACCATACTTTTTTCTTTTCAATTATTGTTATATCAGGTGTGTTGTAGGCCAAGTGCCTGTCAGTCTGAATTCTGAAGTCCCACAAGATCTTGACTTTCTCATTCTCTAAAACTTTCTCAACCTGATGTTCCCAGTAGTTTTTGCTGTACTCAAATCCAAACTTCTGGCACAATTTCCAGTGAATGATCTTAGCAACGCGGTCATGGCGTTGTAGGTAGCCAGTTTGTGAAATTTTGCTGCACCCACTGATCAGGTGGTTGACTGTCTCATCTTTCTCATTACAGAGGCGACATTTGCTGTTGGTGGTAACATGTTGAATTTTTGCCTTCATGCAGTTTGTGGTTAAAGCTTGTTCTTGAGCTGCCAAAATAAACCCTTCTGTTTCTTTTTTCAGTACTCCCGATCTTAACCAGTTCCAAGTTAGTTTTTGGTCAGCTTTGCCTTCAATACTTTTTAAGTATTGGCTATGCATAGCTTTGCTTTTCCAATTTTCAGCTCATTTCTCAATTACTTCTTTCTTATATTCAGCTTTTGACTTAGTTGTCTTTAAAAGGCCTCCTTTATTTGCTTCCTTAATCATTGGTTCTTCACTTTTCTGAATGTAATCATTCAAGCTGTGTCTTTCTTCTTCCACAGTCTGCTTTACTTGTAGGAGTCCTCGATCACCTTCTGTTCTTGGTAGATATAAACGGTCAACATCACTTTTAGGGTGCAAAGCATGGTTCAATGTTTTAGGTTGCAAAGCATGGTTCATGAAACAATGTTTGTATTATTATTATTATTATTATTATTATTATTATTATTATTATTATTATTATTATTATTATTATTATTATTATTATTATAATATAATAATATAATAGCATCTGTATAAAAAGTGAAATACCTCTCACTCATCATTAAATCTCTAGATCTGTAAATCCTACAAACTTGAAATTCGGCACTTAGGTTCCTCTTGACTTCTAGGTGCTTGCTAAGAAAGGATTTGTCAAAATCAGTTTTTCAAATACTGTTCATCAGTATTTCTTATACAGTATTATATTAACACGTAATGGTAAGGAGTTAGACATTCTACTCCCTCTCCCCACCTGAAAGGAACTCTGTTTCAACTGCCAGTTGTCTTATATTAACACACTCTGATGCTAATCCCATCGCTAGATTGGGCATGGGCATCGCCAGCATCTGACTCATCCGGCCTGTAGGCTGGAAATTTGGACATTCTACTCCCCCTCCCCACCTGAAAAGAACCAACTGCCAGTTGCCTGATATTAACACGCTCTGATGCTAAGGAGTTACACATTCTACATTAACGTTCAAGCTTTAAGTATCAAGCCTGATCACATAGTTTTGTAGCAAACCACGGATATCCAGCTAGTATTATAATATGGATCAAATAATGTGTATTAATAAACTTACAACAAAAATGAAATATATGTCCAAGGTAAATATGTAATATAAGTTTTATAGTAATATTTGCAGCAATGTGTAGATGAAGACACAGAGGTGCAAAATTTAGAAATTCTTCACATAGCAATGAGGTAACTTATAGCATAGACAGTAATCAAGCTCATTGCCTGGAACTCTTAGAATAGAATAAATCAGTGGGACAATGAATTCTTTTGAAATGGGCAATAAAACATTATATGAGTCAATTTGAATATTTCCTGTCCTGTACAGGGTAATAGGCTGTGTAAAATAAGCATGCTATAAAATCTGACATTGTCACAGGGGGCAACCTGTCCAACTTTGCTGAAGAAAAGCCCCATTGATTTTTCATAGTGGTTCTATTAGTAAGATAGGAAGGCGGTTACAGTTTATTGGATTGTTGATTAGGAAAGCATCTTCAGAGCAACATCTGAGAAAAATAGGTACAGTGTAGCTGAGCGCTTACACGGCAATTTTCATAATTTTTCCTTTCATGTAGTTTTGCCAGGAGTTTGCATCTATAAAACCTTAACAATTTTCAGTGTCTTTTTTTTAAATAACTACACAAATACTACTGTCAAGCAAAATTAATTTTGTTCCATATGTGTGTTAGTTTTATGAGCTGATCAATAAATAAATCAGAGAGACTAGTAGATCTATTTCGAGCTTTTTAGCTCTCATCAGCTAGTCATACCCTTACTGGGATTCGAACTGGGGCTGTATTGCATATCAGGCAAGAGCCTTTAGCCATTCAGCCAAGCCCGGCTCTCCCATTGCATCAGCTGAGACAGGAGGATAAAACTAACACACATATTAAAAAAATTCACACAACGGAATTCTTGGCTTTCTGTCTAGATGGTCTCTGGTGATGAGCCGAAAGGCAGAAAAGGAAACAGTATGTCTCCTCCCTTAATTGGGGCACTAACAGGGTGTTGTGGGACAATTATATATATATACATTTATTGATCAGCTCATAAAACTAACACATATATATATACTTGCAAGTGGCATGGTTTTATTCAACTTCTGATATTATTTTCAGAGGGCCAGTTGAGAGTAGATGCAAATGTATCTGTACATCGTCCTGGCCAACTTTATGGAGTAAGGACCGAAGTGAAGAATATCAACAGTGCTCGGTTTCTCGCGAAGGCAATAGGTAAATAAAACTTTTCTTCCTAGCTGAAACCCTAGAAATTTGAAATTTCATATCCAACAAAACCTGTTTGTAGAAAACCTGTTTATAAAACCTGTAGTAAAATATTGATACAAATCTTTTAAATCTTTAAACTGCCTATAAGATTTCCCATCTGCCTTGTTGATGTCGAATGTACAGTTAATTTACATTAGGGGCTAGTCCTTGACTTACGGCTGGTTGTTTAAAACCCTTCTGACCATCATAAAATGTTGTGTTGTTCCTCTCTGCACAGTCACATGATGACGATCGGGGTGATTGGCAACGTACACTGGTTGCCAAAACCCCCACAATCATGGGAATGCCATTTGCAATCTTCTCTGCCAACTTTCCCAGAAAGTCAGTGGGGAAACCAGCAAAGAACGTAGCAAGTTGCTGCTTCCTGCCAAAAGATTTCATCTCTCTTCTGTTCATGGGAGGAAAGGGGAAGTCCTTCATCAGGCTGTAGAAACAAAGCTTGGATTTTTGGCATCTGAACTTTTCCAATCCACTACAGGTGTTCCTTCTGTACATACCGTGTTTCCCTGTAAATAAGATCCTGTCTTATATTTTGGTAACATCAAAAAAAGGCACCAGGTCTTATTTGTTGGAGGATGTCATCCACTGACTAACCTTACTTGCGCGCATCACCCCCAGACTCTTTTTCGCTGTCACAGGACTTCAGGAACTTCTTCTTCTGCGCCAGCAAGGTTTTCCTGAAGGCCTATGTAGCCGATAACAGAGCCCTGGATTGATCCAGAGCTTTGTTATCAGCTATAGAGGCCTTCAGAAAAGCCTTGCCAGCCTTGCCATCTGTAGAAGAAATGGACCGGTGAGGCAGGTGTCAGGGTGTGTGAGGCCTGGCTACAACTGTCCAAAGGTAAGTAGTTGCGCAGATCCCCCCTCATCCCCCCTCATCCCCATCCTAGCTTAATTTTTACCCGTGTGCTCTGGAGTGGGGGGGGGGAGGTCTTAATTAGGGCTTCTTTTGGGGGTGGGGCTTATATTGGACGCACGTGTAAAAATCAAGCTAGGACTTACTTTCAGGGTAGGCCGTATTTTCGGAGAAACGGTAGAAGGGTGGGGAACTCCTGTGGCAGGCTGCAGAAATGGAATTCAGATAACAAATATCTGAGTTCCATTCCCTTTTTTAGTTTTTAGTTTACTTTATTGTCATTGCACATGGTACAATGAAATTAAATGCCATCTTCAGTGTACATTACAATTATTTTTTTAAAAATAGAAACATCCTGCAGCATCCATGTGCGCATGGAGGAATGCTGCTTCCTTCCTTTGCCAGGCAGCTTTTTTGCTCCACCCTCTTAAAAATCCACATAGTTGCTTAATAACCAGAACTGGGAGAGCCAGGACTGTGGTCATTGAGTGAAGCAGTCATGGAGGCATCTTGACTCACTTTGCTCAACAACTGAAATTCTGATGCCAACTGGTGGTCATAAGTCAAAGGGGATCTGTACTTTTTATCCCATAAAACTATTAGGAAATGGTTATTAATGCACTCCCAGATTGAACTCCCAGATTGAAGCAGTGGAAGAATTTTGATTGGGAAGGGAACTGTATTGTTATCTTTCCTTTTTGAGAAGAATTACTTGTTCCTGTGAATATACCTAAATCTGCCTAGTGATTTTATTTCTTTTCTGTTACTGTTTTTCATTATTTTAAAGAACCTACAGCAAAGTCACACTGTTGATGCAGAATCATAATGTAAAGTTATGTTACAAAGTTGAGTTTATGATTGCTGTTTTTATAAGGCGAGCTGCTTCTGCAAAAGGGGAAATTTAAATCTTATTAAGATTTCTACATCTTCTCAAGAATCAGCTGGATGATGCCACAACTTTCTATAAGCATTCTAGATTCCTAATTTCTATGATGCCCAGCATTGCTGTGTTAGTGAGATGGGCAGCATAGAAAACAAACAAACAAATAAAATTTCTGCTGATTTTCATTGTTAGCCCCATCCCCACTGCCAATGGAAACCACTCTGGCTTTCTCTCTTCTACACAATGCCAAGTTTATTTTCTTTAATTACAAAGTCAGCCACATCTTTCTTCAATAATTCTGCTTGCAATATCTTTGCGTGCCAAAGTTCACTGACTGGTTGCATAATCGTGCTTCAACACCTGCTCGAATCTGAGACTCTGTGGGAGAAGAGAATTGTTGGAGGAAGCAGAGGAACTGAGAAGCACAAATGTGTGGGAGAACTCCCAACAAGGAACATAGAAGATGCAGCACATAGAAAAGATGGGAATTCCTTTCTGTTGCCTGCTGTCTAGAGTCAGGAGGGGAGCTGTTATGACTAAGGTTTCCTGAGAGCATGAAGCAAACTCCTTGTACTGACAAAAAACCCTTTTATTAATTTGCTGTGAATTCTGCTCATTCACATCCAGCAAAGTCTTTCAAGGCAGGATTTACAGTCACAGAACTTACCTGGCTTGGAGAGTTGACAGACCGATATCTGCAAAACTTGGCAAGGAGTCTCGGAGAGTCACGAACCAATTAAGCGAGCTAATTGTCTCCTGCAAACTCCCCTCGCCTTTCACTTTTTTATTTCCTCTGGGAAGGGCCATTCATCATCCACCTGTGGCCTTACTCCCAAGTCGACCCCTGTTCTTTAGCTGTTCCCTTTGTCCGGCAACTCTGCGCATGCACACATTGGGAACAGGCTGCAGCTGTTCATCTGCCTCACTGATGTCTGACTGTGAAGGCAGCTGATAACTGGCATACAGCTCTGGTCCCCTATCTGCCTCCAACACAGACCCCTCATCAGAGCCTTCCCTAGAGTCCAGGACTGACCCATGTTCCTACCCAACCTCTTCACTATCCAAATCGGCTGCCAGCTCCGCTGGCCTCTGGCAGGCCATAACAAGAGCATATAGAGAAGCTACAGGGAAAGAAGTTATGACCTCAGCTTCAACCAAAGGCAACCTGGAGATTCCTCCATCCTAATTCCCAGAAGAAAGAAAGAAAAGGATTGGATGGGGGAAGATTCAACTGAGAATAAAATAAAAAGGGAGGGAGGGGCAAACCGACCAGTGGTCACCCAAAACAAGCAGGAGAGAGAGGTGGAAGCATCTTGCAGATAGAGGCCCAGAATAGCCAAATGAAAGCGTAAAAAATAAAGGTGTTTATAAGAATGTATAAGCCAGGGGTTAGCAACCTGCAGCTCTGGAGCCACATGTGGCTCTTTCATCCCTCTGCTGTGGCTCCTTGTTGCCTGTTGGCTCCACAATTGATAGGGCTTTTGGTTAGGACAGTGGGGGGAAAAGGACACATGCTAGGAGGAGACTCTGGGAGGGGAACTGGACTTCCAGTCGGCTCCAGAATTGAATGGGGGGGCTTCCAGTTAGGGCCTTTGTGGCTCTGAGTGTTTAAGGTTGCTGACACTTGGTATAAGCAATCTGAATCCATATCATGGAGGAATTAAAGAATGAGCTTATAATATATTCAAAATGAATTTCCCTAAACGTGCCTATACATCTCACAGTATTTGGCTCCTAAAATATAACTTTGTACGCATATCCCTCTTGTTAATAATCATCCTGATTTTAATAAGGCTTAAAGATCATTTCTGTTTGGCTGATAGAGAGAGAAAGAGGTGAGTATGCAGCAGCTGACCTAGACTGTTTGTTTATTTCTTCAAGACTATGAAATACACAGGCAGATAGAAGAGCTGGAGAATGGAGGAACCGTTCTAAATGAAACTAGAGCCTTTGATTTTAAACTTGGGTAAGAGGTTTCCTTCCATTTCGGTATTTGTGGGGATTATTTCTAATTTACCACAACCATAAATACACAGAAGAACCCAAAAGAAAATTACAATACCATCTGAAAGCAGAAGCTTCTTAAAAATGTGTACCTTTTGCCTGTTGATACAACCTTTGGACTTACGATCGTCTTGGGAAACCATTTTAAAGTACTCTATATAATTAATAATTTATTACATTTATAAACCGTTTCATCTGTGGTAGCCTGGCTTTAGGTATATGCTGCACCTCCGAGGTTTGGCTGCTCACATACATTGCAAGTTTTGCCACAGCATTGAAAATTAAATATTCTACTACTTAAGCTAAGATGTTTCGTATTTAAATTAACATGCTATCTCAATGTTAGGTCCTTAAATTTGAGTTATGGTATACCAACATTGTCTTTCACTCAGGTCAGGACAATAAATAACCAGAGTTGGTTATACAAGTTTACACGGAAGTTTTTTTGAAATTTTATTTCATACATTTGTCAGGGTGATTTACACTCTTACGTTACAGAAAAGTCCTGGCAAGTGAATTGCTAAATTGTTCAGTTTCGTGCTTGCACGCTTCTCCACAGTGTGCCATGGGGACGTGACCTGGCTTGCACCAGCTGGCTAGCAATTGTTGGGTTAATGACACCTTCCAGAGCCTCTCCTGGCAATCTCACCTCAAGTCTGGGAAGGCTTAGCGGCAGCTCCCATTCTCCTTGCACAGCTAGCTTTTCCCACCGGAGTGGTACCCATTTATCTATTATCCCAATAATGCTTTCAAATTGCTGTGTGGATAGGGCATAAGCTAGAGGTAAGTGATGGGAGCTCACCCCATCCTGCAGTGCTACCGCCAGAGAATTGACTATTTCTGATCAGCAGATCCACCATCCTTAAGCCATGCCTTTACAAAAGAATTGCAAATGAATATGTTGTGCTAATTTGATGGTTTGTATCTTCTCCCATCTGGAGACAGAAGAAGACAGAAACCACCAAGTAAGCACAACATATTGATGAGTACAATGAGTTGCTGTGACCTTTAAAGAATCAACTCATGCCTTTAAGGATTGTATGGCAAAAGAAAACCATCCACTGGCAGATCTAGGTCACATGATATTAACCATTGTGATAAGAATTTGTGACGGCTCTTAAGGGGAGGTAGAATCACTTAAGTAACTATCAGGTTTGCTAAATCCAGTTCTTATAATTGCCTCTTTCTTTTCTGCTTTTATAGATGCACTGTGCCAATGAGGGACAAAGAAGGAAAACAGGATTATCGGTAATTTCATTTAAGTTTTGTTGCATTCAGAAAAATATATGTGTTGAGATTGATGAGTTATGATTTTCCCACCCATTCAATTTCTTTCTTCACCTTAAATTCCTTCTGGGGATCGAAACTTTGAAGAAAAGGGTCAGATTTGAAAATAAGCAGAAGCTTCCTGCTTGCAGGGATTCTTCTACTCAATTTTCTGAAGTCCCACTTTATTTTCCTCTACATACTTTCTAAGCACTTTACAGATGTCTATGGACATTCTCAGCCATCCAGGTCATGGTTGTCCCAAAGGTGCTTTTTTTCAAGCAGCAACTGGACTTTCTGGCTTCTTCAACCTGACTTCCATTTCCCACCATCCAGCCAGAGCTGAAGAAGCTTCTTGGATGAGAAGCGAAACGTCTTCAAAGAAAAACCAGAAAGTCCAGTTGCCTCTTGGAAAAAAAGCACCTTTGGGAGAAGCACTTTACAGGGTAGGAGAGAAATAGCATGAGAAGTTGAATTCCTCCATCTTTTCCATGTCATAATTCTGGGTATAACACCTAGTTATTCAGCCTGACTATTAAAGTTGCTGCTGTTACTTCAATGCTTGTGCATTGTCAAAGACCAAAACAACATAATACGGTCATATAAAATGGGAAATAACAACAAAAATCAAACACAAATATATCCTAACATTTCCACATTAAAATTCCTTTCTTTTGTATAACTAAAGCAATGTCATGCTGCATATAATTCAGTAACTAATTCTTAAGCCTTCCTTTTCCTAAATCTTTTTTTCAGAATTTGGATGCTTTTTTTAAAAAAAATGGAGAAAATGCTTGGGTTGAATATCACTTTTTTAATGTTTTTCTTTATTTAAAGTTGCTTTTGAAATCAATGCCTGAAGCATAAATACAGTTTCTGTAAAGAATATATCAAATCATTTGCAGAGAGATGTAAAGCTTGAATTAAGTTTGCAAATCCATCGTTAGGTTATGCAAGGCTGGAACTAGGGTTTAATCGCTATATTTTTTTAACATCGTGAATGGGTGTCCTTTTCAATAAAGGCTTTGTCCTTTGATGCTGTCATTCACTTTACTTAGCAGGGCACCCCACCAAAGATGGCAACTGGATTCTTAGCACAACTTCCCTTTTCCATGAAATTGTCAGAGATTCATAACAAGGGGGGTTTCAACCCACATGAAATGTTCTTAGCAGCTCCATCTCACTCTTTACCAAAGTATGATACCAATGGAATAACCAATCCCATTTGGCATGAGATGACTAGCATCTGTATTTTATTGCTTATCTGCAGAAGAATTAAATTAAAATGGTGTCAATTTATTCCTGGTGTTCTGGCGTAGGCTTCACAAAATCACGAAGCAGACTCCGTGTCCCGAGAAAACCCCTTTTTATTAAGCTAATGTGAATTCCTCTCATTCACATTCAGCAAAGTCCCCGCAAACAGTCTTTCAAGGGGGAATTTACAGCCACAGACCTTATCAGGCTTGGCCAGGCCAATATCTTCGAAATGCAATGCTGTACAAGAGCATAGTTGGCAAGGAGAGTCTCTGAGAGCCATGAACAAATCTTCACACTAATTAAGCGAAATAATGGACTCCTGAAAACTCCCCTCCCCTCCACTTCTCTTTCTTTATTCCCTATGGGAGGGGCCATTCACCATCCACCGATGCCTTTACTCCCAAATCGGCCCTTGTTCCTTAACTGTTCCCTTCTCCTGGCAGCTCTGTGCATGTGCACGTCAGTAACAAGCTCCAGCTGTCCTTCTGCCCCATTGATCTCCGACCCTGAACGCAAGTGATAACTGTCAGATGGCCCTTGCCCCCTTTCTGCCTCTGACGCAAAGCTCTCATCAGAGCCTTCCCCAGACTCCAGGACTGGCCCATGTTCCTCCCCAACCTCCTCACTGTCTGAGTCTGCCACTAGCTCCGCTGGCCACTGGCAGACCACAATACCTGGTTCTGAATGGCAGTCATTTAAAAGCTAATGGCTTTCAGAAAACGATTACACCTTATAAGTTTTACTTTTATTTGATTTATATACCGCTCCTTCTCCATCAAGATGGACTCAGGGCGGTGCACACGGAATTAAAAATCAATACAATAAACAATAAATAAACAAACAAACAATAAATACAATAGTAATATCTAAAATATTAGATATTCCCAACCCTGGAAGTCTTTAAGAAGATGTTAGATAGCCATTTGTCTGAAATGGTATAAGGTTCCTGCCCAAGCAGGGGGTTGGACTAGAAGACCTACAAGGTCCCTTCCAACTCTGCTATTGTATTATTGTATTATTGTAAAATGCAATTAAACTTAGAACCTGTGATAAAATATTCCCATTAAAATTCTAAAATCCATTTACTTATTGGCTAAGATTGTGTCGTGTCTGAGCTCTAGCGCTAAGCTAGACCGGCTTGCTGGAAAAGATACATTGGGTTTTATCTGTCTGTGCTCAGAGGATTGTTCATAGCCTTGACTTTCTTGTGTGTGTGGTTGGTTGTATTGCCAGTTGGTTCTTATGTAGAGCCTCAACCATGAGCTTTTGTATGTAGCACATTTAATTTTTAAAAAATCAAAATAAATTGTTGTTGTTGTTTTCCTCAAGGTTCATGCCTGAACCAAATCTTCCTCCACTGATTCTTTATGACACTAAATCCTTTCCCACTCATATAAGTGACCAGCAAGTAATAAATATTGATAGGATTCAGGAGACACTTCCAGACCTTCCCAGTGTCAAGAGAGCAAAGTTTGTTGAACGTTACGGAATTCAGACTCAACACAGCTTTATCTTACAGGTAACTCTTATTGATCAAATGATCAAGTAAATTAAAGAGTGTAAATGTTTCAGGGCTTTATAAAACATTTTTAAATCTAAATAACATAAACCTGTCTCTGATAGGTTTCAGATTCCTTTTGAAAACTTATATCATTGTAAATTGAATGCTTATGACAGATACCAACCGCTTAAAGCCAGGATTAATATATTAATATTTATGGTACAAAAAAATAGGTCTTTGTCGTTCATTCTGTCTAAATTTATGTATAAGGACGTCTCTGTCCCCAATTGTCTTGAGACATCGAGACACCCAGATAATAAATTAATAAATTAAATTAGAGAGACCAGGATAGATCTATTTCGAGCTTATTAGCTCTCATCAGCTGGCCATACCCTTTACTGGGATTCGAACCGGGGCTGTATTGCAATACATCTTAGCTGATGCAATGGATAGAGCCGGTTAGGCTGTAGTGCTAGGCTTCTGCCTTGGATGCATTGCAGCCCCGGTTCGAATCGCAGTGGGGTGTGGCCAACTGATGAGAGCTAATAAGCTCGAAATAGATCTATCTTGGTCTCTCAAATTTATTGATCAGCTCATAAAACTAACACACACACACACACACACATATGCTGGCATGGCTGGCTTCGGGGATTTTCCCGTGTATATAGCATGGAGATGTTATTGCAACGTTTCGACAAGATCTCACTTGTCATCATCAGGCAGGCTTCAGACAGAAGCCTGCCTGATGATGACAAGTGAGATCTTGTCGAAACGTTGCAATAACATCTCCATGCTATATACACGGGAAAATCCCCGAAGCCAGCCATGCCAGCATACCTACACCCGTGAAAATCTACGAAAACATATATATATATATATAGTTTCTTGCTTATTTCATTTGGTGTTGCATTTATGCTTTGATAGATTTCAAAGCATATATTATTAAATTTCCACTAGATCACCCTAATTGCAATCAGCACTTGCTACAACAGGTATTTCTTCCCCATCATGTCCCATGTTGTTTAAAGCGTTTTTAAACATCAGCATAATTAGAGAAGTTAACAAGTCCTTGAAATTAGGGCTGTACATAAATACTTGTGTTAATTAATTATGGTACATACTATATCCAGTAAGTCTATAATAAAAACAACGAAATGGTAGTGTAAACATAAGTGGTGTGCTGAAAATATGTAAGGAATGACATATTGAGTACCGTATAAGTAGTCTTCAACTTATGACCACTGTTGGCACTAGAATTTCTGTTGCTAAGCAAGGCAGTTGTTAAGTGAATCATGCCCAATTTTATGACCCTTTTTGCCATGATTGTAAGCATATCATTGCAGTTGTTAAGTGAATCATACAATCATTAAGCAAATCTGGATTCCCCAATTGACTTGGCTTGTTGGAAGCTGGCTGGGAAGGGCACTGAAGCCATCATAAATACATGCTATTTGCCAAGCATGCAAATTTTGATCCCTTTTTTCAGTGCCGTGATAACTTTGAATGGCCACTTAGTGGACTGTTGTAAGTCGAGGACTACCTGTACAGGTTGCACTTGTTTGTGACTATTGCTGAGACTAGGAGAATGGTAGTATATCTATCCTGGTCTCCTTGATCTGACAGCATTTTTGTATATCATTGCTTATGGTTGCTTATTATTAACTCCTGAAACAGCTTCAGGAGTTAGAAGGATTGGGGGGGGGGGGGAATCAATATTGAGAAAGTCCTTATTTTTTTCAGTCCCAGGTACAATTGACTGTAGGTAGGACTGATCTAACACCAAATCCCTACTGTGTGGATTTTCTCGGGTCCCTAAATTCCACTCACTCCCGTTAACATCTGTGATAGTGAAGCTATGACACGTGTGCCACAAGTGGCACGTTAAGCCATTTCTGAGGGCACATGACACACTACCCTGTCAGCTCCAACGTGCATGTGCACTGGCCAGCTGACTTTTGGACTTGATTTTTGGCTGTTTTTTGCCCTCCGGAGGCTTCAAAGAAGTCTCCTACGGCCCAAGAGGCAAACTCGAAGTCCATTCCCAAACTTTCGGTTTGCGTGTTGGGCCGTTTTCCGCCCTCTCCAGGCTCCTAGAAAGCCTCTGGAGCCTGGGAAGGACGAAAAATGGACGAACCGGGCTCATTGGAAGTCGGAAAATGGGCCTCCAGGGAGCAGGGAAGGCCGTTTTTGCCCTCCCCAGGCTTCAAGGAAGCTGTGCATCATGCACAGGACAGCAGGGTGAATCATGCACACACGCGCAGGGGCACAGCATGTGAGCACATGATATAGCGCGTACATGTATGCTTTCGGCACCTGAGGTGAAAAAGGTTCGTCATCACTGATCTACATGGTATCAGGGTGTTAAATATCATTAACGATGCTGATGATATCCTGTTTCCCCCAAAATAAGACCTCCCCGGATAATAGGCCTAACCAGACTTTTGAGTGCATGCGCTAAAATAAGCCCTCCCCTGAAAATAAGCCCTCCCCCAAAAATATTGCAGCACAGCAGCAGTCATGGGGTGACCACGCTCGCCACCTCCTGCACCTCAAAAATAATAAGACCTCCCCAAAAAATAAGGCCAAGTGCTTATTTTGGAGGTCAAAGAAAATAACCTGTCTTATTTTTGGGGAAACACGGTATTTAGCTATACATCTCTACCCTGTGCCAGTTAAATGATGTCCTCATGCTGCTTTTCCCATGTTCGGAGGCTGTGGAGATCTTGATACAGTAGCCATATTGCTTTTTCTTGTGGCTCTTTCCCTCAGAGTGTACCAGAACTTACAGTTTATTTTTCAGAGAAAGGAAATTTCTCTGGGCAGGAAACAATATTGATCTTGTACTTCTCTGTTTCTACATTTTATTCAGCTACTTGTAGAAATCTGCATCATGGAAGCCATAGAATTGTAATCAATTCCATACCTGTGGTAATCATCTTCATTTAGAAGTGAATTAATGATAATATCTAGATAACATCAGCATGACTGGCCAAAAATCTGATCTTTTCTAAATCAAGCAACGTCATTGAAGATTCATGCTATGGCTTTTTTGAAACTAGTTAGTATATAGTTTCTTGAACTGCTTGGAATTATGAAACGGTCGAAAGATTGACAATGGATGAGTTCAAATCTAAAGCTATGGTTTATTCATGGGAACGTTGATTTAGTTCAGCGTTTCTCAAATAGTGGGGTGCGCCCCCCAGGGGGGGGGCGAGGCTCTGTAAAGGGGGGCGCGTTTGACCTCGGCAAATCGGCTCTGCCGATTCCCTTTCTCCCTCCTCCTCCCTCCCTCCACAGCCGGCATGCTGGCCACTCGTCGTCTTCCAGGGACTGCCGTTCCTCACACACACGGAGGCTTCTCAGCTCCTGAGCGAGCAAACGAGCGATCAAGCACAGCGGGTGGCCGTGCGGCCAGGGCAGGCTAAGGCGGGTGAGCCGGGCTGAGGAGACTCCGCGGGGAGTGGGGGCGGGGCGGGGACGACGACACACAGACAGAGAGAGGCACAGACACAGAGAGACAGGGAGGGAGGGAGGAATCAGAGAGTGACAGAAACACACAGAGAGACAGAGAGAGAGACAGGGAGAGAAAGAGAGAGACACAGTGATTAAGTGCGTGAATGCGAGACACACACACACACACACAGCGATAGATGGGCAGACGAAGAAGAGACAGACAGAGATAGAGAGAGAAAAAGAAAAAGAAAGAAAGAAAAAAGTGGGAGAGAGAAAGAAAGACAGACAGACAGAGAGAGAGAGAGAGAAAGAGAGAGACAGAAAGGAAAGAGAAAAAAGAGAGAGAAAGAAAAAAGAGAAAAAGAGAGAGAGAAAGAGAAAGAAATTTCTTTCTTTTTTTAATTCTCTTATACGTTAATAAGGATACAGTGCTATGCAGAGGTGCACTTATAACAATTTTATAGACAAATGATACTATTTACAGTCGCGCGGGGGTGGGGGGGGCGCGAAATGTTTTCTTCTTCCTAGGGGGGGCCTGACAGAAAATAATTGAGAAGCACTGATTTAGTTGCTATGTTTAAATAAATTTTCTTTCTTAACAGAATGAAGATGGCTTAATGGAATTTTTTGAAAGCGTTGTGAATGCAACAGAAATGAATCCCCAAAAAGTGATTGGCTGGGTTATAAATAATTTCCTCAGTTACCTAAAATTATATAACATTGCTGTAAAAGAAAGGTGAGGTCTTAGATTTTTTTCATTTTGGTCAAACAGATCTTCTTTGCCAATAATTACTTTTTCAAACTAATAGCATCTTCTGATGACATATGGGCATATATACTGTGTTTTTCGGAGTATAAGATGCATCGGAGTATAATACGCACCCAGGTTTTGAAGAAGCAATTTTTTTTAAAAAGTAGGTAGGTAGATAGAGGGAGAGAGAGGGAGAGAAAGAGAGAGAAATACAGTAGATAGGTAGGTAGGTAGGGAGAGAGAGAGAGTAGGTAGGTAGGTAGGTAGGTAGGTAGGTAGGTAGAAGGAGGGAGGGAGAGAGAGAAATACAGTAGGGAGGGGGGGAGGAAGGGAGAGAGAGTGTGTAGGTAGGTAGGGAGAGGGATAGAGAGGGAGAGAAAGAGAGAGAAATACAGTAGGTAGGGAGAGAGAGAGAGAGAGAGTAGGTATGTAGGTAGGTAGAAGTAGGGTATGGCAACATATATGGCTACTTTTGATATGGGGGGGGAGGTGAATGAAGGTCGAATTTGCATAAAGAAATGGCCAGACAAAAAAGAATACAGAAATAAATTGGCAGTTGAATTCTTGGAGACAAGAAAAATGTGGAATGAGGCAAACACATTCACTAGCCTTCTGGTAATTTACTTTTGGGAATTGCCACATCCCCTTTCCAGCAGCAAGCACTCCATAGCAAGAATACTTTTTGAGTACATAACACAAAATATTTTATGAGCCTGCTGAATTAAGAAGGTTATATCATTTCTAATTTGTTTTATTTGCTTTATGGTTTAGTCCAGTCACTCCTGTTCTTTTGGCTGAACTACTGGACCTGGTATCAAATAGAAAAATTTCATCTTCAGCAGCCAAACAGGTATTTCTTTGGAATATTATTTTCCAATAGGGCTTCTATATGTCAAAGTGTATTTCAATCAGTTGCAGAATTTATAATTCTGACTCAACTTAAAACAACCCAAAAGGATAGGTTTCTGCTATTTCCACCAACTTTATATCAGAGGTGGTATTCTGCTGGTTCGCCCCAGTTCGGATGAACCGGTAGTCACGGCGGCGAGAGGCACTTCCCACTTGCCCAGACAGCATCACAGACACTCTGCGCATGTGCAGAAGGGTCTGTGCATGCGCACACTCCTGTCCCGGAACCGGTAGCAAAGGTAAGAGGATTTCATGCGTGCCTCATGTGTATATTAAAATATTAGGAATAGGCAACTAGTGTGGGGTGCTGGTATGAGAAATATTTACATATTATCACTCTGACTTAAAAAGTCTTACATTTTATTTAAACAATGGACATATGGTCTAGCTTCAAGTCCAAATGAGTTGAGACAATACATATACTTCTCTTGGTTTCAAAATTTTATTTTGGAGATTGGAAGGGTAAAGATCAACTGATCTTCTTAATTGTTCTTTACTAATAAGCTACCTGAATTAAGTACCTTTCACCTATTGTCTTCAGATGATCAAAAGTGAAAATGTACAGTAATGTGATGGTGTCAAATCGGCAGTCAAGAAGTAATGAAGACATATGTGTCCACTTCTACTTTGGGTTAGTCCTTGATTAAAGAATTGTGTGGAGTCTTGAAGTTTTTAAAAAATGGAGCAAACTCTACATACTCATCACATAAAACTTTGGTTCCATCTAAGAGAAAAAAGTTGTTTTTTTAAAAAAAATGATGTTATATATATGTATTTGACCTTATCAGTTAATTTGTGAATATCATTAGCAAGGTTAATTTATTTGAATCTGTTTCATTGGCTATTTTCAGTACCATTACATTTAATGTACAATGCAGTACACAATACAATGTGTACAAACAATAGTTGCCCAATTGTTCTTTCACTAAGGTGTCATATGATTTATTTATTTAGCTAAATTGATTTTTTTTAGTATGACTGAAAATGGTTAATGAAGCAAGTGCAAATAAGATTAACCAAGAGTTAAAATCACTCAATTCCTTATTATGATTTGCAATATATAATTTTAACATGTGTTATTAAGAAGTATCTTAAGAAATCTGTGTTTAAATTTGAAAGTTCTAATAGATATAGATCTTCATGCTCTTATGGAAAAGTGTGTGTGCGTGTGTGTATATATATGCATGCAGTTTTGTCCATTTATTTTAGCTAAACCATTTTATTTGGCAAAAGTACAGTAGCTTCTCGTACTATTAAGAATATAGTTTCTTTGAGTACAGAGTCCTATGCAGATGGGATGAACAATTACCCCAAAGTAAAAATGCAAAACTATAAATATACCCATACAGCAACAAATAGCTACTGTAAACAGAATAATTATATAATATAGACTTTCTTAGCCTGAAATGCCAAAATTTCAAAAGCAAGAAATACTCCTTCATTAGATAAAATACTTTGGAATGATTCATTTTGGGTACATCTTAGCTGAAAGTAAATATCTTGAATTGTTTTATTAATCTGGAGCATTGATCCCACTATATTGTTTATCAGAATGAAACCCATCTGGGATATTACTATTTAGTTTGTTTTAAAATTCAGAAGGGAAAAGTTTGGAATTAACTGTGACTTAGTTTTCAGTTTCTATGACCTATCGCTTCAGCACTCTTTTTTTAGATCCATTTTTATTGATTGCATTTTTTCCCTTAAACTATTAAGGTTTTTGTCAGTATGGCAGCCCGCTTAATCAATTCAGTAAAAGGATACTAGATAATGGTTCCTTACGCAATGTGATTTTCTAAAGAATAAATAGGAGATAAGGCAAGACAGGAAAGCATATCTAAACATATTCTCCAGAAAGTAAAAATATATGACCCATGGCTATCCTTAACCATTCTTCAAATAATAATTTACTTGATAGTGACATCTTGGTGTGCAGATAGGATTTTGTCAGAGTTTGTTGCAGAAAAATCAAATCCAGAAAGCACACACAGATAACTGATTCAGCTAGATTAATTAACTTCTTTATACACATAATAGCAGGTGAATAAATGTACAATACCAATAGTAGATTATTTCAACATGGTAGAAGTTACAAGCAGAACACAAGCAGGAGAGAACAGTTAGTTTCATTTCAGAGTTCAGAGCAAAGTTTCAGTTTAGATTCTCAGCACAGACTCAGATCTGTTTAAGCTCCCATTAGCTGACTTAGTTGCTATGCCTATTCATTGGGTGACCTTGTTACCATGGTCTCTCCGAGTCATGAATATTCTAACAGATTTGATTTTTATGAATATTTCTGAAAGTGTGGGGGTGATGATTGTGATATGTTTGGGTTTGTTTTATTTCTGAAAAAATTACCCACCCTAGGCAACTTGTCCTACTAGCTCATATGGTTCAATCTGTATCTATTCCTTGTGAGCTCCTTTGTCTGTGCTTTCAAAGTCACACATGGCCTCAAAGCCAAACTGTAATTTTTAATGTAAAAATGACAAAAATACTGGGATATTTGAAAAGCAATCATACTAAATATTTAAACCGTTTAACCTAAAATTAATTCAATTTCCCTAAATGTCATTAATTGAAAATCAGTGTCCAATATAATAGTGCTGACTGTAATTATACTACTGGGAAGATACTCAGCTCTTTTATCTTCCCAAAACAAATGGGAAGACCTCTTACAATGAAGCAAGGCAATGGCCTATATAGTAAAGTATTAAATGTCAATTTTAATGAGCACAAGATCGTTATCTTCAAATATTGCAGCCTCCGAAACATCTTTTCTCTGGTACAGCCCTGATTCTTAAGGCATCTATTATCCTTGCACTACAGTCTGGTTGTACTGTACTTATATTTCTTAGGAGTACAAGAATTTTGATCTTAATACTTTATTTAAATCAATAAATAAGTTACATTTTCTGATTATTTTGTTTTGCCTTTAGGACATATTATTCTTTGTTTTGCCTTTAGGACATATTATTCTTTCCCAATCAAATGCAAATTTTGTACAGTGGTTACCCACTTTACATTGTTAGTAGGCTGTTGTGGTCCACAGCAGGATCCGTGCAGCTTAATAGAGAATTGAGTCAGCCACAGATCATTGCATTAAATGTACATCTATTATCAACCTATAGAAGATACGTTACTAAATTCTGGGATACTATTCTTGTGTTATAAGAAAACTGTACTGTACAATTATACTTAAGTATAACACAGTGAAACTTAATTCAGTTTCTAATTTTGTTAAGGAATTGCTAATTATGTGTGGAATTGTTGCATTTGAAACATTTTTAGCATATATAAATTAATAGCATAGAATTTCCAGCCTGCCAATCATTTTGCATGACCTGATTGCAATAATACAAGCATTGTATTATTTTTTTCACCGGAAAATTGAGAGGAAACAACTGTTTTAAAAGGGCACCTTCTGTGTCACAGCGTGTATGTTTGAAACAGAAGCAAGCACATTGTAGAAAATGTCCAACTAATGTTTCTCTTTTAAGTAGCTGTTTCTAGAGATTGTTACAATGTGTTGTAGCTTGTCTACAAAAATGGAGAGCATTCTAACATTTAAGAAATAATTCTTGCAGACTGATATGTTGTTGCATACAGTTGTGCTTTATAGAATGAATAAATAGATTATAGGTGGTATAAATTTTGCATTACAGGTAGTCCTCTTTTAGTGGCGTCCTCATCTAGTTTACCCACTATTCATAATTATGACAGTAATGAAAATGTAACTGACAATTCTTGCATTTACTGCAGCTGACGTAACATGTCAAGCACAGTTGCAGTTTTGTTTAGTGACTGCTTCACTTAACAATGGAGGTGCCAGTCGAAATTGCGGTCCCTAAACAAGGATTGCCTGTATAATCTTCCACAGCTTTGTAATATATGGTTTGGTTTCATTATGTAACACTATTCCTTTTTCTTACACTAAATCAGAAACTGTCTCTTGTGACTGTTTAGCCAACAATTCTATGGGAATGAATTTTGCTATTTCATTTGATTGTGGCATATACAGATGTCTCATCATCTTGGCTATTCTCCCCAGTCCAAGCTTCACAATGTATTCATAATGATGAAAAGAGAATCCAAATAATTCTCTATTAAGCGCAAAATATGCCCTAAAGGCTAAAAGAATCAGCTCACTATATTCAAACCATGATGTTGACTATATTCATACACATTGGTTAGCATGTAATGTAGGACATGGTTCTTTTATTTCATTTAACCTCCTTTTCTAAGTAAAGTGGATAATCCTAAATTTTTATAGAACTGACTGATGAGTTGATACTATTCTCTTCAATATTATCAAAAATAGGGGATTGAATTGTGGAAAACCCAAACTAAAGTGTGTTTTCTTATATAAAGCCTCAGAATATTTGTGAGCTAAAGCAAAAGTCCATTCAAGCCAGGAAATATGTTTTCAGCAATGGCAGGAATGACTACGAATGCAGTTTTTGCTTTTGGTCTACCCTACAAGCCAGTGTTGATTGCTGGTGACCGGCTGGACTGGACAAGTCCCTGCAGTTTGCTTAATAAGATTTCTGAAGTAGTTTGCCATTGCCTTCTTCCTAGGGCTGAAAGAGATTGTGTCTGGCTCAAAACCTCATGTCAGGATTAGAGCTCACAATCTTCCAGTTTCTAGCCTGTTGCCTTAACAACTACAACAAACGGATTGTCACTGGATGCTATTAAAATGTAGGAAATTTTTTAAAACAGCTCAGGACAATAAAAATGTTTCCTAATTCTAAAATAGAGGTGCTGCTGCTGCTATTAGTTATGTTTTAGCATGACTGAAAAAAATGAAGCAGGAGTTGCATGATCTTTCAGGAGGGCCCTAGGCAAAACTAAAACAATCAAAACAATTTGGAATGAAAATAATAAATAGGACACAACTATAAAATTGCTAGTCTGCACAGAAGTCTCCTTATTTTAAGAAGCAGAATAGCATTTGAATTAAATTAAATTAATTACATTAAAATTTAAATTAAAACCAAATCATGAATTTTCTGCCCGTCTAGTCTGGTATGTATGTATGTATATGTGTGTGTGCGTGCGTGTGTGTGTGTGTGTAACAAGGGGGAATTTTGAAGCCTTAACTGCTTGTCTTTTTTTACTTTCTTTGCCTTCTCAACTTGATCTTGCCTTCTGAAAGACAAGAGGCATGCTTCAACCATACATTTTCTTTTATCTTGATGCTGCAGGTGTTGGAAGAGATGTGGAAGAGGGAGGAAAAGTCTCCAGCTCTGATTGTAAAAGAAAAGAAACTCGATCTAATCCTGGATTGGAATGAACTTGAGAGCATCTGTCAGACTGTGATGAGAGACCATCAGAAAGAGGTGATATTGATCACAGACCAGGGAAATTGGGAAGAAAAAGGTTTTGACACTTTAGGGAGGGTAGTGGAGATACGAAATGTAAACTGCCTTTACCATTCCGATTACTATGTTGTTTGGCAACTCTTGAGAGAGGGAAAAATGGAACAAATTGCTTTGTGACACATGAAATGGCCACAAAAGACAGAAACTGACCTAACCACTGAGATCTGCTTACTGGGGATGTTTCAGATTACATGACTTGAATGCTTTCTGGACAGCAAAGTGGCATTTCCCTTTTGTATAAGCGGTGTAAAAACAATCCTGCTTGCTCCTGAACATATAGCACAATGCTGGTTTTTCTGAAGCCTCTAAAATAAAAATTCTTCAAAGATGCTGCTATATTTCACGAGAACTCTACTCACAACAGAATAAATACCCTATGCCAGGGGACTGCAAAGTTGGCTCTTTTAAGACGGGTGGACTTCAACTCCCAGAATTCCCCAGCCAGCATAGCTGGCTGGGGGATTCTGGGAGTTGAAGTCCACCCGTCTTAAAAGAGCCAACTTTGCAGACCCCTGCCCTATGCCACTAGGCTTGAAATTTGGGGCTTGGAAAACCTAGAGCTACGCAGCCTGTGGTCTGACCCAAACGTAGTTCACAAAATTATCCGCTACAATGTCCTACTTGTCAACAACTACTTCAGCTTCAACCACAATAATGCACAAGCAAATAATAGATACAAACTCATGGTAAACCACTCCAAGCTCGATTGCAGAAAAAATGACTTCAGCAACAGAGTGGTCAATGCCTGGAATGCACTACCTGACTCTGTTGTTACATCCCCAAACCGTCATAATTTTAACCTAAGACTGTCTACTAGTTGACCTCACCCCATTCCTAAGAGGTCCATAAAGGGGGCGTGCATAAGTGCACTAGTGCGCCTAATGTCCTACTGCCCCCACTTATTCATACCCACTTACGTTTATACTTACACCTGTTATCTTTTACATGTTTGACGAACTAAATAAAATAAATAAAGATCTATAATAATGTTCAGCACAATCAATCACAACCCAGCGTGTACTAAACTTCTCTATTTAGGTGGCAGAGATAAAGAGCGGCAACCAGAAGGTCCTGAATTCCATAATTGGACACATCCAAAGAACCACAAGAGGACGATCAGATCCTGTAACTGTGAAACAAATTCTAGAGAAGCTGCTATCATAGGAGACTAAAAGTTATGTGTCTGATCTACTGTGTTTAACATCCTCGATTGCATCAAACCATTGTGTAAGTTTTAATGCAGTGCTGAGATCAATTTATTGTTTTAGCCATTTTTCTGGGAGGGGAGCATGTTAGGTTATTATCTTCTTATGTTCCTATAAATTCAGAATATAAACTCCACAAAAAAGGGAAAAGACTGCAATGTGCATGAGTTTTCGGTTTAAAAACCTGCTTTTGTAATATTGTGGTATATAGCAAAAATTATACATTTTTGATAACTGGATAATATTAACTATAGCCTTTTAATGTAGCTTCTTATAAATGAATCATTTCCAGTCTGTCGTCAAAGAATTCAACAGAATTAGCAGGTGAAGCAAGTAGATTCATTTTTTAAACTAGCGTAATGAATTTTCTAGCTCCAGCCATTCTTATTTCTTACAGACTCAATTCTGCAATTCTTTACTGACTTAAGCCTTGTGGCACATCTCTAAACATTGGTGGGGTTTCCACACTATTCCAAATGTTTAAGTTTTTAAAGTTTATTTATTTATTTTTATTTTATTATCTCACAATTCTTATTTTTGTAATTAACTCAAGACTCTGGATGTACACAATATTCTTTCCTATGTTGCCCACAACATTTCAAAGTCAAAAATAAACTGATTGTATGTCAACGGAAAATCTTCATTTCCCCTAGAAGGGATCGTCTTCTGAATCTTTGTGTTGCCATCTGGTGGTCAGCCAGGAGAGGAATTTTTTAGGACTCTTAAGACAATAGGCTCAGACCAACTGAAATAATATTTTAATGAATAATAAGAGCACAGTAATGAAAGGAAGGCATACCAATTTTTATCTCGTCAGCTTACCAAAAATGAAAAAAGAACCTGGAGGTCTCAGTTGCACAAAACTTATTTTCCCAGGACTTAATTCTCCACACTGATGTTTAAACTGTTTGTAGGATTTCAGCACCTTTTTATACTTACGAAATAGGAAGTAGAAACAGCAGCACAAAAAGGAAACAGACCATCTGTACAATGCTTTCTAACAAAATGGATACTCTCACAACTTTGTCAAAAATAATACAGTATTCTACTACATGCATAAAGGCTATTTACTGTTTTTGCAAGATGATAATCAAGAGAGATGTACAAAAGAATACATACACAAAACAAACTGAATTCAGGTAACCTGTGCTTGAAAGCCAAATACGCATTTTTGGTCTGGATGCAGAATGAAATCGGGCTGCTATTGTTGGGTTAGGTTGGTCAACAAATTGAGTTGGTTGTTGCAGGTGCAAGTGAGTTTTTGTTTGGTTTTGAAGTTGGATAAACAGAGAAAACCCAAACTGAGGGGCTTTCTTGATTTGGTTTGGGCCCAAAATGCTAGTGGTGATGTATGCAATCAGTGAAAGATGAAAAGTTAGAAGCTAACCCTTTGCATGGCTTCCCTTCAGCCACATGGACAGCAACAGCAGTACCTGATAAGGAGCCAGAGAGAGATTGGGGCAGGTGAGCTCTGGGCAGCTCCTAAAACCAGGACAGTAAGAAAAAGCCATGCACAGGTGCAGAAGGCAGTAATTCAAATCTGCCCCTGGCCAATTTGTATAAGATATCTCAGGATCCCTCCAGGTGGGACACACAAAACTTTTCAATTTTGCTTAACTTAAAGTATGATGCATCCAAAACAGTTTCTCAGACCTTGTGAAATGTGGTTGTTTGCAGTTGGAAACAATTTCCATTTAAACCTAATCTAGCAATAATCCTAGGAACAGCACTTACCGTATAAATCAGAGGGTTGCCATTAAAAAAATGCTACATTTAAAATATCCCATTTCACATAAAGCAATGTGAAAACATGTTCTCTGACCAGTTTTTTTTAAAACCAAGCAACCATGCTTTCTGAACCTATCCATAATGAACTTGTTTTTCCCATAGTGCTGCTTTTGCATAACAATCAGTGCAAAAGCATTCTTGTAATATTTTGAACTTATGAACACCATAATTGTATATTGTAATCAATAAAAACTTACCTCGAAGTGTGTGGTGCTCATCTTTATAAAAAAACATAATATATATAAAAATGTATAGTACATTCAATTCAAATAGAGGCAAATAAATACCAGACCCCCCCAAAAATGTTGGAAGTACTACAGGCTTCACCTGGATGGGGAAATTTAGTAAAATAGTTTATTTACATTGTTAGAGAATGCTGTTAATGCAATACAACTGAAAAAGTATTTCAGAGATTGCTTACTTGTTAAATGCCTTTTTTGGTATAGTACCCATCACTGAATTATCCCAAATAGCTTACTTATGCAAGCAATCCAGAGCCACATTAACCAAGATGCAATTTTCCCTTTCCCTGAGATGGCATTTATATCAGAATAATTACAACACTACAGCTTGAATTAGTGCTATAATCATGGCTGGGTAATTACAGCAGTACATTGCAGCACTCGATTTCAGAGCCTTCTGAAAGATTTGTGGGCTTTTGATGTGTGAAATGCAGCCCAGAATAGTTTTCCTAGGTCTTATATTCACAGGGATGCATTGTCTGCTCACGGCATTTTTGTGACTATAATATTTACTTTCTAATGTTTATCGTTTCTCTGTTTTCTACTGTTAAAGATTTCTCTAGTAACTCATAACTGTAGCTCTATGTAGTGAAAGGAAAATATAAATGACTGAGGTCTCTTTGTTTATAGTCCATGCAAATCAAAATGGTTTCTCCATGCGGTTATTAGAGAGGCCCCATACTTATCTCAATGGTACCTCAATGACATAAAGGCCACCACAGAATCACAGTGAGTGTGGTGTGGAAAATATTTAATCAGCATTTCCCAATCACACAAGCTACCAATTGAATTCAAACTAGAGATAGTCCTCAACTTACAACCATTTGTTCAATGGCCATTCAAAGCCACAATGATACTGAACAAAGCGACCTATGATCGTGTTTTACCCAACCATTGCCGCATCCCCATGGTCACATGATCAAAATCCAGCTAAATGGCAACTGGCATGTATTTATGACAGTTGCACTCTCCGAAGTCATGTGATCACCGTTTTGTAATCTTCCCATCCGGCTTCCAACAAGCAAAGTTCAATGGGGAATCCAGATTCATTTAACAACCGTATGATTTACGTAACTATTGCTTAATAATTCGCTTAAATGTGGCAAAAAAAAATATTGTAAAATGGGGCAAAACTCACTTAGCTCACTGTTTTGCTTAGCAACAGAAATTTTGGGCTCAGTTGTGGTTGTAAGTTGGGGACTGTCTGTAACTTGGTAAAAGTATCATCTCCTAAGTGCACTATATAACTATTAAGCAAATTTACTCTTGTCTTCACCCTGGCATTTTAAGGCTTATGAAAAATGCAAATGGAGAAAACATGTTTGTTTCTTGGGAAACTGCTATTACAAGTATATTGCAGTGCCACTGCTGTAGTAACTTATGTACTTTTATTCAAAAGGAGATTAAAAAAAAATACAGGCTGGTTTCACAAATTTTATTTTTGTGAATTTTTTTTTAGTGCTTCAGAAGGAAAATGCAGCAGCCTTTGTTTCTGTCAGACTTTGAGGAGCAAGGAAGGTGATCTCTTTTCTTCACGTTTTAGACTTCCCTTGTTGCTTTCTTTCCATTCCTAAACCATGCCCATTCTCAATCTGCATTCAATGTTCTTTTTCTTACTTGCGCTGGCAGGTGGAGGGAAAAATTATATATGTCTTTTTTGCATAACGGTTGGTATGTGCAGATTGAAGATCAGTGAAAGGCACTTATTTTATATGCAATTCATTTTAATTAGTGGGGAATTCAATTACATTTAGTTCTTGTTCTGCCTTTTTTTTTAAAAGTATGGCTTTTGGCACCTAGAACCTTATCATATATATGCCTTCTGGCATATCTTCTACATAACCATATGTGTATATAAACAAGTTTCACAAGCAGACATTCATTGGAGTGTGGAAAGAATCTACAGAATTGGTTACAGCTCGAGTTGTCAATCCTATTGACAAGGAGGAAAAAAGTAGGCATTACAGAGGATTTGTGTCTGTGTGTCTAAGGATTGCCCTCCGTTTTCCCAGATGCTTTGAAGCTAAGTCCGTGAGGGCAAACCTATGGCACTTGTGCCACAGGAGCCATTTTGTTAGTGCATGTGAGGCGTTGCCCTGTCAGCTCCAGCACACCAGCTGACTTTGACCTTCATTTTCAGGAGTTGTTCGCCCTCCGGAGGCTTCAGGAAAGGCTCTGGGGGGGCGGGGGGGGCCTTTCACCCTCCCCAGGCTCCAAAAACAGGCAGAGGGCGAGGGTCGCACACGCATGTGCGTGGGGGAGGGGCGTACACATAGAATTATGGGTGTGGGCATGCTCATGCACGACCTTCCTGCGCTCCCCTCGCTTTTGGCATGCTCTCACGTTTCTAGGTGCTTATTTTGCCAGCACAGTAACCTCCCCAATGTAGGCCACTCCGTGTAGGCATCAGACAGCAAACTACTCAGCATATCATAGACAGTAGTTCCACACCCTGTGCTCTGCAAGAGTGAACAATTGGCAAGCAGCAAACATCCCTGTGGTTGGCTGCTCATCACAGCCAGCTGTGCTAAGGGAGATGCAGCTGTGACTGCTTTAACAGGGAGGGACTTTAAACAATCCTGTCAGTTTTTGATTGCTGGATGTGCTTTTGGGATTTCCTTGTACATTCCCAAGTTTGGCTTGCTTCTGCTCATGTCTTGAGCTTTCAGACCTCCTGATGCTTTTCTGACCACAGACTGCTAGAGTTGCTTTAAGTCTCTTCCTCATTTCTCAGCAAACTTGGCATGCAAACATAAATCCTGTATTCAATTTCCTGTTTTGTTGTCTTGGCATTCTTTGCACTATCTGTACACATATTTTTTCACACCTTGCTTTTATCTAATTGCTAATCTCTTACCCAAGCACATTTTTAATGTATGCTTGCTTCCGGCATCTCAGAAAGACTTGTTCATGTACACATCGGCAAAGTCTCAAGCAGATTCCCTAAAATTTTAGATCATCTTCTCTTCAAATATGTACCTTAGTTCCCCTGTGCTGGAATAAATTGGGAATGCTATAAATGCAAATATGTTCTACTACAGTTTTGTTGCTAGCTAATCACATATGCATAGGAACTTTGGAGCTAGTGATAAGTGAACAGAAAATAACTCAAACTGTTTTTCTCTCTACTTCACCTTTGTTTGTTAATAAGCTAAGAAGAGTTTAGTTTCCCATAAGAGAAGATGGAACAGCAATGAAGTTGTCCTAAAGGAAGATGCACTTAAAAGCTTCCAAGATGACATTTTAAAATCACAGGGGATTTTTGAGGGAAGTTGTTTATAAACAAACTGGCTGGCAGCTACAGATTCTACACTGAATAATGTGGATCAGACAGTTTTGGCGGCTACTGAAAATGGAATAATGGACCCTGTTGGTTTTTATTCAGAGAAAGCTTAGCTGGTAAACTCAAGGCTGTTCCCATAGAGAGGGCCTTCTCCGGGTGCCGTCGGCCGGGCAATGCCGGTTGGCGACACCCAGGGGAAGGGCCTTCTCTGTGGCGGGCCCAACCCTCTGGAACGACCTGCCCCCTGAACTCCGCAGTACCATGGACCTCCGCCTTTTCCGCCAGCGTCTCAAAACGCATTTATTCCAACAAGCTGGCCTAGCATAACCACCCGATATGGACTTTTTATTAGCTGTAATTTTTAATCAGAGGATTTTAAAATGTTTTTAGCACAGGGTAACTTAGTTTAATAGGGTTTTTAGTAGTGGTATATTTATGTATGTATTGATTTTTAATCTTCCTGTGCGCCGCCCTGGGTCCTTTTGTAGGAGAAGGGCGGGGTATAAATTTAATAAAATTAAAATAAAATAAAATAAATAAAAGTGAGCTGAGTAGTTTTATTTTATTTATTCAATGTGTATAGTCACCAACTCCACAAATGACTCCGGATTGTGAACAATATAAAATAGTTATTACTAATTATGATTTATAGATTAGATAAAACCATAACAAGACTTTCCAGAATGTTCAAGGGGACATTTCAGAAAGAAGATACTGAATAACCAGTCAGTCACATATCATTTTCTCAATAGGTAGTGGATGGTACAATGCCAACTACTTTCTTCAAAATAGTTTTTATTAAAAGCTTTTACATACATAATAAGAAATACGTTCAAAGAAAAAATTAGTAAATGTGAAAAATAAAAAAGGGAAGAGTGAGTAGGGAAGAGAAAAAAATAAAACAACAGAAAATAAAATAAGTGACTTCCAATCTCCTCCTCTGCAGTTATATAATTCTAATAAAGCCTCTCTCTGCTTACATAATCATAATTCCCTTTTTTCTATAACTTCTAATCTTCAAAACGTAAGTCACAGAATCATTTTCTATGTTAAAAAATCAATAAGTCACCAACACATGTAGACATTATCCTTTTTGTGGTCAAAGAAGTGAGTTCCATCAACTTCACCAACCATTCCTCCATGATAGCAAATCTGTTCATCTTTGTGCATATAGTAATCTTGCCACTGTAATAGTCCTCAGTTTAGGACCACAATTTATATTGCTCAAGCAAGACAACTGTTAAGTGAGTTGGGCCCCACTTTACGAACTTTTTGCCATGGTTTATAAGTGAATCACTGTAGCTGTTAAGTGAATCATGTGGGTTGTTAAACAAATCTGACTTTTCCCATTGACTTTGCTTCCTAAGTTGGTTGCAAATGATAACCCCAGGACCCCGGAATGCTGCAACCATCGTAAATACATGCAAGCTGCTAACAACCAAAGTTTGATGACATAACTGTGGAGATGTTGCAATCGTCATAAGTGTAAAAACAGAACAGAAGTCACTTTTTTCAGTGCCATTGTAACTTTGAACAGTTGCTAAACAAATGGTTGCAAATTGAGGAATACCTGTATATCAAAATAATGCTTCCATTGTTCTTTTTTAACTGTTAACCCATCAGTTCAAAAAGGAACCATTCTAGCTTCAATTGACTACTAATTGGCATAGTGTTTAAATTACTTAAGTTCTTTCCTTAGTCGGAGTAATTATATACAAAAGAATTGCTACGGGGAATAAATTCAGGTCTAAAGAAAAATGTAAGGTGCCCAAGTCCAGTGTTCTGCTTGCCAAAGGAAGGACAAAGAGCTGAGATACAATATGAACAAACATGGAATTTAGGACAGAATACAATACTTACAACTTTAAGAAGATTTTTTACATCCTGCAATATTTTGATGAATCATCAAATACACAGGTAGATTGTCCTTTATTTTCTATGCTTAGAGATGCTATATTAACTCCTACCAAAGGAATTACAACTTCTCCCTGTAATTATTAGTTCTTCTAAATATAATTTAAAAACAGATGAAAAGATTTTTTTTTTCCAGCTTGGTCTTTATGCCCATTTTTTTCACTTGTTCTAAAATAGCTTCTTCTTTTCACCAATGAAAAAGAAAACGAAGGCTTTCAATTGTTGGGCCACTTATTGCTCAGTTAGCTTCAGTACTGGAAAGACAATTACTCTTACTAGTGCAAACTGGAATGCAGCTATAATATACCAATTCATCATGTCTGGATTCTTCTAATGAGTCTCATTACTCAAAAAAGAAAATATTCTTAAGGAATTCTACAATTGTACCAGGTTGCACTGTATTTATCCCAGAAAACAATCTCATTTTTTCTATTTGTAGTAGAGCAATATATTAAAGCCATGTCTATAAAGTGCCATCTGCAACAGATCAGTGTACATCAAAAAGATTTAACCAACGTACAAATGTATCACAAGGAATTTCTTAAACCAAGTAAAATTTCATTAAAAGCAATTTGGAAATTTACCATTTTCTTTTTTTAAAAAAATGACTTAACAAAACATACAATCACAATTTTTAGGAATAATGACATTCCTAAGACTATTAAAAGCTTTGCTTTTTAGCTTGTCAACAGAAGTTTACAAACCTATTCTGGAAAAAAAAAAGTTACAGCTTGCATAGAAATATTTTGCCCTGTGCAAATTTTATTAAAATAAGGCTTGAGGTTTTTTTTAGCAGCAATCTAATTTTTTTTAAAATGCCAAGAAATGGCAAGAAAATACTCTGCAGTCTGCACTTAACATCCAGGTACTGTACTCATTTAATCTAAATGTCAAAGAAGTCAACAGTTTAGAGCAGGGGTGTCAAACTCTATCCTGTGGGGGTGCTTAGATCTGGTCCATGGGGCTTCCCTGGAAACAGTGAAAGACCAGTCCAGTGTCTCTGCCAGAGAAAATGGAGCTTGTGCAGGCTGTGCAGGGCCCTCCAAGCTGTTTTCAGCTGCAGCAGCAGCCACCTGCAGCCCTCTACCAGCAAACACTGAGCCCTCTCACCTCCCCCCCCCCGGAAGTCAAACACAACCCTGATGTGAAATCGAGTTTGACTCACCCCCACCCCCACTCTCCGGCTTAGAGTACCAGACATATCCACAACATAAGGCAACATGGTATCTGTTCAGCACCACCATCTGCTTTCAGCAAATCACAGGCTTAGAATGAATCCATTTGGATTCACAAATCTAATCACTGCTAAGGTAGAAGATTGGAGAGAAGATTGCTAGCTTCCCTTTCAACAGTGATCGTCTTATTGGATTGTCATGCTGGACTTTATGAATCTTTGCAAAGAAAGAGACAGATAAAAAGATTTTTACTTGTTTGTATAACTCTATCTTTCTAACCCGGAGGGTCACAACAGCAAAGTTTAAAAGAGAAAACCTGAAAGTCAGCCAAATCACGGACATAAATAAAGTATTGGCTTCATTACTAATTTCAATTTCTTATGAAAATGAGACACAACCCAAAAAAGTAACAATTTCTCCTGAATCAAGTAATACCAGGAATGTGAAGTTCAAATTTGTTTCGCAAGTACTTCCGCATTTAAAACATATTTTAAATGTTTTAGAGTGGGTAGTAATCCTCAAGATTACCCAATACTTTATAGGACAGAATTGAATGTTCCTGTGCAAGAGCTGCTAGTTCCTTGAGAAACTCTGGGAAGAGGGCGGCCGCAAGGATGGCGTTTGGAATGTGCAAAGGGACGTTGGGAAGACCAGAGCCTTTTCTCGCTTTATTTCCCAAGTAAGTCTGGAGGAGGGCTTGGGATGCTTCTGAGAGGTTCTTAACCTTTTCTGTGACACTCTTCTGCTGTCCATTGTCTGGAGAAAAAAAAGTAAAATGTTGGAAATTACTTTAAATACACATGCAATGTTAGAAGTCCTAATAAAAAGTATTGGGTTATTTTTTACAAGACCTTTAAATCCCAATGGTGAGATTCAAATGTTTTTACTACCGGTTCTGTGGGTGTGGCTTGGTGGGCATGGCAGGGGAAGGAAGCTTTAAAATTTCCGTTCTCACTTCAGTCCAGGGGAAGGTTACTGCAAAATCCCCATTTTCTCCTGATCAGCTGGGACTTGTGAGGCGGAGAATAGATGTGGGAGGGGCCAGTCAGAGGTGGTATTTACCGGTTTTCCGAACTACTCAAAATTTCCACTACCGGTTCTCCAAAACTAGTCAGAATCTGCTGAATACCACCTCTGGTTTAAATGTGTTTTGAGATCATTATTTTAGTTTCAGAACCAGCCTCACAATACAGGTCATCAACACTCTTATTTTACTATTAGGAAAACTTCACTTATCTTTTGATAAATGGGCTTGTCAACCGAACTTCTTAAGTGTGGAACATCGCAACATGCAGAGTTTATAACTGTAAGCAATGTGGCAGTATCAATAACATGAAGCAGCCATTCTAATTCTGGATATTATTTAGGGCTATGTAGTGGGAATTTTTTCAGTGTCCTAACAGGTGCATTTCATGTAGTTCTGCTCTTGTGTTCTGCAACTTAAATTAGTGACATGAACGTGAAATATAAATCTTTTACATTTATATACAAAATTGATGGTTTGGGGAAGAAAATGTTCATTTTCCTGAAAAAAAATCCCCTCATGATAATTTTATGGTCATTACAAACAGTCTTAACAAAATTAAGAGTTGGAAGGAACCTTGGAAGGTCTTCTAATCCAACTCCTGCTCAAAGAGGAACACTATCAGACAAATGGTTGTCCGATTTGTGCCATAGTCTTGTGACAAATTAATTCTACTTCTTCTCTCCTAATTGGTACAATCTGTGTTGAAGACATCTGGGCCATAGATATTGTAAGCTGTAACTATCTGTTTCCCCCAAAATAAGACCTCCCTGGATAATAAGCCCAATTGGGCTTTTGAGCACATGCACTAAAATAAGCCTTCCCCCCCAAAAAAGCCCTGCCTGAAAATATTGTAACACAGCAGCAGCCATGAGGTGACCACACTCACCGCCTCCTATACCTCAAAAATAATGAGGCCTCCTTGAAAATAAGGTGAAGTGCTTATTTCGGGGGTCAAAAGAAAATAAGACCCTGTCTTATTTTCAGGGAAACATGGTGTTAGGCATTAATCAGTGATTCCTAAAAAGCTGCTTTAAAATGAGAGTGTGAGCAAGATTCAATGTGCAGATTAACCAGAAAAATCAGGGAAGATAAATATGCAAGGCTACAATAAAAGTATACGTAGCTGGAATTAAAAATATGTTCCTGTTTAAAATATCTTGAATATTTTAAAAGGAAAAATAATCCAAACTGCCTCATGAGTTCACTGGATGTTGGGGGTTGTTCATACTGCGTGTGTTAAATATTTTGGAGATAGATGAAGCAGGGCTAAAAATATCAAAGCAAGCATTTGGTTCATGCCTTGTGGGACACATAAAAAGAGTGGCCACAATTCAAAGTAAAGGCATTAGGCATCATTTTTTCTCTGACAGAAGACTTTAGAAGTCTTGCAAAATAGTTCTGAAAACTATAACATGATGTCAAAAATCTTCTGGTTAACTCAGCCTACTGAAACCAGAATTGTTTGAATCCTAGTCTCCATATGTTGGGTTTTAAATTCAAACTCCAGGGAACAGCCCCATCTCCTAGCAGCTAGTTACTTAATGTATATTTCACACATTCACTAATTATGTGGATTAGACAATGGTTATAAAAGATAGCAGAAGATATGAGGAAGGCAATCAGAAATGAAGAAGTATTTAAATTAAAAATCGAAGGAAGGAAAGAACGAAGGTCCCAACTGCTTCTTATTAACACTGAAGCAAAGCTTACAATGAAATCAAGGAGCAAAAAAAAAAAGGTAGACTATTCTGGAAAAAAAAAACCAAAGAAACCTCTTTTCCCCGTTCTACTGTTAAGCAATTAGTCACTATGGTTACTCTTCTCATCAGATTCTGAAAAGTCCCCTTATCCCTGAACGCAGCCACTAATGAAAATTCCTATCTACAACAGCTATAGAAGAACAATCCTCTGGCACAAGATTCTAGCAGAATGCTAATCAAGGCTTGGTGAGGTTAAAAAGTTAATTCTGAAATCAGAACACATAAACTGCAGTCCACAGAATGCAAGTATGCTATTTTTCTAAAAGACTCCTCAGTATCAATCCCCTTGGAATGTATTTTAGACCTTTTCAGATCAGTATTCCAATATTTGAGCAGTTGTCACAAAGAGGAAAGGGTTAAGCAATTTTGCAAAGCATCTGAAGGCCAGACAAGGAATAATGGATGGGAGCTGATCCAGGAGAGATTCAACCTAGACATTTTCTGACAGTGAGAACAGTCAATCAATGGAACAGTTTGCATTCAGAAGCTGTGGGAGCTTCATCACTGGAGGCGTTCAAGAAGCAACTGGATTGCCATTTGTCAGAAATGATGTAGGGTCTCTAGCTTGGGAAGGGGGTTGGATTAGATGACCTACAAGGTCTCTTCCAACTCTGTTAATCTGTTAATATCCATTCCCCTGCACAGGGAACCTCCCTTTATTCACCCTGTCTTCATTTCTTTTCAGGTAGTATATAATTATATTTTATGAAAGTAATTTCATCTGAACAGAATGCTACCACAGTTGTTTATTCTTAACATATAATGAGCCAAACAGCAGCAATGATAGGAAGAAAATCTAACTTTTAATTAACTCTTCCAGTCTTTGTAATTGGAATCATTTCCATGTTTTTGTCTTCTAAATTAAAAATTCAGCTGAATTATATATTTCATATAGCAATTTACAATTTGGGACATGAGTTTTCAGAATAAGGTGGGTTTGTTAAAAATTAAGGTGAGGTTACTACTAAGATATGCTCTATATGGAAGACTATGAGAAAGATGTATGAGAGAGGCAATAGAACCTTCCTGACCTACTCTAATTTACAAAGACAATGCACAAATACATACAAAACTGACAATTCCATTCATACAAATAGTATGTGAATTGTATTCCATTTACTTCTTTCACATCTGTGCTAATTGGCCTTCTTTTAAGCTCATTCCATGGCCATTGAAGTATTTACATTTTATCACTAGGGGAGCCTACATAGTAAGCAGCAGTTCTAGTGCAGCGGCAACCACATGTCTAGGTTTGCTGTGGGAATAAAATTAGAGCAGATATAATATTCCACATGTAGAATGTATATACTGTAAAGGGTTTTTCAGACCCTGAAAAAAGTTTGACAAATCTTACAAGTACAAAACATGAAAAGGAGCAACACTGCATCCTCTCCCCTCCCAGTGTATTAAAGAGTGGTTAGCAAGAGGATCAGGAAAATGCGTAGCAAATTAGATGATAAAATAATTGCTAGCTTTACATAGGGCATCTCAATTTCAATTACAAATTATAAACCAGTCATTTGTCAAATAAATAATGATGTGACAAAATCCTAAAGATCAAAGTTCAAAAAACAGTTTGGGGAATTTGGTACAAGAGGCCCTAAAAGAAATATACGGAGATTTCCCCCCCCCCCCCCTGAATTGCTGTTAAACAACTCTTGAGCAATATTCACAATAGCGTTATTTACATAAAATTATCCAGTAATTTTATGCAAGCATCCTGGGTCAAAGTGGAGATGCGGAAAAGGATGATTATCTTCTCCCTAGAGCGATGCATTTTATGTTTTATTAGACTACAAATTGTTGCAATAAAAGTTGACTAATATGCTAGAATTGACAACAGTATAATCAAAAGGCAGCTGCAACAGGAAAATGTTGTCTCATATGAAATAACCTAACCTTTCTGCCCTAAAGTGTTTATAGCTAGACTTATTTTTACCACAGTCCATTCCACTTGACAAAGTGCATTCATGAGATGTTAGATTTGCTCATCTCTGACAACAATGCATAAACTGCAGAACCTTTTACTACTAGATTTCCCAAATGAATGTTTGGAACTGCTCTGCCCATCATTTGGCCTTGCTAAAAACAAAGCGACTTAAAACAATATTTTAATAATGGCTGTTACACCTATAGATGGGAATTACTTTGAAAAATCTGTCTGCCATTTTAAAGTAACAGCAACAATAGTAGGTTTAAGGTAGTCTTACATAAATAAATAAAATTATAACTGTGTAATGGTCTTACCTTCTTGAGAGAAAAGTAGGATGTCAGGAAAAGTAAGACGCATATTTATTTTGCACATACAAAGTTTCAATACTTTGTCTCCATGAGGACTGTGAGTTAGGTTTTTTTTTCTGCTCTAGTTTCTTTGGGACATATGGGTATTGCAGTCAACATTCAACTATGTTAAACCTACTTTAGGGTTTATGATACAGGTTTTATGTACCTCTACATAATGTGGCTCAACAATGTTGGAAAATTATGCCACCGTTTTTAAGCAGGTAGAAGATATTGGGGAACTCAAGAAAAAAAGGATTATTCTCTGGTTTTCCATCATTGAGATAAGATTGAGATCATTGATAGACAAGCTCACATATGTCCTACAGTAGCTGCCATTTACCTGCCAGCTCTGGTCAAAATGAACCCAACACTACATTGGTGAACAGGTGCCAACTATCCTTACCTAAAAAGAACGGTGGGTAAGAAAATTTGCAAAATTAATCCTAACAATTATCTAGAATAACCTTGCTCAGTATAAAAGACAGTTTACTTTCCATTTCTTCAATTCTTATTAAAGAGAGGAAAACATAAAATATGTTTAATTTATCAGGAATTATTATTACCTTTATTTAATGATTCTAAAGGAACATCCACTCGTAAAAGCAGGTACTTTTGTGCTTGTATCAAGAGAGCAGGGAAATCTTTTTCAATGGAAGCAAACTGTTCAATTTTATTCTTTATAGATGCCAGTACCTGCCCAAAAATAAAGTTAAGTAAATAAATAGCATCTCTACAGCTACAAATAAATTTACTAAATTGTGACTGAATCATGTACTTTGTCCCTAACAACTCATCTTAACGTGATATTTCATATTCTCTTGATTTAAACAATTACATTTTAACAAGTCAATATTAAGATATTGCTCTGCAAAAACTGAAGCAAAAACTTAATTTAAAAAACAATGATAAGTGCTGCACTTTAAAGTGAGTTTGAAAAGATTTCTTTTTAGTATTAAAGCAGTACCTGATACAGAGACCGCACACTAGGCTGAAATACCATATTTGTGTTGAGCAAAAAGGAACGAAGAAGAGGTTGTGGGTAACTGGCCAGATGAGTGATTATCCCAATCAGCAGCAAATTCATATGCAAGGAGTTTTCCAACATATTTTCCAGTTTTGATAGCACCACGCTGATAAACGGGCCTGCAGATTTAAAAAGCAAATCAAAACAAAACATAATTTTGAGAAACGAGAAGCAAAAGGGAAGGGATTCTAAGATCTGATCCAACTCATGGCATCAACCTATTGTATGATTTTATTTAAAATCAGGCCAGTTATTAGTTTCGTTTGCAGGCGTACAAATTCAAACAAGCAATTACATCAGGTAAGCAACCGTTAATCAGGCTGCATTCCTTTCTTTCAGCTCTCTTGCCTTTTCTTCTGCTAAGGAGTAGAACTGCAAGAAACAGAGGCTTGATTTATTAGCATCTGGCCAAGCATTTTTAAAATGAATTGCCTTTCCCCTGGATATGTGTGCAGCCCAGTGTGTTAACAAAATGTATGCATTGCTATTTCTAGATTCCTACTTAGTGTTAAAAAAAGAATCATTGACTGGTATTGGCTGGCATTGTCTCTCTCAAGCTGGCAGGATATGATTTCTCCCTTACCCCACTTCCCACAGAAGTCATTTGCAATGAGTAGAAGCATCCAAGAGGTAGTATTCAGACGGTTGTCATTGGTTCAGGCGAACCGGTAGCAGTGGCTGCAGGAGGCTCCGCCCCCTCCCCCACCCCAATGTAATGTGCAAGCACTGCGCATTCACGGGTGGTGTGCATGCACAGATGCAGTGCGTTCGTGCGAGAGAAGCAAGTGCACACGCTCACATTTGCGAACTAGTAATGAAGGTAAGTGAATCCCACCGCTGAAGCATCCCTCATTGGTACTTCACCTTCAGTACTTCGCCTAGCCTGGGTTCTCCTGAAACCAAGGATCCTTCAGCAGCCAATGTTGTCTAGAATCTATTAGTGGGGGGAGGGGGGGGTTTGGCAGCCATTCCCATGGGCTTTTCTAAAAAGCCTTATGTCCCTCGTTCTCTACTTGGCAGCCATTCCCATGGGCTTTTCTAAAAAGCCTTATGTCCCTCATTCTCTACTTCCTTTTGCTAGCACAGCAGCTGATCTTTCTCAGTGAGAAAGCATGTTACCCAATGTATTTCTTTGGGTGAATATACGACAGGATAACAGGCAACCCTAGGCTGCGACATGCTTTCACAGGAGCTCTGATATTAAAAATTGGATTAAGAACCACAGCTATCGGGTGTTCTGCATTTCTGTTTTCAACAAAGAGACAGGAACTGATGGCATTACAACTGGTACATTTAATGCTAATATGGAGTACATATGCCTGGGCACAAGACAGGGAACATATACTGAACAGTATATGATGCTTCTTGTCCCAGTGTACAACAGAAGACTCCGCAATAAGCACAGCTGTTCCAAAAACTAAAAAAAGAAAAGAAATATTTATATAGAGACGGAGAATTCCAACACTGTTGTCATTTTCCCTTTATTTTCCTCAAGATTTTAAATGGAGAGAGGGGTGGGAGGGAGAGAGGAATCCTCCTATCCTATTTCTCAGGAGTTGAAGTATCAGTGACATTCTGAATTTAGCAACCCTCCAAATTGAGGTCTCTTCTCCTCTGTTGTCTTCCCACACATTCCAAGTAATTGTTGCCCCTGGAAAATATAGCTTTCAAAGAGACAAAGTAAATTATAGCTTGGCCTATATACTGATATTTTTCACAGAATGGAATGGGGCAAAGTAATCCCACTCTCCTTTTATCTCCCTATAGTTTGCCATACTCTACAACTGTCACTCAGGGTTGGCATATTAATAATAATAATAATAATAATAATTTTAATTTATATCCCGCTCTCTCTCCCCAAGGGGACTCGAGGCGGGGCACAGGCAATTAAAAATACAAATAAACCACAAACAAATACAAAATACAGAGTTAAAAATAGATTAAATAGATCCTGCGCTAAAACCCATAACTAAACTAAAAATTACCCCTAAAAAACCCTGACCTAAAAAGAGACTACCCAAGGCCGGCCAGACGAAAAAAGTGCGTCTTTAATTTTAAGCGGAAGGAGCGGAGGTCCGTGGTTGTCCTGATATCGGGGGGAAGGTCATTCCAGAGGGCTGGGCCCGCCACAGAGAAGGCCCTTCCCCTGGGCGTCGCCCGCTGACAAAGTCTAGTGGACGGCACCCGGAGAAGTCCCTCTCTGTGGGAGCGAATCGGCCGTGAGGATGTATGGGGCAGGATCCGATCCCGCAGGTAGCTAGGTCCCGAGCCATGGAGCGCTTTGAAGATGGTAACTAACACCTTGAAGCGCACCCGGAAGACGACAGGTAGCCAGTGCAGCTCGCGCAACAGCGGTGTTACATGGGCAAACCTAGAGGTGCCCATAATTGCTCGCGCGGCTGCATTCTGGACCAACTGAAGCCTCCGGGTACACCTCAAGGGGAGCCCCATGTAGAGAGAGTTGCAATAATCCAGTCGGGATGTCACGAGAGCATGAGTGACTGTGCGAAGGGCGTCCCGATCCAATAGGGGGCGCAACTGGCGTACCAGGCGAACCTGGTAAAACGCCCTCCTGGCCACGGCTGTCACTTGATCTTCCATGGACAGCCGGGTATCCAGGAGGACACCCAAGTTGCGCGCCCCATCCACAGGGGCAAGATGTTCGCCCCCTATGGCCAGCGTTGGAGAGAGCTGGTTGAATCGGGCAGCCGGAAACCACAGCCACTCGGTCTTGGTCGGGTTGAGCCTAAGTCCGTTACTTCCCATCCAGATCTGCACGGCTTCCAGGCACTGGCACATCACCGCTACGGCATCGTTGGGGTGGTTTGGGGTAGATATGTACAGCTGGGTGTCATCAGCGTACAGGTGGTACTCTACCCCAAAACCACGGATGATCTCGCCCAGCGGCTTCATGTATGCGTTAAACAGGAGAGGCGAGAGGACCGACCCCTGAGGCACCCCGCATGTGAGGGGTCTCGGGGTCGACCTCTGCTCTCCTGCCCGCACAAATTGCGATCGGCCAGAGAGGTAGGAGGAGAACCACCGTAAAACGGTGCCTCCCACCCCCAACCCCCCCAGCCGATGCAATAGGATACCATGGTCGATGGTATCGAAAGCCGCCGAGAGGTCTAATAGGACCAGGATGGAGGAACATCCCCCATCTCTGGCCCTCCAGAGATCATCTACCAACGCGATATTGCATGGATGGAACTATCCAAGATTGATTTTTGGGTTGCAGATGTTTTGTTACTATGCTAGACAACATGATCAGTGGAGAAAGTTTGAGGAAGTGAGTGAGATTGGCAGAGATTATACATGCATCTGTCTTGCCTGGTTGCATAGTGCTACAGGTGAATGTTGCTCTTCAACTGAATGATGTCTTGTTGGTCGATTTTGACTTGCAAGGTGACATCTCTGTCTTATCTGTGAAATCAGCATTTTTTGATGGGATGGATCACCGAGAGGCTATTTTCTTTCCCTATGATTGTTGAATTTATTTAGGTTTTCATTACTGATTGCATAAAATGGGTCTATCTGTTTATCTCAGAATTGGTTGATTACTTTGTGATATGGAGAAAATATTGAGGGCTGCTCGTGCACTACTGGGGTCTTTGGATATGTTTTGAAATAGATCTATAAATAGGTTTTAAGTCTTTATATCTATGGATCACTGTTTGGCTAGACTGTCATTCTTTCTAAAAATGTTCTTGCATTTTTTGTATCTAATAACAGAAAAACATTTTAACGTATTTTATGTTTTATACTATTGATTTTCATCGTTGCCTGTACACCGCCCTGAGTCCCGAAAGGGAGAAGGGCGGTATAAAAATCTAATAAATACATACATAAATACATTACAATTCAACAATCACAAAAATGGAACAATATCCACAGCAGGCAATGGGATGTGCGTTCGCGGCTGGCACAAAGAACAGGGCGGCGACAGCAGCAGCTTTTTCAGTGACCGCCAGTAGTTTTCGGCAGCCTCCAGCTTGCCGCCGCAGTTGGCAAAGAGGCGATGGCTGGGAGGCTTCTTGCAGTTGCACCGAAAAAGAGAGCCAGCTGCTGAGCCTTTGAGGATTGGTCATGACCACCATTCATTTAGTACCAATGTAACTTTGGCCACTGAATGAATGGTTGCACACAGAATTGCAATGCTTCTGAAGAAATTTACGTGTAGTCCTTGACTTAAGACCACAATTGAGCCCAAAATTTGTATTGTTAAGTGAGAAATTTGTTAACTGAGTTTTGCCCCATTTTGCGACTTTTCTTGCCACATTTGTTAAGGGAATTGCTGCAATTGTTAAACTAATAACACGGTTGTTAAGTGAATCTGGTTTCCTAGTTGATTTTGCTTGTCAAAGGGGATCACATGACTGCGGGACACTGCAACCATCATAAATATGAGTCAGTTGTCAAGCATTCACATGACCATAGGAGTGCTGCAATAATCGTAAGTGTGAAAAATGGTCATCAATCATCTTTTTCAGTGCCGCTGTAACTTTGAACAGTCACTAAACAAATTGTTCTAAGTTAAGGACTACCTGTACTCTGATACATATAAATAGCCTATTATTAAACTAATTTCCAGTAATTGTGACAAAAAGAGATTTATAGGTTTTGTACTTTTTACAATAAAAAGTACCGTATTTATTCGAGTATAACGCGCACACGTGTATAACGCGCACCCCCTAATTTTCGATTTAAAATCGGTATAAAATTTTGTTTCACTTTTTCTCGGCTCAGACCAAGCATTGTAAGTGACAAACGTTGTTGAACACGTGCGGCCATGATAAAAATCGTTTATAACGCGCACCCTCGTTTATAACACGCACCCTCATTTATAACGTGCACCCAAACTTTGGGTTCTTTTTTTGGTAGAAAATTTTGCACGTTATACTCGAATAAATACGGTAAATTAGATTTTAAAATGTTACCAACAACTCAACATACAGTCTTAAAACTTTTTGGATCCTATTCTTAATAAAAGTTGTATTTGTTACATTACATTCCCATTTTACAATGATAATTGTGCCCTTGTTAATATGTAAGTGAGCAGTGAGCGGTGAGCATGGCAAGCAGCAGATGTTATATTAGTCAAAACATAGAAAGCATTTGTGTCCATTCAGTTTCATACTTGCTGCTTATTCCCTGACAGACAAGTTCTGTTTCCACATTATACTCCTGTGGAAAAGGAATATAATGAATCCTCTCCATTGTGCCTGTGCTCTGCCATAAAACTAGCAGACAATTTTATTTTTATTCATATTTTATAGATGAATAGTCATTAGAAAATGACTTGCCTTATATTACAAAAAAAAAGAGGATGAATAGAATAAATGCAGATTTTAAAACAACTAGTAAAACGCATCAAAGAAAGATAACAAACTTGTCATACAATACAAAGAAATCTTTCCACATTATACTCTTGTCATAACTGAATTAAGATTTGTAAAATCAACCCATCTACTACCATGGAAAAAATTAAAATTACTGTTTGCTTTCTGTTTTCTCTAATGGGTGAAGATTAATAGAATCTATAAAAGTTGGAATAAAAATTCAGGTTGAATAGGTTATGGCAGGGGTCAGCAAGCCCTGTATGTTGAGCTGCATGTGGCTCTTTCATCCCTACGCTGCAGCTCTCTGTCGCCAGCTCCACAATTAATGGGCTTTCGGTTAGGACAGGTACAGGAAAAAGGATGCCGCGCTAGGAGGAGACTCTATGGTGTGGGAACCAGAGTTCTAGTTGTCTTCAGAATTGAACCGGAGGCTTCCGGTTAGGACCTTTGTGGCTCTTTGACTGTTTAAGATTACTGACCCATGGGTTATGGCAATCAACAAAAGTATATGCTTGCTTATAGCACTGTAATATAATTCTGTACATCATTCCCTTACTGTGTCTCTTTACTTCTCAATATTTTTAAAAAATTTCAAAGTGTGCCAATCTATTCCTATTGGTGATTAGTTGGTTATAACATTCATACCTTGAAACAAATCAAGATTCAAGGGTGCATCCAGATTTGTTTGTCCCTTTATCTTTTTTTTCCCTTGCAATAATATACAATACAAGGTTACTAGAAGAGCAATTAGAGCATTGCCGTAAGTCATATTTCAAAACTACTATTTCGCACTTCAACAAACATCACACAAACATCTCTGTCCCTCTTTCTATTACTTTCTATTATGAGTTATAAAGTAACTATAAACTTGTTTTTAAACTAAGGCAGATGGTACATTTGCTCAAATATTTTTAATCAACATACTGAAGCTCTTGGCCAGAGATGTCAAACGCAAGGCCCGCGGGCCAGATCCAGCCCGTGGGGCCATTCTGGAAAAAGTAAGGAGCCAGCTTGCATCGCTTTGGCCTGGTCTACCCAATGAGAAGAAGAAACATGCCAGCAGTTTGGGGAGTGGCATGAAGCTGGCCATGCACACCAAGTTGGCCACACCTACCCAGCCTCCTGAAGTCAACCACAGTCCTGATGCTACCCTCAACAAAATTGAATTTGACACTCCTGTTCTTGGCTCATATGGATGCAAATATCCAGATTGCCTGGAATTCTCTCCAGTTGCTGGTTTCATTGGGTGAGTTTGCCTCACAGATCTAAACTTTAGGATTTGAGGCATTTATATCAGAGTATTTTCAAGAACTCATAAAGTATATTGAAAAATGCTTCACCTTATGATGCTACAAGGTGACTTGCTGCATTAGGATAGAAAGATATGTGTCACATGAAAGCAGATGGAATATTCTGCAATCCTAAAGAATGGGTGTCAAACTCAATTTCATTGAGGGCCACATCAGGGTTTTGTTTGACCTTGGGGACCGGAGTGGGTGTGGCTAGGGTGGGCATGGCCAACTGGACAGCACTTGTGTCAGGGGCGCTTAAGCGTTCTGCCAGTGAAAACGGGCATCTGAGCTTCACTTTCAGCTGTGACGGACTCTGACAGTGAAAACAGAGTGCACCCCCCCCCCCGCACCCCTCCCCGAGCTCTGTTTTCCCTGGCAGACACACAGGCCAGTCCCTTGCTGTTTCCAGATCTAAGCATCCCATGGGCCAGATCTGCAGGCCTTGAGTTTGAAAGCCCTGCTACAGAATATTCATGCTGATAAAGCATAATCCCTAAGGAGGTGATTGGGGCAAATGCTGACCACATGGCAACAGAGCTGCCACCCAGTGCTAAAACTTAAATGCAAAAACAATTTCTTGATCTTTCAATTTCTATTTAATACTTTGAAGAGTAATTGTTAAATTAAGAATCTGTTTTTTTCTGTAGCAATTTCTCCTTATGAAGACGTAATGTATAATTTAACATTAACAGTTAAATGTGTCTTTCTTTTAAAGTATGTAGGCCTACAGCCCGAAATGATGTCACCATTAGATATTTTCTATGCAGGAAATATAAATCCAAGCTGATTAAGTAGACTACAGGTAGTTCCCGATTTACAACAGTTCACTTAATGACCGTTCCAAGTTACAATGGCACTAAAAAGTGACCTGTGATCATTTTTCACACTCAAGACCATTGCAGCATCCCCATGGTTATGTGATTTACATTTGGATGCTTGACAATAGACTCACAATTATGACAGTTGCAGTGTCCCAGTGTCCCAGGCGGTCACCTTTTGCAACCTTCTGACAAGCAAACTCATTGGGGAAACCAGTTTCACTTAGTAACTGTGTTACTAATTTAACAACTGCAGTGATTCACTTAACAAGTGCAGCAAGAAAAGTCATCAAATGTGGCAAAATTCACTTAACACATTTCTCACTTAGCAACATAAATTTTAGGTTCAATTGTGGTCATTAAATCAAGGACTATCTCTATTTTAAACAAAGAGAAACAAAGAAAATGTAAGCATGCAAAGTAATATAACACCTGCTATTCATATCTAGAATAGTGATATTTTAGAACTCATGACTGGTTTAATAAATTAGAAAACTGTACCTGTAAATGGAATATTCTGGACTCTTGCAGGGTTGCTGGGCCAGACATCTTTTAACCCAAAGGGTGGGGGCACACTCTCTGCCGATGGAGTATCTGCTGAAAAGTTTTCAAAATCTTCTTCCTCTTCAATAAGGGATACTGGATCAGGAATCAGCAATTTCAGTTCTACCAACCCTGTAGAGTTTGAGTCCAATTCTTTAATGATGTTATCGCATTCAGAAATAAAATCTTCATTGTCAGGACTCAACAACTTCGTGTTAGTGTTATGATTTCCTTCCGGGGAAGACAAGGTCTGTTCCAAATCAGGTTGCAGAGTCGTTTCGTCAGTGCTTCCCGGGGGTTTGTCTTTTGCTTGTTGGATCATATGTAAATTTTTCAAATTGTGCTCCTCTAAATTTAAATCCAATGAGGGACTTTCTAGAGGACCATTGGTAGAGATAGCATCTGGGTTGTCCACATCTGCAGATTCTGATATTGCAGGTTTTTCCTTTAAGCAGTCTGCATCCTGTGCATCCTTTTCAGCGCATAGCCTGTAAACCATGACATCATCCTGAAAGTCTGATTCTTCTATGTACGATCCTTTGATCAACATGATGGCATTTTTCTTCATTTCTTGAATGTGCTTGGGTGGTTTTGCAGGAGGTTGGGTATTAAACTCATCATCATGCTGGGGGGATCCTGTATCAGAATCTGGAGAGATCCCAGTATCATAGCTATCATCCCATTCCAGCTCCAATTGTGTCTTTTCTCTTAATGGTCGCGCCTGAGATGAGACATGATTCCTAGATGTTCTGGGTTGCAGTTGGAAAATAGGCTGGTCTAGGTTTTTACCATCTTCTTCAACTGAAGTTTGGATAAAGGTATATGGATTGGGATTTTCCCCATCATATGGAGCAGACCAAACTTCACAATCTTTCATACAGTGCAGTATGAGAGTTTGAGCATCCCAAAGGTACTGCAGGTAACTGATATCAATAGTCTTCCCATATTTCACAATACATGCGGAATCTGCAATGCTCTTCCTGGAGGGCTCTTCGGTGGAATCTGCAATGCAACAGCAAAAAGTTACAGGGAACTGAGGGGGAAATACAAATCTTCATTCAGACATAATTATTAATCATCTGTTTACATGGGTATCACAGCTGTAAATCACATCAATAAATGATATAATTAAACATGATGCAGATTTCATGCTAAGCATTGGAATGAGCTCCCAGAGAGAATATTAACTACCACACAGTCTCTAAGTTAGCTAACCTCTCCCTTTTTGTTTTGCACTGTGGTTATTATCTTTTTGCTTTTTACTTATACTTGCAAATGCATCTTTTGCTATCACCTTACAAAATATGGTTTTCAACAAATTACTCCAATAGTTTGCATTGCCAGCAGGTAAATTCCTGCATACCAAAATCCTTGTGGTGTATTAATATAAAATCCTGATATGTATTTCTGCTACAAAAACACATCCTATCCCTGGAAAAATGAGGCATCTGCCATTTTTTTCTGAGACCCCTCCCCCAAAAAAGAACTCAATTTTGTTTTCTAAGGCTTATTATTATCTATCTAGGGATAAGCCCTTAGGTCTCACCTGGACCTCTTCATATGAAACAATTTATACTTTCAAAATTCTTGACAATGGGCATCTGAAAGTGGGATTGTAATGTTAAAGTCTAATCTTCTGGCAGGGGGCTAGTTTGGAAAACACTGTTATATAAATTACTGGATTTAGCATGATACAATATGGAAGAAATGCATGGTAGAGCAAGTGCCCAAGTGGCACATCCATTTTTATGATCCTAACTTTAATCTTACTTAAGTGTAATGGCTCAATAAGTCTCAAAGTACAACAAGAGCAATTGCTTTTGTTTTCTAGGGAACAAATGAAATTTAATAAAAATATAAAAGACCATTAGGTTTTACATGTTGGCAAAACACAATATACTTCTATGGTGTGGAATGACTGGATAGTTCCAGAACATTTTAGTTCACTGTTGACATTAAATAAACTCAGTGAATTATTTTTCATCATAAAGTAGTATTTCTTTTTTTATCTCCACTAACATTGTGATGCGTCCTTTGTCTGACTTAATTGTCAACCATAAATACAAAACAATGACAAGTTAAAGATCATGCCACTGCTCACTATACAGGAAAGTTCCAACTAACTTCCATAAATTATTTCAGCCAACCTATGACCAAGTTGTCCTGAAATATTTATGATGCCCTTGTAGAATAAATAGGAAAACTTCAAGCAACTGGCTTAAGTTTTATTGGTTTGTATGAGTGAGGGGTTTTTTTTTGTCCTGGGGAAATGGCTGCACTTTTAAGTCAGAAAAGGAGATTTAATTCCTTCTGTTTAGGTGCCATTTTTCAACTTGAGAACCCATATATTTCTATCTTCATTAACGATCACAATAAACCTAGACAGGAAAGTTAAACTGAATGGAAATGCTATCCATTCAGCTCTCCATAATGCTATCAGGTGCTTGGAACAAAGAACTGAAAGTATGGTGCCTCCACGGAAAAACAACAGATAATATAGAGGGCCGTTTTTAGTTGTTGTTGTTTTCTGTATGTCCTGCAAAATGAAACAACTTCCTTAATAATGTACTCCTTCCCATCCTCAGAGACATGTATTCTATAATCTATGCAGTGCCTCAAAAAATCACACAAATATGCAATAGGACAATTTGACACGATTCAGTCCAAAAATTATTTGCCATTGAATCAATGCTGACTCTTAGCAACCACCCATGAGTTCAAGGATGAACTCAAATGTTATATAAACTATCATTCTTTTGTTCCAAAAGCCATTTTATTGGACCGTTGGCCTTTTCAGTATAGTTATAGGCAACCATGTATATTAACATTATATGGATGTTTTAATGTGGTTACGAGTTCTTGTGCAAAGCTCAGTGTACTGAAGCAATACATAAGTACTGAATTATTGGAAGGACAGAGCACTGGATCTGGACTATCAAATATGACAGAACTCCTCACCCATTTCTTGGTATGCTTAATGTTATCAATTTTTGGCAAGTTTCTCTTTCTGTAAAGTAATTATTAGTGTTGTATGGCATAGAATTGAACACATGATTAGAAAATATTTTTTTAGCCCACATTAAATAGAATTTGGGACTGACAAGTTATTCTGTGTTATAGAACATGAAATGGTTCTTTTTCTTAATTGTAAAAGCCAATCAAAACAAAACAAAAACAACAATGCCCACAAATATGTCTTCCTCTCTTTGACTAAATTAAGCTCTTTATTGTTCCTTTACGCACTCAGAAATAGTTGCTTGAGTTTTAATAATGGGGCATGTTCTGGCCAATACTAATCCCAATCTAGGGATAAAACAAATAAGACTTAAAATCTTTATATTTAAGATTTGTGAATCATGTAAAACAAAACAAAAAAGTATAATTACCATTGATTAACTAGCTACAGCATACATTTTAAGAGTGGTTTGATTACTACCTTAACTTAAATTTGTAAATCAAATTCATTTGTAAAGATAAAGGTAAAGGTTCCCATTGCACATATGTGCTAGTTGTTGCCAACTTTAGGGGGCAGTGCTCATCTCCATTTCAAAGCCGAAGAGCCAGCACTGTCCGAAGATGTCTCCATGATCATGTGGCTGGCATGACTAAATGCCAAAGGTGTATGGAATGCTGTTACCTTCCCACCAAATGTGGTTCCTATTTTTCTACTTGCATTTTTACATGCTTTCGAACTGCTAGGTTGGCAGAAGCGGGGACAGGTAACAGGAGCTCACTCCGCTACAAGGTGCAAGGGATTCAAACCGCCAAACTACCAAACTACCGACCTTTTGGATCGACAAGCTCAGCGCATTAGCCACTGAGTCACCCTTTCAAATTCATTTGTAGACTAAACTAATTTTCTACAACATTTCCAAATATGAATATTGGTGTGGGAAAAAAATCAAATTCAACTTAATATAAGGACAGATAAATATTTACCTTCCCCATGGTTATTTTTTTTCCAGAGAATATAATCTTTTTCTTGCTTTTCGAAAGTCAGAGTAATGCCACTTGAACAACAGACAGGAGTCAAGGCAAGCAGCTTAGCAGCAGATACAGAATACCAATCTCTCTCTCTCACAGCCCATCTTTGGCTGAACATGATGTGATTGCAGGGTATCAGGTACCTAGAACAACAAGAGGCTATCATCAAACTATAATAGCAGAGAGAAAAAGAAAAAGTGTCAAGGAAGCCTTATTTTTTATTTAGATTAAAACCCACCCCAAATCATTTTTTACAGAGTGACTGAAGATTACATTGCTGAGCAGATACTATGCCTGTAATATGTAAAAATAAAATAAAAGACTGCATATTTAGTGGTAGAAGTATCAGGCTACTGTGACTTCCTGAGTCATTAATAGTGGGCCAAGTGAAGCAGCAGTTCAAGACAGACTTTGGACACGTGTTCTAGAGAAGTTTCCATGAGTTCTTTCAGCCAGGAAAATGAGCATCAAAAGAAACTTGTACTATCAGAACCCTGGAAGGCAGTGTTTTTAATGCAACAGGTGCATCAGATCTCACTGGGCATTATGGTCATGGTAGGGTTACAAAGAGGAGAGGATTAACGTTATCCAGAGTAGTTATCTCCTATTCCTCTATCTTTTCAGGAAAAGACTGTAAACTTGCAAAGAGTAAATATTATGCCAATTAGGGAAAAATAGATATATGGTGTCCATTTGACTGATCATTTCTGAACTTCTGGTAGGCCTGTTGGGCCTGTTTTTTGCCCTCCCCAGGTTCTGGAGGCTTTCCTGAAGCCTGGGGAGGGGTAAAACAGCCTCCCCCGCACCCTGCAGGCGCTCCAGAAACTGGAAACGGATCATTTCCAAACTTCCGCTAGGCCCATTGGGCCCATTTTTCACTGTCCTCAGGCGCTGGAGGCATTCCTGAAGCCTGGGGAGGGCAAAAATAGCATTCCCCGGCCCTCTGGGAGGCAGAAAATTGGCTGACAAGCACATGCATGCGCACTGGAGCTGAGAGCTTGCATGCTGGCAGATATGATTCCGCATGCCACCTGTGGCATGCTTGCCATAGGTTCGCCCATCATGGGCCTAGGTATTTCCTGGGCTGGAAAGCAAAAAGTATTAGGAGAAGAACAGATTCCCAATCTCTTCTAAAATATGTTCATTCCATTAATCACCCCCAGCTTCTGAAGTGTCTCCAATTGAAAAAACTGGCCAACTCTGGAGGAAAAACTGCATGGAGATTGGACATAAATGATACCTCATTTTCCTTTTGGAAGACACAAAGACTAAAACATGAGATTACATATTGCCTACTGTACATACAAAGGTGAATTGGGTCGTTCAACAACTATGTAAATTTAGGAAAAAGTAACTCTTCAACCTTGTCACTTAACAATCCTTCCCTTCTCTTAAATTTCTGATAAGCCTCTTTCAGCCAGTTAAGTGGTCCTGTTTTTAAATAAATTCCCCTTTTTTCTACATACTGAATGGTATAATTGATCATTATAGCTGGTAGGAATTAGAAGGTAGGCCATCTCTGCTGGAACCCATTTTGTGGAATATTCTCTCTTCAGAGTTTACAATGGCCCCAACTCTGTCGGTCTTTCATAAGGCGTTAAAAACTTAGCTATGTACCCAGGCCTGAGGGGTGGAATGGTTGGTTTATGTATTAACTAGAGGCTTTACTGCTGCTTAGTTAACTACCTCAAATGTTATTTCTATTTTTTGTTGTTGGTCTTATTGTTTTAGTTTTTAAAATTGTTTTAACGCTTATTGATTTAGAATTGTAAGTCCTCATGTGGCTGAGATAGGTGGCTATAGAAAATGAATGAATGAATGAATGAATGAATCAAACAATCAAACAATAAATAAATAAATAATTGTATATATGTATTAGGTAACCCCACAATATCAATTTTCACAGAGTAATTTGACTGTAAAATCAGAAAGGAAAATTTGACTTTACCTTAAAACTAGCTGCAACATCACATCTTCACAATGCAAACTGATAAGTGTTTTGAACAATGCCAAGGACACCACACAAAGCTGGGAAATGATAAACACAATATGAATGCATACTTTTTCATCCTTGCCAAGGTAAAAAGAAGAAAAAAAACCATACATGCAAATAGCACCCACTGAATTGCAGTACATTTTAAAGGAATTATATAAACGTTTTACTTTATTACGTATCTCCAGAATAATTAAATTAGCACTCCTAAAAGCATAAACCAAAGATAAATAGAGACATATACTTACTATGGGAAAAAGAGCAAGAAAAAGAAAAGAACTGTGACATGACTTGAAAGAAAATTAAACTGTAATTAAGTTCAATACACTCAAACATTTGCATGACAATTTTGCCATGTTTAAATATGGATCTCAAACTGAAAATGACTGTTATTTCTAATATGAAAAACTATGTTATAGCATTTATCTATTTTATTTAATCAAAATTACAGGCCATCTTAAAGAGCCAATTTAGTTAGTGGGTGTAATGGGGAATGGCAACTGAAATTACCTTGTAGCAGTCGCATTTTCCCAACCCTAGGATTTAGGCAATGGCAAACCACTTTTGCAATAATTTGCCAAAATAACTGAAACAACTTGATATGGCAAGTCTCCTAAAAACAGACGTGACTGAATGGAAAAGACAAAAAAAGGCCACTTTAGTCACATCCATAATTCTGGACAAGACTCCATCTAATGTTTCCTGAAAGCCATCTAGTCAGGTAAGATTGGCCCAAGAGAGAGTGGCTGGTCCAAAATTACCACATAAATCAGCTTATCTGGCAACAGATGGGCATAATCCTGGGTATCTCTGCCGTCAACTATTTATAGAAATCAGTCCTGTTGTTAAGCTATGCAACAAACAAGTCATTTAGCATCATTTTTGCATTATGGCATGATTCCGAAGGACAATACTTCATAACACCCAAACTCTCTATTTATCAAACCGATAGAGTTCAACAAAGACAACCCTGGCAATTTAGCTGTTGCGACAAGTTTTCAAGTAAATCTCCTTTGGAACTAGAATCATTGCAGAATATGTATGTGCATACACACCTCTTTCAATCATATTTATTTGGCCCAAAATAAAGTGTCAGGCAAGGGGAGAGGCAGGAATGCAGGCTGAAGCAAATGTTTTTATTTACTGCTTCAGAATCCTATGCAACTGGAATCTGCTACCATGTTAGCTATTTGGGGGACATAAGTAACATACCACAATTATTTAGAAGAGGCAACCATTTAATACCTTGTATTTCTATTTATACTGGTAATCCAACGAAGTAATCAAGCTTATCATATGGATATTATTATTACTGATGACACTGGATCAAACAACATTATACTAAACAAGTGCTTGGCTTCATGAAAATGGACCACTTAATTCTAATGTTAAGGTTCCAAAGTAAGCAAAACTCAAAGGCTGGTACAGTGGTACCTCGGTTCACGAACGCTTCTGTTCACGAACAACTCGGTTCACGAACAGAAAAGTTCATCAAAATATGCTCCGGTTCACGAACTCCGCTTCGGTTCACGAACAGGAGCCGCGGCCATTTTAATGCTATTTCCTGGCTGTCACATGGTTGTGACTTCCTGTAGGAAGATCGTGGAGAGAAGGAGACACAGAAAAAAGTACACTGTGACTACCTTCAGTGACTTTTTTTGATTTTTGTTATGCTTTTAGCACATACAGTACTGTACTGTACTGTACAATACTTTACAGTACAGTACTTCTGTACAATACTGTACTTACTGTATTGTACAGTTCACCCGTTTGAGTGCTTACTGTACTGGACTCCCAATATGGCTCCCAAGAAGCATGGTGGAAATTTGTTTCATATTTTTTGTGCTTCAAAAACCAAAAAAAAAGATCAGAACAGATTAACCGGATTTACATTAAACCCTATGGGAAACTGTGCCTCGGTTCACGACCAATTCGATTCGCGAACCGAGGTACCACTATATTCCTCAAAGTTTTAATGGGTATATCATATTGGCATAGTTCTGGTGAAAACCGACTCTGAAGGTTCCCACGGCTTTCACCGAATTAAAAGTAAAAGTTTTTCCCCCTTCCCCAAACAATCACATGATCCAATTAAGGTGCCATCCGGTTGCCCAGTAACGTCACTCCTCTCACGGACCAGGTGTGAAAAGTTCTTTTTCCCAGGAGAAAGTATTTTGTTTGGCTACAAAACCCCAGTTATCTCTATTCCCCCCTCCCTATCCCTCAGTTCCAGTGTGGCAACACTGAAGTCTCAAAATGGCTTCGGTCAGGTCAGCTTCAGGGTTGACACCTATTTTTCTAAAATTGGGTAAGTGAAAAAATATATATAATTTAAAACTATTAAAAATCAGTATCATTAGTATTTTATACAACCACATATATTCTGCTGTTATGTATTTAATAGCTATAAAACAAACACCCCAAAATAGTCTAATGAAGTAACAAAAAGAAAATCAGTTTTATACTGCTGAATGGCTGATTTTATTGCCAACTTGTGATTGTATTGTTGTTTGAATTAATTGTTTGATTGTTTTAATTATTTATACAATTAAAGTTTATTGTATTTCTATGGTTATTTTAATTGAAAGGAATCAGACTTTAGGATTTGATGTAAGTGAAATAATTGGACACAAAGCTAAATAAATAATAAAATAAACAGTATCTTAAAAACTTTACAAATAGAGGCAAAATGCCATGCCTGAGCATTCTAATCTAAATTTAGAGTTTAAAAGAGTTTAAAGTTTCCCTTGAAATTAAGAACTTTTTAAAACACAAGGCTGCAGTATGCAGTCTAGAGACAATAAATAGAAATCTTTCAGCAACCCCCCCCCCCCCGAATCAAAGACAAGACAAAACTGAGGCAGGAAACACTTTTGAGCATCAATTTATGTGGCTCAAATATACTTGGGAAGTGGTGTAGAAAGACAGAAGGAAAATGAATAACATAATTTTGGATATGGTTCACATTCTTTTGTGGCCAATGGTGTAAACTATATTGTTTTATTGGCAGATCTGAATTTTGAGATGAGGAGAACTGGAAGAATTTCAAGATTAGAAACAGGCACCAAACTTAACAAAAGCTTGATATATCCATATTTAGCCTATCAAATAAAAAAAGAAAACAAATACAGCAATTTATAGCACTGAAAGGAACTGGTCTGGCTGCCAAATTTTTATGGTGATTATTGATTACTGTTTGTCGGGCCACAAAATGGGAAGCTGGAAATCTAGCCTGTATGCTGCTCGTCCCTGTCTTAAAGATATTCATTGTAAATCTGAAATTTTGATAAATGTTCAATGCCACAGAGAAAAATAGTTTATAAATATTTTGTATGGTTAGAATTAGATTAAACTGTCTATTATACAATTACTCATTTATTTATTTCAGATATATTCATGCAGGCCATATTCTTGTTATTCAATTTTCTTTTTTGTGTACAAGTATTCTGAATTTCAAATCATTTTCAGCAGCAAAGTTATCAATGCTCTTCTGGATGCCATAACTATGTTTGTTCAAATGCTTTCATCATTCAAGACCATTCTGGGGGGGAAAACCAGTTGTCCTAATATTGTAGAAGATGACCAGGCTAAGCCTGAGGGAGCGATCAAATGCACCATCAGTCTCAAGTCCCTTCGCATTCACAAAAGATCTAAGTCCAGCTAACCTTGAATTCTGATAATTCTTGACTACAGCCAATTTGCCTTGACTGTTAGAGTGCTTAAGCTTGCAATAAACGTTTATATTCATTTGAACTGCCTGGACTCCTGATTTCCTTGGCCTGACAAATTATATGGCAATAGCCAGGATGTATGGGGGGAGGGAATGTCCACTGCCAAATGGCGGCTATCTAGAGCAGTATTTCTGAACCTCAGCAACTTTAAGATGCTAGCTGGGGAATTGGAAGTTCATACATCTAAAACTTCAGATTAAGAAATGATCTAAACCAGGGGTGTCAAAGTCACATTGTCATATGATATATTGAGACTTTTCCCCCTTTGCTAAACTGGGCATGGGCATGGCCAGCATGTGGCCATGCCTGTGGGCCGGGAGTTTGACAGCCCTGATCTATAAGATTTCCATGATTGCAAATAAACTATCACTTTATTGAGTAAGTAAAAGATCAGAAATAAAGAAGCAAACACTATGAGCAATGCCATTTTCTTAACTAACATAAATTCATTTCACCAAAGGAAAACTAAACGAGACAACTGAACTGCGTAGTATCTCATTATGTTTTTCAGTTCTTTCAAAATAAATACACATTCAAACTCAAAAAATGCTGTTTCCTAACTGAAATTGAGAAGTGCTATACGTGAGTTTGTGTAAGGATTAACCTTTGTATGAAAGGCTGCTGGGACTTTTTCATAAGCCATTCAGAGTTCTAAAAAGGAAGCAGTATGCAAGGATTAACAAATAATATACACAGGAGTTATATATCCACACTTTTGGTTCTGTTAAAAGAAGACTGTTTCCAGATCATAATACAGTAATAGTTGGCTATAAGAAACAAAATGCTGGACTAGTTATAACTGTAGCTTCGCAGGAGCCAGAGTGCAAAGTGTGCTGTTAAACCTGTATGAGTGGAGCACTAATAGAACAGCTAGCGGATGCAACAGAAAATAATAGGTACTTACTCAATTTCAATGAATGGCCTGTTATCTATATTAATACCAAATTTTATCTATATGGAACCAGAGTTACACTCATTATTGTAAGTGATAAGATTTCAATTTATTTTTTCCTTTTTCTTCCCTTTTTTCTTGTGTAGCATGAGATTGTTGTCCTGAAAACATGGATTTGATTAGGGTTTTTCAAAAATGTCCTTTTCCAATGTTTATAAGTTGCACATATATATAAAGCGATTTCATTAACAACAATGAGAAAGAGCGGGCTAGACACCCCTCCCGCTCACCTGAAATGGAGTATTTATCCGGCTTGCAAGAGTGTCCAAGATATGTACGTTCTCATGACGGTGCAGAAGGATGAAACGAAGAAATATCTTGAGTAAGGCTGGCTCAGAAACGCTCCGCAAAAAGAGATCTAGGTATGCAGTTGTAGCCATCACTTCTTCCACTGTCACCTAAACATGAATAATTATTATAATCTATACCAAAATTTAGGCTTGTTTACATTTTTAGAATATCCTGAAAGCTTGACAAATTAGTTTAAAGAGTAGTATGGAAAAGAAATTACAAAAACAATAAAACACAAATATACATAGGAACATCGCAAAGATAAAAACAGCAATAACGCTCAACGCAGTCATAATAACCTAACAATAGTATATATAGCTTTTTTACATTGTAGAAAGTGTGTGGTTATTTATTTTGATGACTGAAGTCAATAAATTTTGGGACTGATCTTTGTGACATTATCTTCATTAAAAATATAAATGATATGCTTATATGAAAAGTTCAGAAATCAAGTCCTCGGATTCAAAAGGAACTATGGTCTCATGCAAATATTGCCAATTATCGGTACAGACGTTTTAAAACTTCTGTTTAAACCTTTTTTATGAGTAGATCCACCAAGATATAGAAGTTTAAAGATTTTATCAGAGGTGCATTAACTGAAGTACTGCACAGTATGTTTTCTGCAGGAAATATATTATTTTATAAGATTACTTGTAGAAGCTCAGTGCCTAAAAATCTTGCTAATAAACACTTACGCAATAAGCATTCTAGCGGTTGAACAACTGCTGAGGTATAAAGCACAGAATGTACTCAGCAGAAAAAAAATGCTTTTACTTCATTCTTGCAAAATTACTTGAGAATGCATTGTGCTTGGATATGCAGTTAAATTTAGCTTAGAGAATAAACTGTTATCTTTGCCAATGAAGTCTTATTAAAAATATGTAAAAATATTCCTCGTGGAATATTCTGTATCTGCATAGTTGCAATTTGTATGAGGCTTTGAGATCTAGCAATACTGAAGGTTGTATGTTATATACAATTCAAATACGAAGAATATCGTCTGAAAAATCTATTACAATTACAACTGATTATCACTAAAATGAAAAGTCATGAAATTTAAAAAATGTAGAAATAATATACGAAAAATGAAAGACAAAGATACCTTTTTAGAATATCTTTGAAAAACAATGGTCAGATATGTAAGATTCTTAAAGCAATATATAAAATTAATAAATAACAGGTGCTGCAAAAAATGTATTAAAATTGGGCCTTGGCTTAAGAATAAAAAAAATGTATGACCAGAAATCTGCCAATTGCCGATTGTAATAATTACCTAGAAATATACTTTAAATGTATTTATTTACATAATTTCCATAATGATGTAAATACAGCAATAGTAACATTTGTATTTACATAATTTGCATGTAAATACAGCAATAACATTTGTATCAATTTATATAATTTGCATAATAATGTACATAAATTCTATATACATTTCTTTTTCTATTAAAGAATTCTTCTATAAAGAAGAATTCACATTTACACAATGGGGAAAACAGAGATGAAGATGTAACTTCATACTTAACAAATAACTGGGAATAATGGACAGTTTGTCCTTTGCATTAAACTGAGCTTGCAAAGTATCAGAAAAAAGTTCTCAGCAAACAAAAGTTCTAACAGTTAATGAAAAAAAGATTTCTATGTAATTTCTTGTTACATCATCACTTTCTGGGGCATACAATTCTATTCAAATTAGCACAATATTAAAGTATTCTTTCATTTAAGTTAGTTGATATGACAGATAGACCAAAACAGAGAAATAAATCTTTAAAAATATACATATGTACAAGTGCTAGCCAGAGACAACAGTGACTCAGCTTGGATTATTGATCAGAAGTGCCTTTATAATAAAGTTTTGTAGCACATGGGAACAGGTTAGAAAGAAGCGACCTATCCCAAAAGTTGTCTTTCAGATGTCACTAAAATAATCTAGTCCAGCTCCATGTTGAGTACAAGATTGCACAGAAAGATGACTATTCTGGTTCTGTTTGAGACTCCTAGCAAAAGAAGTCCCGTCATATCATATGATGGCCTGATTCAGGAGCTAACAACCGGCCCATTCCCTCCCATTGTTTCTATAAATGTCTAGATCAGGTTCTAGATCAGAACTTTTTGGGCACCGAATGCCCAAATCAGAACACAGATGTGCACACGTGCCAGAGCCCCAGTAACTCGAAGAGCAGCTGACAGGTGCATATACGTGCACTGGCCACCTGGTTTTCTGGTTTCCGGGGCTCCGGCATGCGTAAAGAACAGCTAGCCAGTGTGCATATGCGTGCTGGAAACCAAAAGAGCACATGGTCTTTGGGTTTCCAGGGTGCTGCCTGGTGCATGTATGCTGACCAGTTGATCTTTGCATGTGTCAGAGCCGCGAAACCACAAGAGCAGCCGACCAGGGCACCAATGCCCACAGAGAGGGATCTGCGTGCCACCTCTGGCACGTGTGTCATAGGTTTGTCATCACAGGTCTCGATCAATCCTGATTCTGACCCTCAGATATGTTCCCTCAGTCCACTCTCTCTTCTTTATGTCAACCCTTGTTATAAGATATTTGAAGCTGCTATATCAGTTTTTTTTTTGGTAGGCTTAATAGATAGAGATCCTTTAATAATTCCTTCAGGTCTTGGATTTCTAATTTGGGAGGTATCCTTTAAACTTCCTACTACTTCACTATCCTTTCTGAGCAGTAATAATCAGAAGTTTGACCAAGACAGAGCTGGGGGGGAGAGGGACTAAGCAAAAAAAGAAGATCTATATTCTTACTTTAGTAAATATAATCTTAATCCTAGGGTTCAGGGCTGTATCATGGCTCTTCTTCAAATCCACTAGATGGCAGAAACTCACCTTCTCTAGCTAATGTATTTAAAGATAAAATAAATGATAAAAGCCAGTGTGTATTCAAAATTGTTCTGAGTGTGGAAATAATAAACTGAGACCACTTTTTATTTAATAAATTATTAGAGATTAACAGCCCTGAAAATTGTATTATCTATTTTGTGTGGGGGGGAAATGTAAAATCTCTTAGTAGTAGCTACTCTGAGTACACTTTTTTCATCTACAAAACTCCGTTCACTTCCTACAAATCCTCTCTACCAATATCAGTAAATTGGTACCATTATTAAGGGGGGAAACTGATAAAAAGAGGCAGTTTGGTCTAGTGGTTACAGTATCCGGCTAGAACCAGGAGACTGTGGGTTCTAGTCCTGCCTTAGGCACAAAAGTCAGTTGGGTGACCTTGGGCTGCTTGTTCTCTCTCAAGCCCAATCCCTCTTTCTCCTTTTCTGGGGAAAAGAAGTGGAGGATGGAGTAGTAGATAGGCATTTAGACATTTTAAAGATGTGAAAATATTTCATACTGGGAACTTAAAAATTTATAATATTCTGAATTTAGAAAGTTTTATATGTAGAAAATGCTGGTATGTTTTTTCTTTCTTGGTAATTTCATTTGTAATTTGACATTCCAAGAATGAAATGATCAACAAAAGGTATTCTATCTTTCTTTATATATTATATATAAAATAAATAATGTTCTACAAATATGTCTGAAATACTGCTCATATATATTGATCCCTTTCTGGTTATTAGAGGAAAAAACCTAAGTTTTTCCACTAATTAAATTTAACTTATTTGGTCAAGTGTGGCTACAAATTAAATTTGGATGGCATGCATTTCAAAATATTTTTAGGAGACAGTGTTAGGAGGCACACAAGCATGCAATCTATTTGGGTCCAATAGGCTTACAATTACAACGGGACATAATTTGAAAAAATGACCACAAAAAAGTAATTAATAAGTGGGTGTCATAGCATAGCACATTTTGAGAATTAGAAGGTAAGATAAGCAAAGTTAAGATTTTTATTAATCTTCTGAATAGCAAGTTAGCCGGAAATATTTTCATAAGTTGTTATAACATTCCATCATTTAATAGCTAAAGTGCTTATGCTACAAGAATACATTTTGAAATACCAATCTACATTTAAGGTAACTGCTAGGTTCTAATTTAGATTTCCCGTCTAGCTTGTTATGTTTATGGGTTGCCATCTGGAGAACAACATGTTTATTTACGCAATAGATTCAAAACATGTTGAGAAAAAAGATGAGAACATATTTAACAATGAACTTTGTCAAGAAATCCTTTGTCAAGAAGATCTATAGATTTTTAAATTAATTATTCTAGTTATTAAAGTGCTAATTCATTTATTTCAAGTTTTTAAAAAAGTATACAAAAGATTCACAATACTCAAAGAGAGAAGGCAGAGGGAATTACTTACCCACATGCCTTTTTCCAAAAATAAAAAAGGCTTTATTAGGAACAAAGAAAGGTTTCACTACCTTATAGCGAATAAGAGAGTACACAATAATTAAGAGCTAATGAAAGTTCTGCATATAAATGGAGACATTCAGCTAAAAGTGAATGCCTATTTTATTAAACTCTTCAAGTGAAACAAACATTTGTCCTTAGTTCAACATATCAGGGAAATATCAGGATTAGAAGTACAATTATGAACCTGCGTATGAACAAACTTTTCATATTAGGTTCATTATTATTTTTTTACTCCTCTAATCCAGGATGTATTAGTCAAGCCTCTTGCATAATGAAATTTACACATTACTGCTATAATGTAGTATACCTGCATTGTTGCCAAAAAGTATATTAAAAGCCTCTGTATTAAAAACATGCCAGCTTATGATTTGAAATATTATCTACTTGACATCTCATTCATTAAATTTTTAAAAGAATACGTTTTGCTTTTGTTTCCCCTTCCCTTCCATTCAATTGCGTCAAGTTCTTGGAGACTGCTGGGCAAGTCTCTGCAATTTTCTTAGCAAGGTTTTCAGAAGTGGTTTTCCATTGTCTTCTTTCTAGGGCAGGGGCATCAAACTCAAGGCCCATGGGCCGGATCCATGGGGTGCTTAGATCTGGCCCACGGGGCTGCCCTGGAAACAGTGAAGGAGTGGCCCTTGGTGCCTCTGCCTGTGAAAATGGAGCTTCGTTTTCAGCCGTGATGGCCTCCTGCATTCCTTTGCCAATGAAAACGGAGCTTAGGGAGGCCACACACAGCCCCCACCCCCCCAAGCTTTGTTTTTTCGCTGGCAGAGGGCTGCCAGAGGTTGTCGTTGCTAAAAACAGAGCTCGTGGGCCCATTTTCACTGGCAGAGTGCCATCATAGGTGTCTCCGACATGAGTGACCTCAAGCTGACCACGTTCACCCTAGCCACACACACCCAGCTCCCACCCCTGAGGTCAAACACAACCCTGATGCAGCCCTCAATGAAATCAAGTTTGACAACCCTGTTCTAGGGCTGACCCAAACTCACCCAAGCAGGCTTTGTGAACAAGGCAGAACTAAAACTCATAGTCTCCTGGTTTCTAACCTCATGCTTTAACTACTACATCAAGCAGATTCTCTGCTTTTGTGTTTTCTACCCAATTCAATGCCCAAACATTGAATTTATATTAATTTAGCTTTATGATTTACATTACTTCTCACTAACCTTATGGAGAGCTGGGGCCATAACTGGAACCAAAAATCCATTATAAATGTAATTCACAAGCTGGTTACGAATCAAAGAATGTGCCACCTAAAAATGGAAAGAGAAAGATATACCTGAAATAATAAATAAGCATTTACTTTCCCACTGTGCAATTTAAACATACATTTAAAGAAGCTGAACTTGATGAGTAAACTGATATTTCAAAGTTTCTCTAGGTCCAACATCTGCACTTACAAAAGTAACATTTTTCTGAAATTTTACAGTATGTATATATCACATTTAGAAACTGCTTATCTCCCTCAGGGAGTGACTCCGATCGGTGAACAAATATACATAAAAGCATAAAACTTATATATAAACATTTTAATAAAAAGCAGTTAGAAACAAATATTATTAAAATTAAAAAACAGGGGATGGATTTCAGGGCACTAACAAACCCCAAAGCTGTGTGCCCCTCTGTGCCCTTCTGTACACCCCACGCAATTTTTAAATTATTTTTTTATTGGAAATAAATACGTTTTTAAATGCAGGTTTTTAAATTCTTAAATTCAGTTTGTCACTCTCATTTTCCTACAGATCTCTAAAATATCCTTCCCAACATGCCTTACTTCAGTTTATTCCAATTCAGTCTATCTCTATTACAGGCTACGTCTTCAGCAATGATAAAATTAAAATAAATAAAACTTTTAAAAAAAAAAACTCCATCAAAATGATTTCAACTCAAGCAGTTTTGCATACATTGTTAACTACTACAATGAGCTACGGTGGCGCAGTGGTTAGAGTGCAGTACTACAGGCTACTTCTGCTGACTGCCAGCTGCCTGCAATTTGGCAGTTCAAATCTCACCAGGCTCAGGGTTGACTCAGCCTTCTGTCCTTCTGAGGTGGGTAAAATGAGGATCCAAATTATTGGGGGCAATATGCTGACTCTGTAATCCACTTAGAAAGGGCTAGAAAGCCCTGTAAAGATGTATATAAGTCTACAGGTGAAACTCAAAATATTAGAATATCGTGCAAAAGTTCATTTATTTCAGTACCGAACAATGCAAAAGAGATAATATTGAAACATCCTGGTCTTCCATAACACTTCAGCAGTGCCACAGGCTGATAGCGTTCATGCCATGCCGCATTGAGGCAATAATTGCTGCTAAAGGGGCCCAAACCAAGTACTGAGTACATATGCATGCTTATACTTTTCAGAGGTCCGATATTGTTCAATGTACAATCCTTGTTTTATTGATTGCATGTAATATTCTAATTTTCTGAGATTGTGGATTTGGGGTTTTCATCAGCTGTACGCCATAATCATCACAATTATGACAAATCATGGCTTGAACTATCATTTTAAAAAATTAGTGTATCACATATGTAAAATATGTGATACACTAATTTATTTAATAGTTTTTTAAAATTATATTTATTGTATTTTGTATGTTTTAAATTTCCTGTGCGCCGCCCTGGGTCCTTTGTGGAGAAGGGCGGGATATAAATTTAAATAAATAAAAATAAATAAAATAAAATAAAATAAACAACCCAATAATTTTTTCTAAATATCCACAAAATTGTATACTACTATTTTAAAACACCACTTCCATTTGTAAGTCTTTTCTCTGGCCCAATACCTGAATTACTGCATTGCAGAATTCAAAAGAATTCATAAATTGTACAAGAGCTGAAGAAAGTAAACAGTCGTCTTTTAGAAGGCAGTGCCATTCTTCTCCATTATCTTCCAGCTTTGTAGGCAAAGATGAATATAGACCACTTAAGCCTGTTGCTAGCACCTGCAAGATGAAAGAGAAAGAAAAGACAAGAAATAATGATATATATATATTTTGTTTTAAAAAAGCATTGGCATTTTCTTATAAGAATAGAAACATGTTTTCAGTTTGTGGACATTAATTCCAGTAATCTAAAATATTTCCTCCCAATAATTGCTACTATGCTGTTGAATAGCATCAGAATTTAGGTTAATGGCAGATTTGTATGTACTTAATGTTATCACATGAAAAGTATTTCCACACAAATTAATACAAAGGGAACTTTCCCAGTTGAAATATTTGGGGGAGGGGGGGGGGGGAATCAACAGCTTGCAGGATTTTTAAATTAAAAACAGAAAAGTGGTAAGGCTCTATGTCAAGCAGTGGGGCTTGGTGGCTTTATCCTTCATGTTACAACATTTCCATAGTTTTGATAACTGGATTAAACATTTAAATGACAAACAAAATCACAAATCTCAATGATACAACTATGACTGCCTGAATTAGATATACTTACGGAGGTCTGCTGATCTGATTCATATTTCACAATGTTTAGCTTTGTAAACAATCACATTATCCAGGAAAGACATCAGATATGGAAAGCATAGAATGTGGACATCTTTTTTTAAAAAATATTTTGACAATTTTCTCTCACAATTTACATTTTTTACATATCTCTTTATTTCGAAATAATAAGCTCTAGGTCTTTTAAAATGGGATTCACTTATCCAGCAATCTGCCTAAATTACAAAGATGCCATCTTTATAATAGCTAAAACAATCTATGGAAGGCACGGCGTAGATTACATTCACTTCAAATAGATATTTATAGATTAAGAACTACGTAAATAACTGAAATGATTTAAACTTCACATCAATGCAAGCAATACTAGGCATAGGTAATCCTTGACTTTATAACCCATGACTTAGTGATCATTCAAAGTTACCATAGGATTCCCCCCCGTCCCCCCCAACAGTACTTACAACCTACTTCTACCTAAGTTCCAATGGCCAGAGACCTCCTGTGTTCACATTTGGGGCCCTTGGAAACTGTCCATCATTTGTAACCAATTACAGCCTCCTGCAATCATGTGACCATTTTTTCTGAAAACTGGTGTTTACTTCCATTTGTAAGACTTTTTAGCAAAAATGTCTCATAGCACAATAGGTCGGAATCACCACAGCATTTACTTAACAACAAAGATCCACCTAACAACCATGGTCTTTTGCTTAATGACCACCACAAAAACTGCCATACAATCATGTTGGTCACATCATGACCCATTTTACAACTGCTCTGACTTATGACTGTAATTGGGAGGCTTCATTACCGGTCGTGCATGAAGGACTACCTGCAGGGTTCTATGACTTACAAATGCATATTTAAATTAAAATAATCTTGACAGGAGCAGTGAAAATAATTACTGTTTTTTAAACACACAAACCTATACATTTAGGTAAGAGAGAAAAATTAGTATCTATTGGTTATCTACCCATCCATAGGCATACAATTTTGGAGACAAAACAAAAATAGCTTTTATCCTTGGGCTGTCAAAATTCTGAACACAAAATAACACCATAATCAGGTTTAATAGGATAAGACTTGCAGGGCCAGAGTAACGTGTGACATGTTTACACCGGTGTAATATAATGTTTTATACATATACATATGCATATGCATATATAGACAGACAGACAGACAGACAGACACACACACACACACACATATATGAATGTGTGCTAGTTAGTACTTATTTGGGTTTAGGGGTTTCTTTTTTCTTTTATTTATTGAGCTATTGGGATGTATTCTGTGTTTTCGGAGGGGTTGCAACAAGGGAGGCTCATTCAATGTCATTGTACACATGTTGTGCATTGACAATAAAGGTTTGATTTGATTGGAAAAATAAAAACCATAACTCATAAAATTTCAGTTTTGTAAGAACTAGCTAAAATTCATTTGGAGTAGTTAAAAGAACAGGTTTGTTTTTCCACAGGAGTCAAAATGAAATATTAATTCATTTAAAAACGAAATATCTTGCCAATTCTAAGTTTTTGTGCATTTGCTTCGGAAAGTGCTTGCAAACTTATTCCAGTACCTAAGTTGCAATTAACCAAACTGAGGAGGAAGGAAAATAAGTTCTAGCCTGTCAAGTTAATGTTTCAGAAATGTTAATTTGACAATATATCTCTTGGTTTGATGTATTCTAGTCACATAAATAAAGACATTAGCTTCTCACCAATTTATTTTGTGAATGTGTTAATTTAGCAGCTACCTCTTTTCAGCAGTCAATTATTCCTGAAAGCTGTCCTTCCAATCATCTTTATTTCAATAAATAAAACTGAACAACAGAAGATTTTACAAAAGGAATGGTTTTTCCCACTTCATTTTTTTTTTCTGATTGACATAGGGAACATTAAAAAGAAATGTAAATCCAGTCCTTCCATTCTCTCTATTTTCATTTTTCTAGCTACCACTAGTTTAAGTTAGCTCATCCATCTGAGAATTAATATGATTTGACTATATCCTGGGTCTCCAAGCTCAATGGACATGGGTCACAATAGAACTGGGTCAGAAGTTTCCTCGTTGTATTTAAGGATATGGGAAGTGGGGGCAAAGTTCGCTGTTAAGATTCAATGAACAGAATTCTTCTAATTCTACAATAGCCACAATGGATGAAGATGACAACTGGGAAAATTCAGATCAATGCAAATTGAATTTTGCTGAATGTTAGAAAGATTCCATGTAAGATCATCATCACTGATAAAGAACTCCCGGTGAAAAAAGATTATCTACTAATATGCTGCCATGGGCCACAACAATTTTGCACAGGGTAAGAAGCTGCAATACTGCTGTATGTTCAGAAAATCTGCCAAAGTATATTAAAATAATGCTATTGACTACTTTTAAATTGCTACTATGCTTAGATATTGTATATTAAAACTTGATGTATTTTAATTAAAATCTTGAATTTACTGCCTTTGAGACAGGTTTTGCTTCCAAGTCACTGAAGGCAATTCCCAATTCATCTATTGAAACCAGTACTGTTTAACTTTGCCAGCAGCAAAATAGATTTGGGAGGTATTTTGCATGCGAATCACAGCTATAAACTGCGCTTGTGGGAGGACAATTTACTATTTTAAACTTCCTTGTGGGATGACATTTCCAAGGTCAGTTCTCAAACCCTAATTATAATATCTAGCATTGCTTCTTATATATGTGAGCATGGATCTTCATAATTGCTAACTGTTTCCAGAGGCAGAACATATTTATGAAGTCAGAGAACATTATAGCCAGGGCATGACATGTTTGCCAAATAGAAGTAAATCCCATAAAAACTTTATCGACAGAATTCAAATACTGTGCTGTGTCTGGTTTGATTAACCAGTTTATTAAATGAATGACAATTGCCTAGGTTCATACAATACGCTAAACTATAAACCACGTATAAATCACCGAAAATGGATTTACATAAACCACCACTTAAAAATCAAACTATTTTATTGGTCTGCAAGCATCTTCCATGCAAATTTTTAAAAATGCATGTCTGTTTTGAGGAGAAAGTCTTCAACTTCTAAGATACCATCCTAAATAAATCCCACCACTCATGTTAAATATAACAGCATAATTTTAAGCTGAAGGATACAGTCGGGAACAATTTGCTCCATTCTGTATTTTTTAAAAAAAAATAAGGAAATATTACATACAGTGTAACATTTAACTGGAATTACTTCACTTTAATTAGAATTAGATTATTCAATTGCATCCATTGAGAAATGATAAGAAACCCAAAATCTGAGGCATCATTCTGAGTTTTCGCAAGGGAAGACCAAAGCTTCCCAAACTGGAAAGATCATTCTTATAAAGGCCGTATATTAGAGATATTTAACAATTGAACAGCCCTCAGGAATAGTCTGTGTTCTTTTTATTATAGCCTCGGGTTTGCTACCTTTATTGCTTGTCTCACGCCAACATCCTAAAACAATTATTCTAATTAGTAATGCATTTTGACGATAATGGTCCCTACTGTTTGAAGGTTAACAAACTAAACACATTTAGTTTTAATTTTCTAAGTAAAAAAGTCTTCCTAAAAATTAATTGGCAAATGTAGGTGTGTACACAACAGCATGGATATAATAAATGTATTTATCATGAAAATACTTTTTAAAAAATAAGTACTTTTTATATGTATTCATTTAAATGAAACTAACGAAGTTTCTCTAGGCTGAAAATATATTTATGGAGAAGGGCATTGAGGATTGGAGGGATAATGGTTCCATTTTATTCTGCATTCTGTGACATTTTAGATTAGAACATGGATCAGGGAACGGAGATAAGGATGTAAGGGGTACTACAAATTTAGTCCTATGCCTGAAGGAACTGGAATTGTATAAGATGACTGAGGGAGATATATAATAGATATTTTTCAAAAAGAAGGCAATATATAGATATTTTTCAAAAAGAAGGCAATATATATTTTTCAAAAAGAAGGCAATATAGAATATAATCAACCTGATCTCCATCATCTCAGATGGCAAGAAATAAAAATAATTAATTTAAGTTACAGGAAGGCAGATTTGGTTATTGTAAGAAAAAAACTTCTACCACTAAGAGCAATTTGAAAGTGGAAAAATTTCCTGGAGACATTGTCAACTCCCATCAGTTCAAGCAGAGAATAGGCAACTATCTGTTGCAATGCTTGATCTTCAATTGTTGCCTTTAATTTGGGGTTAGATTCAATGTATCAATGGTCCTATCTAACTATATGATTACATACAAAGTCTTACATACAAATTACATACAAACATTATACTAATGTTTAGGATTATGACATATTTTATCAATAAAATTATTTTATTGATTTTATTGTTCAAAACAAACCTGTAATGGGAAGATTGAAAAAGACAAGTTGATGTAAGTATAACATATAATATCCTGAATTTGGATCTATTTATATTGTCTGAAATATGTTCCTGGGGAGAAAAAAGAGGACTGCTCCAAATATCTTGTCTGGTCCCCAATTTCTACTAAAATGAGTGCAAGTGTGTGATAGCCACCAATATACTAAAAATAAAACATAATTAATTCCTAATATTTATCATCTTTGTTCCATAAGATCAACTTTGTTCTCCTGGAAAAACATTACATCACGCTAAGAACACCAGTCACTTCACACCGACTGGAAATAAATCTAATGTAAATACTCTGATCATGTACAAGAGAAGGAGCATATATCAAAGTTTTGTGACAAGGCATCACAAAATTGTATCTTCTCCGTCAAAGTAAGCTTCCCAAAGATAAACCAATAGATTATCAGCAAGATCTTGCCAGAGGCAACTGGATATATTTCAGTTTAGTGTTTTATTCTGGCCTTATCAAGCTTATCACAACCACTTGGTGCAGTGGTTAAAATGTAGCATTGTCAAGCTACCCACATTGAGCCAAAGGAGACCACAGTCCCTCAGACGACCGGGTGTGAGTCCCTCCTTGTGAAGTGGGGCCTAGGGAGGCAGTTGGGCGTGTTAGTTGTATACCTTGCTCCTCGCTATACAACAACAGCCCTGCCCGCGCTGCTTGAGGTTATAGCCGGGGTGGCGGTTGAAACCCCCAGACTTGTAGTCATTGGGGATTTTAACCTGCCATCTGCAGGTGAGACCTCTGGTGTAGCTCGGGAGTTCATGGTTTCCATGACAGCCATGGACCTGACTCAGGTAGTTCTAGGCCCTACTCATGAGGGCGGACACACTTTGGATCTCATCTTCGTCTCGGGTCAGTGGAGTAGTGATCTGGGAGTAGGGGATTTAGTCATCACACCCCTGTCATGGACAGATCACGCTCTCCTTCGGCTCGACTTTCCGACCGCCACACCTCACTGTGAGGAGGCGGAACCAAACATTCCTATATGGTTCCGCCCCAGGCTCCTGATGGACCCGTTAAGGTTCCAGAAGGAGCTTGGGCCAATTCCTGCGGACTTGCTCCGCGACTCGGCTGAGGACCTAGTGACTGCATGGTTAAGTGCGGCCGCCGGGGCCTTGGACCAAGTCGCGCCCTTGCGGCCTCTCTTGCGGCGACGAACCACCTGGGACCCTTGGTTCACCGAGGAGCTCAGGGGGATGAAACGCCACAAGAGACGCCTAGAGAACAGATGGAGATCATCTCGCTCTGAATCCGACCAAACACTAATAAGAGACCACATTAGGACTTATTTAGTGGCAATAAGGCTGGCCAAACGTGAATATTGTGCCACACTTATTGCATCCGCAGAAAACCGCCCTGCCGCCCTGTTTAAGGTAACCCGCTCCCTCCTCCAACAGAGGCCGCGGGAAGCCTCTTTACAGGGTCGAGCAGAGGAATTTGGGATTTATCTGCAGGAGAAAATCACTCGGATTCGAAGCGAGTTACCCTCCATTGTCAATAGCCCTGTCGAGAGTGCCAAAGCAGCTCTTGAGACACCATTGTGGGAGGAGTTTGACTTTGTTACTATCAAAGATATGGACAAGCTGTCAAAGAGACTCAGGGCCACCACATGTTTACTGGATCCGTGTCCCTCCTGGCTTGTACTGGAATCCTGGGAGACGACACGAGGCTGGCTTCAGGGCATTGTCAACGCATCTCTGAGTGAGGGGTCCTTACCTACCGTCTTGAAAGAGGCGGTGGTGAGGCCCCTCCTCAAGAAGCCGTCCCTGGATCCGGCATTATTAGAAAACTATCGTCCCGTCTCCAACCTCCACTTTCTAGTGAAGGTTGTTGAGAGTGTGGTGGCCCAACAGTTTCCACGACATTTGGATGAAGTTGACTATCTAGATTCACGCCAGTCCGGCTTCCGACCCGGGCACAGTACCGAGACGGCATTGGTCGCATTGGTCGATGATCTCTGGAGGGCACGAGATAGAGGATTTTCCTCTATCCTGGTCCTATTAGACCTTTCAGCGGCTTTTGATACCATCGACCATGGTATCCTATTGCGCCGACTGGGGGGGTTGGGGCTGAGAGGCACCGTTTTACGGTGGTTCTCGTCCTACCTCTCTGGTCGGTCACAATATGTGTTGACGGGGGGGAAGAGGTCGACTTCTAGATCCCTCTTATGTGGGGTCCCTCAGGGGTCGGTCCTCTCGCCCCTGCTGTTCAACATATATATGAAGCCGCTGGGTGAGATCATCCGTGGTTTCGGGGTGGGATATCATCTGTACGCTGATGATACCCAGCTGTACATATCCACCCCGGACCACCCCAATGATGCCGTCGAGGTTATGTCCCGGTGCTTGGAGGCTGCACGGATCTGGATGGGTAGTAACAAACTCAGGCTCAACCCGTCCAAGACTGAGTGGCTGTGGCTTCCGGCACCCCGTTTCAGCCAGATTATTCCAACTCTGGCCATTGGGGGCGAAACACCAGCCCCTGTTGAGAAGGCACGCAATCTAGGTGTCCTCCTGGACTCCCGGCTGACTATGGAAGACCAGGTGGCGGCCGTGGCCAGGGGGGCATTCCATCAGGTACGTCTGATGCGCCAATTGCGTCCCTTACTGGATCGGGGAGCCTTACGCACAGTCACTCAAGCACTCGTCACATCTCGACTTGACTATTGCAATGCTCTCTACATGGGGCTTCCCTTGAAGTGCACCCGAAGACTACAGTTAGTCCAGAACGCGGCCGCACGGATAATTACGGGAGCGCCTAAACACTCCCATATAACACCTGTCCTACGCGAGCTCCACTGGCTTCCTGTGGTCTTTCGGGTGCGCTTCAAGGTCCTAACGACCATCTTCAAAACGCTCCATGGCTCGGGACCTAGCTATCTGCAAGACCGTCTCCTGCCCCATACATCCCTGGGACCGACACGCTCCCACAGAGAGGGCCTCCTCAGGGTGCCGTCGGTCGGGCAATGTCGACTGTCGGCGCCCAGGGGGAGGGCCTTCTCTGTGGCAGGGCCGGCCCTTTGGAACGACCTGCCCCCTGAAATCCGCACCATTCCTGACCTCCGCCTCTTCCGCAAATGTCTTAAGACTCACTTCTTCCAACTAGCCGGCCTTGCGTAACCCCAGCACCGCCAATTATAAACGAGGGTTTTAAAAATGGTTACAACACAGGCATCTAATATCTATGTATTGTATTTTGTATTTATTGATTTAATTCTATGTTCGCCGCCCCGAGTCCCTTGTTGTGAGATGGGAGCGGGTTATAAATATGAAAAATAAATAAATAAATAAATAAATCCTGGAATTTGATCTTGGCCAGCTCAAGGTTGACTCAGCCTTCCATCCTTTCAAAGTCGGTAAAATGAGGATCCAGATTACAACCACAATTTAATATACAAGTTTAGCTTTTGATTTGCATTGTTCTTAGAATGTTCAATATTGAATGTTTAACTTAAGACAACAAATTCACTTCTCAATTCAATGTGGTGGGCTTTCTGAAGAAATTTCATTTTCCCCTGTGGGAAGTTATCACCCATCTCTCTCCCAGAAAAATGAAATGCCCTAGGAAATATTGAAAAGGCAGAATATTATATTTCCCCAGATGTGAAAAGGAAGAAACATGTTTTGTCTCCTGCAGCCTCCTGCCCTCCCCCCTTTGTCAATGGGCCATTAAGCAGCCTGGGCTAGTCCACTTTACATAATAAAGAGTTCTCCTCTTCAGCTCCAGAGTCATGGGATTAAGGTAGGACTGGCCTTACCAAACCTGGACTCAGCCCATGGGAACCTGGCAACCAATCAGAGTACACTTCTTACACAGGAACAAGAAACAGATAGGTGGGGCCAAACAGTTGATAAAAAGCCCTGCAAGCCCCTTGCTCACCCCTTCTCTTCCTGTCCACCAACATTGAAGCATGTAAGCACCTTTTCTGTTCAGGACTCCAGCCATGTGGTCCTGTCCACCATTAAACCATCTTTCCAAGCAGCCTCCATGTCTCCAGTGTCTTCTTCCCCACTTGGAGCCAAACCCAGAAGGACATTTCCTTACTACACCCCAATTACACCATTTAGAATTTCTACACAGCCATAACAAAATTACAACTCATAAGGTAAATTTAATTCTCCTTTGTGCAAAAACTTAGCTTGAATATTCATTTACAAAGGAATCCATATTTGAAAGATAAAATGTGCAGCTAGAAAAAAACTTACCGGACAGAAATAAGTATTCTCTACTATGTGATGAGCAACCACACAGCTTTCTGAAGAAAGAGACATTATAAAAAGTAGTGCATCGCGGGCCTGCTGGCCAACAGTTCCTTCCCGATGGATAAAAGGAATCAAGAGAGAAAAGATTAGAAAGTTTGCAGCTCCTTGGTCCTCACTGGTATGGAAAAAAAGTTCCAAGATGGACGGATCTTTGGCTAGGATTGAGCACAGCTGGTTGAGAAGAACCACCAGCTCTACTTCAACAGCTGGTGTGGTAGTTCCTGAGCAAGAACTCAGCAACATCATTAATGGTTTTAGGATGGGTTTGTGATGCAGCAGCTGCTGATGAGACTGGGTGACAAGCATTTCATTCATTTTCAGTTGCTCAATTTTCATCTCATCTGTGAATTCCCGCCTGAGACTCCAAAGAAAGAGCTTTTCCATGATATTCTCTGTAACCACAAACTCCAGGATAGGTCCCATGGCGGCATCTTTTGCCTGTTCTTCAATTAAAAGGAAGAGCATGTGCTCCACATAGTTCTGCACAGTGCTGGCTTCATCTGGAGAAATTGTCCCATATTTTGCTTGAATATTTTTTAAAGGGTCATGCTTCTCTAAAATTTTCACAACCTATGGAAAAATTAAATAATGCATATTTGATCATACAATAGGCATTAAAATACGGGCTCACTATTGCAATCTTTAATTATGAAAATTGCATTTATGAACAAATATCTTCATAGTTTAGAACATTCCAAATGGATCCATAGAAGGCAAGTTAGGAATTAATGAGTAGAAACAGTCTCAGTCTATTCACCAACATATGACCATGTTGAGGAACTAAGAATGTTCTTGGTCACCTTAATTTTAATACCCAAATTCTTCCTAGCTTCATTTATGGGCTAGTACATTTAAAGAGTAAAAGTTCAATAGATGAAATAGAAGCAGAGGTGGTATTCAGCAGGTTCTGACCAGTTCTAGAGAACTCATAGTGGAATTTTTGAGTAGTTCGGAGAACCGATAATTGCCACCTCTGACTGGCCCACCTCCATCTATTCTCTGCCTCCTGAGTCCCAGTTGATCAGGAGGAAATGGGGATTTTGCAGTAACCTTCCCCTGGTGTGGGGTGGGAATGGAGATTTTACAGCATCCTTCCCCTGCCACCACTCACCAAGCAATGCCCATCATGCCATGCCATACCCACCAAGCCACGCCCACAGAACAGGTAGTAAAAAAATGTGAATCCCACTACTGAATAGAATATACAGTATAAAAATACTAGATTGATACTAATGCCCACACTGAAAGGGACTCTGTTGGCAGATATATGCAGGCATTAGACAACACTAATTAAAAATGAACCATACAGTTTCAGGATTCAGAAATAGTATATTGCATAGAAATAATATATTGCATGCTCTAAATATAGTAATGCAAACTTTCAGCATAGGAAGTGTTTTCATGGATTTAAGAAATATTTAAGAAATATAACTCGGCAAAGAATTCAACTGTCCATGAAGATTCAAAATACAATTATTTTAAAAGGACTTTACTTCATTTGCAACAGAGCCTAGCAATCTTAATTAGAACATGAGTTTATTCAATTCGATAATATAATATAATATAATATAATATAATATAATATAATATAATATAATATAATATAATATAATATAATATAATATAATATAATATAATATAATATAATTAATATAATATAATATAATATAATATAATATAATATAATAATATAATATAATATAATATAATATAATATAATATAATATAATATAATATAATATAATATAATATAATATAATATAATATAATATAATATAATATAATATAATATAATATAATATAATATAACATAATATAATATAATATAATCAATTAAGATATGCTTGGTGTCAGTAGCGTATGATATGGCTTGGACTCTGACAATACAAGAAAATATCTGATGGTTCAAATGGGTTCCTAATAATTCAATCAATAATAAAGAGAAATAAAAGAAGAAAAGTTCTCAGAGCTCCATTACCTGTGCCCAGTGGGTTTTAAATACTATCATGCATGTTTCTGGGTCAACTCCTTCTAGGCTCACAGCCTGATGGGATTTTTTCCCACTTATACCTGTGGACATCATAAGCTCTTCAAGGGTCAATTCTACTAGGCCATATTAAATTTCCTTTTCAAGATGAGTAGCATATCGCTGCATAGCATGTGGATAGACATCTCTGATCTGCAAGGAATTCAGAATATATCCAGATAAAGCATGTGGACTGTAACATAGATATAAAAGCAAGGAACACGAATGGCTCTCAAAAATGCCTGGAATAACCTATAAACATGTTCTGCTTCCATAAACAAGTCTGTATTTCTCATATATTGTGCAATGTTCATCACTATGAATGCTATATAACTTTGTGATCGCTTTGCAGTGAAGTACAATTGGGAAAATGTTACTGGAAAAGTTAACAATCATTCTCAAAAGAAGAATACTGTTTAGTTTGGGTGTAGACCATTTGGATTACTGAATCAAAGATGTAAGAGCTTTTAATAAAATTCTGCAGAACCTATTAACTGGAAAAATATAAAATGGAACAAAAAATAATGTGGTAACTCTTCTTTTCATTGTAAGACAATATTGTTTAAATAATAATAATAATAATAATAATAATAATAATAATAATAATAATAATAATAATAATAATAATAATAATAATAATAATAATAATAATAATAATAATAATTTATTAAATTTCTAAACCGCCCCCTCTCGGGGCGGTGTACAGGAAATTAAGAACATCTAAAACAACAATACATACATATTTAAAACCAAATGAAATAGTTAAGCCTGTACTAAAATTTTATAAAAAACATTAAAACTATTTCCCATTTAAAACCTGATTAAAACAATTTAAACTTCAGACTGGGGCAAGAAGCATGAATTAGGCCAGGCCGGCCTGATGGAAAAGATTTAGAAAAGATTTAGACAATGAGAACAATTATATCCAAATGTGAAAAATATTTTTTTGGCAAAAAGAGCTATTGCTTTAGAAATACTTAATTTTTCTTTTCAGTAGCGGCAAAATGTGTGAAATTACACCATGTTAACTTACTCTGGCTGAAAGCGTCACTGTACTGATAAGAAAATGTTATTATAAAAACAAAAGTTCTTGTATTTAATCAAAGTATCCATGTATGTTCATATAAATGTAGCATGTTACAGACGTAATATACTAGGGACAAAGTGTGCATAATCAAACTATTTATACAAGCTAATTTCCCAACCTTCCTTTTTTCCCATTTGTACAAGGTATTCATTACAGTTTGAATGGTTGTTTGCCACTTGAAGCTACCACTACTAGGACAGAGTTTCAAGATAGGAGGGAACAGAAAACTTCTCCAATGAAGTGTTATTTAAAATTCAATCTAGTTTATTACAAATCTACATGCTTGAATACTATTTATACATAAACAAAAACAAAATATATTTTCTTCATCTAATATTCAAATAAAAGTGTACTGTACTGTACAAGTACTGGCCTCGCCCAAAAATATAATCAAGAACTTGATATCTTGTGATGTATATTCATTTCTCAATTTCACCCCCCCCAGACATGCATTATTATTTAAATAACATAAAACAATGCATACAGTTATATTGTTAGAAATTCATATTTCAATTAACAAACTCTTATCTCTCAATTACCGTATTTGCCTGAAAGAAAAATAATCCCGAATGTATGACAATCCCCCCAAAAAAGAAGGAAGAGGAAGAGCCGCTTGGAAAAATTTCTAAACATTATTCCTCTCCAGTGTCAAGTTTCCCTATGTTAAACTAGGACAGTTGACTGAAGCTGAAATTAATCTTGAAGTTTTCTTTATCCCACCATAAATTTGTGAGTAGAAAAGATGTGGAGACTCTAGAATAGAGGTCTCATTCTCGTGGCCCGCGGGCCAATTGCGGCCTGCAGGACAGTATCTTGTGACCCCCACCGTGATATGAAAGTATAATATTAGTATTAATATTAATATAAGGAATCCCTTATGCAGCTCAGCCTCACCCAGATTCTGCCTCCAGGTAAATTGAGTTTGAGACCCCTGCTCTAGAAAGAGTGCAGAGAAGCGCAACAAAGATGATAAGGGGACTGGAGGCTAAAACATATGAGGAACAGTTGCAGGAACTGGGTATGTCTAGTTTAATGAAAAGAAGGACTAGGGGAGGCATGATAGCAGTGTTCCAACATCTCAGGGTTGCCACAAAGAAGAGGGAGTCAAACTATTCACCAAGGCATCTGAGGGCAAGAAGCAATGGGTGGAAACTAATCAAGGAGAGAAGCAACTTAGAACTGAGGAGAAATTTCCTGACAGTTCCACTGTTTCTTCACTCTCTAGGAAAGATCCCCTTCCATCCTGCAACTGTAGACTCCATTCCACCACAGCTAATTCACAGGGTGGTGGTGGTGGTGGTGGTAGAAATCTGCTTTTGGGTTCAGTTCCAACTGGGGAAAAAGACACTGGAAACATGGAAGCTGCTTGGAAAGATGGTTTAATGGTGGACAGGACCACATGGCTTGAGCTCCTGGACAGAAAAGGGGGATCACATGCTTCCACATGTTGGGTGAAGAAGAAAAAGGACAGAGATGCTGAAAGCCCCTGGTTTTATGTCCTCTCTGGGTTTTGAACCTGAGCTTGTATTCTGATTGGTTGTCAGACTCCCATGGGCCCATGCAGGGGCAGCTCTCTAGGTTGTGTTTTGAGTCCAATTTTGGTTGAGCATTGCTTCTTCCCAGGTGCCCTGTGGTGAGATGAGTAAAGGGCTAATACCTTAATGCCTTAATCCCATCACCCTGGAGCTGAAGGGGGAGATCTTTGTTATGCAGGCTTTTTTAATGGCCCTTTGACAAAGGTGGGGGCTATTAAGAGGGTCTGAGCTCCATTTCTGCATCCCACAGGAGATGCAATTTCTCCTCCACACACAGAAGGGAATGCCTTCAGTAGGGTGCAAAATCAATTCAAATCATCAGGATCTAAGCTCCGTTTCTGCACCTTTCTAAAGGAGTTCAGCTCCCTCTGGCAGGCAGCTCTTCCAGTCAACTCCCAGAGACAAGAGAAAGCCCTCTCGGCAAGCAGCAACAACTTGCTACCTTCCCTGCTAGTTTTCCAATTGGCTTTCTGGGAAATCTGGCAGAGAAGATTGCAAATGGTGACCACATGATTACTGGACTCTTGCAACTGGTCATAAATCTGAACAGATTGTCAAGGACCAGGTTTCAATCAGGGACAGCATAGTGTTCTACAACTGCTTGAGGTGCCATAACACACCCTTTCTGACACAACTCTATTTTCTTTTTTCTTTTCTTTTTTTATTGAAAAAGTTTTATTGGTTTTACAATTTTTTCTATAGGGTAGGGTAAGGGATACAAAGAAATTTTGAGAGTATTCACGTCAAAGTCGTCGGCCCTTCCGGGGCCTCAAAATACATCAATAACAATAAAAGAAAAAATTATTATCTTAACACTACAAAGTGAAAGCAAGTACATATACCTAAGTTCTCAGTTCTATACTGTCCGACATTTACAAAAAATCCAAATACAAATATTATGCAAAATTAATCAGAAAAAATCAAGGCAAAGTTATTTTTTTTTTGATCTAAGTCTCTTGGCAATTGTATCTTCTTTTTCTTCTCCCAGGCCCCCAGTGGGCGGGGCCGTGGCCCCCTCCGTCCCCCCTGAGTCCTCCCCCAGGATAGAGGAATGTTTTTTAAGAAAGGCTTCCGCCTCAGCAACTGTTTTAATCCTCACTCTTCCTCCTTCCCAGAACACCAGCATCCCTTCAGGTGTCACCCACTTGAACCAAATCCCATGATCAAACAATGTTTTAGACAAGAAGGAAAATTTCCTTCTTGCATCTCTAATCTTTCTAGGGATCTGCTTCAAGATGGCAACCGTTTTTTGTTGGTAAATTAACGGACTCCCTCTCTGCACTTTCAGGATTTCCTCTCTGGTTGACCTTCTAACAAATTTCACATGTATCTCTCTAGGCACTTCATTTATCCTGGCATATGCTGAATTTATTCTATAAGCTAGGTCAATGTCCCCCCTGATCTCATCCTTAGGTTTTTGTAAATAGTCTGCTATAATCGTGCTCATAAGATCAGGGAGGCATTCACCAGGTTGCTCAAAAACATTCTGAAATCTCAAAAAATATGTCATTCTTTCCATATCAATCCTAGACACATGCCCATTTATTTCCACAACCTCATTAGTAACATTTTTAATCTCTCCCTTAGCCCCCACCAGCCCCCCTTCCAGTTCTTCATTCTTCTGTGTATTTTCCAGCACCTGCTTCCGTGTATCCAATAGCTCCTTCTTGAAGTTGATATTTTCTGCCCTCTGGGCTTTAATCTCTTGTACCAAAGTTTGTATAACAGTTTCAAGAGAAGCCATCCTTTGTTCTAAGCTTGCCAGTGCTGTTTCTTGTGCCATGATTAATTGTTAAAGTCAGTGCCACTAAAATGGCGTTTTTGGGGTGGGGCTGTTGAGGCAAACCAGGAGCCAGAAGTTCAGTTCAGAGTTGTAAAGTTGTGAAATTCAGGAACCAAGAGAGAGACAGTTTTCCAAATCAATAAGTATAATAACGAAGATACTCCAGAGAAGAGATCACAAATCCAAAGAAAAAAAATTCTTCCTTAATATCCAGAGGGAGTCCAAGTTGCAAAGAGACGCTGGAAATTTTCCATAAGTAAAATAGTCAGTCAGGAACAAAGAGAGGCCATCTTCCACCGCCCAAACTCAGAGCCCAGAGGAGAGAGTGGTAAAAGAAATTGTTTCAGCCAGACCTAGAGACATTGTTGCAAACAACCACAGACAACTTTCCCTTGCTGCAAACAGTCAGGATTAGAGATTTCCGCTTTCTCTCCACGAGAAGCCATTTCCAAGTGCCGCTTAAGTCCGAGGGGGGGTTTTTGAAAACAAACTCCCCCCTCCCAGTCCTTTCAGCCTGGCTGACAGCAGAAAAAAAAAGTTTTTTAAAAACTCACTCTCCCCTCGCAGCTGAAGCCTCGGGAAGCCTTCCGACTGAGCCGATTAACCCTCTTCATTGTTATGAATGGCGCCGTCTTCCTTAGGCGAAGGGAGAACCCCCCGCAGCATGTTCTTCCTCACCTAAGCCGCGCCGGGGGCCGCTTCCTCCACCGCCGTGGGGGGGGGGCGCCCCCCGACGAGCCGGCTTTACGGGAGACCCTCAAACAAGAGGAGTCTCGCCCCCGTGGGGGGGCAGAAAGAGAAACAAAGCGGCGAGCGAGCGCTAGGCTCGCCCGTCGCCGCAGGAGCCGGAACCGGAAGCCGACACAACTCTATTTTCAAATGGTCATTAAACAACAGGTTGTAAATTGGGGACTACCTGTAGTTTCTCCATTCTTATTGTTAATTATACAGCCTCTTTCTGAAGACTATTCTAGATTCATCTTCAGCCTTAGTTATGAACATCCCTGCTGCTATCTCTTTGATATGGAGGCCCATTTAAAATGGAAGCACTGAGCAGAAACAGGTCATTTATTTATTAATTATTTATTATTTATTGAGATATTCAAATCTGACCTTCTGACCTTTAAAAAACTTCTTCCTTCAGCCTGAGTGGCTTCTCCTTGTTTTGGAATATGGGAAGATTATAGGAATTAATCAGGTGGTTTTCTTGTTATAGAAACATATCCTCCCCTGTTTCCAAAACACATTTGTATGTGTGTTTCCACTTGCACCAAACGTTTTACCACCTGGCAGATACTGGCATCTGAGGGGCATTCTCCTTGGTGCTTGTCTCTTCCACTTTGTTGGTTAGTGCTATCTGTGTTGATAGGCTTGGTAACTCCAGTGCCTGATTCTCTTTGTTTTGTCCCCAAAAAATTGGGATATGGAATCAAATGATAAATGTGGTTTTCTCATGCACAAACTTATCATTCTTCAGGGCTGAAGAGAAGGATTTCTTTTTATCTTTGTTTTCTACAAGGAATGAGTCAATTCCTCAAATAGCTACTTCTCTGTGAAAGGAATGACCACGAGGTTGAGCTCTAAATTTGGAGTTCCACCTTCCAGTGTTTGAGTAACAAGCCTCAACATGTGATAATCTAGAACGGGGGTACCCAAATCCCAGGCAATGACCCACTATTGGGCCTTGAACCCTTCATAACTGGGCTGCGTAAGTAACGGGCAACAAGTGTGGGCGTACATGCTCCATTTGCGCAAGTGTTGGGTGTGCACTTGCACAAATGGATCTGCACATGCTTGCCCATTGCTTGTGTGGAACCAACCCTTCTTCCCCACCCCCCCACTCCAGGGCTGGTCCATAAATATGAAAAGGTTGAGAAACTCTAGTCTAGAAAAATCTGGATACAACTGTAAACAATCAATAAAAATGTCTGTATGGCTTTTCCTGTTCTGAATACTTTGTTGATATTCTCTTTTTATGTTTGGCTTCTGGAAGGTCAGATTTCCAGATCACTGATCTCTGGCAATGACAGAGGAAACAGCTGCAACCCAGATTCTCAATGCTTCTGCTTTATTTCAGCAGTATGTCCAATATAAGCTACATAGGATCAGTAAGTGTCTCTCCTCCCTGTCTTGGAATAATAATTTATGAGAAATTAATACTGACTCACCAGTGCTAATCCACCACTGTATGATCTTCTTGTCCAAAAAGAAGATGTAGCTGTGTACCTCTTGCTAGTGTAGAGGATGCCCTAATTTTGGTTGTTGTTTCCATTCCTTCTTACTTCCACCTTTGAAGAAGTCTGGAAACAATATATCTCAAGCTACTGTTTTAAGTCTTACTAGATTGAGTCATGTGTCTCCTGACTAGCGCAGGTAAATTATTTAATTCTATTTTAAAATTGTATTGTTGTATTTATATATGTTTTTAAAGTCCTGTGCACCACCCCGAGTCCCTTCGGGGAGAGGGTGCGGTCTACAAATCAAATAAATTGAATTGAATTGAATTGACTTATCAGAGGTCATCCATATTCATCCAATATTCCTCTACATCCATAGCTTCTCAGTTCTCCCTCCACATTCTGTTGTGGGGACAAGACAGATTTAACAGAAGTGACCTTGTTGTGGCCTGGAAACCTAACATCTACCAAGCTTTACCTCTGCAATGATTCACCCAAGAAAGGAGTCTTTCTAATGCTGTGAAATGTTGCCTCTCTTGCAACCACCAAGTGTCTTTGGTCAAATTAATGAAAAGGGTGAGGAAGAATGCCTTGCTATTCAAATCTTAAAAGTTATGAATCTTGTTTCATATACTGTACACAGTATAGTCTTTGTAAATTACCTTGATAGTAGACCATCTTAATTACTGTGCTGCTTGACAGGTATGTTAACAAAGACAGTATATGCTGATCTAACATTATGAAGAACAGACATCCAAGAAAATATGTACTCCCATTCTGCCAGCATACAAATTAACCTTATAGAGAAGTGTTGCAGTCATTCTGGATCACACATAATAAAACCTTTTTGCAAATAATTCTGTGTTAATTATACAGAAACTGCAGGCCTAGAAACTTGAACCTCCAGATAATGTCCAAGCATATAAACAATTATTAAAATAGCAATAGCACTTAGACTTATATACCACTTTACAGTGTTTCACAGCCCTCTCTAAGCGGTTTTATAGCATATTGCCCCCAACAATTTGGGTCCTCGTTTTACCCACCTTGGAAGGATGGAAGGCTGAGTCAACCTTGAGTCTGGTGAAATTTGAACTGCCAAATTGCAGGCAGACAGCAGTCAGCAGAAGTAGCCTGTAGTACTACACTCTAACCACTGCAGCACAGTGGCTCATAAATAGCTTGTGAAGGTGGTATTTTTAAATGATTTCCATTAGTTTCATGGTCAATTGGTTTAAAAATGTGATTTTTTTTTAAAAAAGTGAATGCTCTTAATTTTATTACCTTTTAGGATATTCCTGTTAAGATTTGCAAAGATCCCAATTGAAAGGGGGAAATGTGATTTAAACCATTTCTGAGTATGCAAGAAAGACTTGTGGGAAATCCATAAATCAGTTGGCACATGACCCAAGTAAATATGCATTTGGTTTCATATGTTTCAACACCCACACCCACATGCATACTAAATTACATTTTGCCCTTTGAATCCAGATCACCGAGCAGCCCTAATTGCTATGGTTATCTGGGGAGGAAGAGTGATTTTCCTTTCTATCTTTTCTGCAACAGAAAACAACACTTCCTCTCTGCCCCCAATTATTTTATAAGACACACCAATGGGGGACAGATTTTGAACAGTGTAATAGCCTGTGTGTATTGTGCATGTATCAGGCTTTGTTAATCCTGAGAAATGAGACTCGAGGATTATCTGACAATTAAAATCCCCAAGAATCAGAGCCTTTCAGCTTGAATCAACATGATACAGGCAGGGAATCCATTTTTCCCCCAGTGTCCCTGAGGTACTGCTCAGTGAATGAAGAAAATACTTAAATAAAAACATGCAGGGATTGTAGAGTAACAAGGCAAGAAACAAATAAGAGTTCCTAGTGTAGAATTGTGAAAAAATTCATACAGCCTTGGCCTTATTATAAGGAAGGGTGTATTAACAAATAACACACTGAGAGAGGTGAAAATAGATTGGCATGTTTATAAAAAATAAACAGTAAATATTTCCTAGCATGGGTTAATTGCTTTGTGTATACAACATAAAATCATTTGTAATTGCTGCATCTGAACGTCTAGGTACTGTATAGTGATCTCAGTGGCAGTCTAACAAGTACCAAATGACAAGGGGTAGTATTTTTATTGTTACATAGTCATGATGGTGAACCTATGGCATTTGTGCCCACAGTGGCACACGGAGCTATGTCACCTGGCACACACGACATCACTCGTTCCTCGTCTGGATTTCTGGCATGCTGATCAGCTATCCTTTGTACATGCCGGAAACCGGAAGAGTTGATCTTCTGGTTTCCAGCACGCACATGCGTGCTGGCCAGCTGATCATCGCACGTGCATGCGCACCACAAACCCAGAAGAGGAACGGGCTACGTCGCAGCTGTGCAGGCGGGAAACCAGAAGTTCATTTCCTGATGCACACATGTCCCCTGGGCAGCTCCTCTTTGGGGTTGCGGCCCAGACAAGTACATACACACACATGCTCCCTTTTAGGCACTCAGTGCTGAAAAGGTCTGCCATCACTGTTATATAGCAACTTAAATCCTGCTTTATAAATGTATATATTTATATACTACATATAACTGCATTATTGTAACAACTATGGGCTACCAAAGTGTAAGCTTCCCTTTCCTATTTCTGATATTTATATATGAATTTATATAGAAGAAGTTTACCTTTTTCCTTGTTTGATTTTATATTATAAAAAATATAATTATGATCTAGCAGTCATTTTGTTTGGAATGTATGGCACCTGTAACACTCTTTTACTATTATTTTTGTAATACCTCTACAGTACTAAGAAATTTCCTTTTCATATTGCATAGAGATCATGCCTCTCTCAAAATTTCTGTTGCTAAGCAAGACAATTGTTAAGTGATTTTTGCCTCATTTGATGACTTTTCTTGCCACACTTGTTAAGTGAATCATTGCAGTTGTTAAGTTAGTGGCACGGTTCTTAAGTGACTCTGGCTTTCCCATTGACTTCACTTGTCAGAAGGTCACAAAAGATCATTACATGACCCGGGAAACTGCAGCTGTCATAAATATGAGTCAATTGCCAACCACCTGAAGTTTCAGTTAAGTCTAACTACTGTTGCTAAGCAGTGTGGTCATGTGATACTTCACCTAGCCACTCATTTGCTTAGTGATGGAAATTATAATCCCAATTAGGTTCATTAAGTGAGGATACCTATTACAGGTAGTCCTCAACTTACAACACAACTGAAGCCCAATTTCAGTTAAGTGAGAAATTTGTTAAGTGACTTTTGCCCCATTTAAGAACTGCTGTTCTTAAATTAGTAACAGGGCCGTTAAGTGAATTTGATTTCCCCATTGACTTTGCTTGTCAGAAGGCCGCAAAAGAGGATCACAGACTCTAGGGCAGGGGTCTCCCAACTTTTATAAACCATAATTGTCTGCACATTGCTGAGTTCCCAATAATTCATGATTGTGTAAGCCAAGGCTTCAGAACAAAATATGTACCTGAGAGAGGCATTTCTTTACTACATTTTATTACTGCCCTGTATAGAAGGTTAAAACGATCGTTGGTACTTACCTGAACGTCGTTTCTAATGATAGGAGCGGGAGGCGTCACCAAACGGGTTGTCACAGCCAATTGGTCCAGACTGAGAGGAAAATCTTTAAAAGGGGGCTCCTGCTCCTCCTTCCCCCATTCCCTCGACGTCGCAATAACAAGTAACACTGAAACACAAACTCACAACAAGGAACAAACTCCACCCCGCCGCTAACTGACTAGGGTGGGATGTGACGCCTCCCGCTCCTATCATTAGAAACGACGTTCAGGTAAGTACCAACGATCGTTCTCAATGATAAGGAGCGGGAGGCGTCACCAAACGGGATGTACCCAAGCTAACGTCCTAGGGATGGGAGAACTCCTGCAACTGTCGCGGCGGGCACTAAAACTACCTGCTGCAAAACTCTCCGGCCAAAGGCGGCCTCAGCCGAGGCGTAGGCATCTAGTTTATAATGCCTGATAAAGGACGTGGGGCTTGACCACGATGCCGCTCTGCAAATATCTTCGAATGGGGCTCTGGTCGCCCAGGCCGCAGTGGTAGCTGCACTACGAAGTAGAGTGCGCCATGATCCCTTGCGGTGGTGCCCTACCCTTAGATTCATAGGCTAAGGCAATGGCCTTCTTCAGCCACCTGCCCACGGTACTGGGGGTCACTCTACCCCCCAGAGAGGAGGGTTGGAATGAAACCAGGAGCGCCTCTGACCTACGGAAAGGTGCCGTCCGTCTTAGGTATATCCACAGGGCTCTCCTGACATCTAACCTATGCCACTTACGTTCCCTATCATGAGAGGGGGACGGGCAAAAATCTGGAAGCACAATCTCCTGCGCTCTGTGGAATAGGGAGTTGACCTTTGGTATGAAGGTCGGGTCCAGGCGTAGAATGACTCTGTCAGTGTGGAAGATGCAGAGGTCACTCCTACAAGACAGGGCGCTCAGCTCTGAAATACGCCTAGCTGATGTGATAGCTATCAGAAAAGTGACCTTCAACGTTAACATGTCCAGAGGCACCGATCTAATCGGCTCAAACGGAGCCTCCGTTAGGGCCTAAAGCACCAGGGATAGGTCCCATGTAGGGAACCTATGCACCACCGGCGGAGATACATTGGCGGCTCCTTTGAGGAAGCGCCTAATTAAAGGGTGATGTGTCAGGGGAGAGCGTCCCTCCCCCGGGAGGACTGTCGCTAAAGCCGCGGTCTGTCTGCGTAAGGTATTATAGGCTAAGCCCTTGTCTAGTCCTGCCTGTAAGAATTCCATCACCTGTGTCACTGACGCTTCCCGTGCCACCCTGGAGCTCTCGTCACACCATTTACAAAATGCTGACCAGGTAGCATTATATATCCTGGTCGTGGAGGGCCTACGAGCTGCCTCTAGAGTGGCCATGACCCTCTCTGAGACCTTGTCCTTACCTAGTATGACCCGTTCAAGTGCCAGACGGTTAGCTTCAACCACTCTGGCTCTGGGTGCCGGAGAATTCCCTGGTACAGCCGGATTATCTCGCTCGGAATCCTCCAAGGAGCTGCCACGGACAGCTGGATCAGGTCCGCGTACCACGGTCTCCTCGGCCAATCCGGGGCTACCAGGATCATCTCGGCACCCTCTGTCACTAGCTTCCTGACCGTGCCCTGGAGGAGGGGAAGGGGAGGGAAGGCATAGAGGAGTCCAGTCGGCCACCGGCAGCGAAGGGCGTCCGTGTCCTCGGCTCCCCGCGTCTGGTATCTGGTGATGAAGCGGTTCAGCTGGGTGTTCTCCGGTGTCGCAAATAGGTCTATCACTGGAGTCCCGAACCTGGAGCATATTTGCCTGAAGAGATCCGGGTCCAGCTGCCACTCTCCGTGATCCACCGTGCTCCGGCTGAGCCAGTCGGCCTGGTGGTTCATTGTCCCGGAAATGTGGTCCGCTACCAAGGACTGCACCTGTCTCTCCGCCCATGTCATCAGTCTGCGTGCTTCTATCCACAGAACTCTTGAGTGAGTTCCGCCCTGCTTGTTGACATGGGCCTTCGTCGCTATATTGTCTGTGAGAATTAACACATGGGCATTTACCAGGTCCCGCTGGAACTGCCGCAGGGCCAGCCGCGCTGCCTTTAGCTCCAGATAATTTATGTTGTGGCGCAAGTCAGCTGCTGACCAACGACCCTGTGCCATCTTCGGCCCCATCAGTGCGCCCCAACCAAAGAGGCTAGCATCTGTAGTGACCGTGACCCTCGCTGGCTCCCAAATATGCGATCCCTTGTTAAGGGCCTTTGACATCCACCAGCGCAGAGAGAGCCGCGCCTGTAGTGGTATCGGGACCGCCAAGGGGGAGTTACTCAGCATCTGTCTCTGGTACGGGATCAAGGCCCACTGCAAGCACCGGGAGTGAAGGCGGGCCCAAGGGACTATCCCCACGCACGATATCATGGACCCCAGTACCCGGGATAGCTCCACTATGGGGACCTCGCGCTTGGCCCGGATGGAGAGGATCGACTTCCGCAGTTTAGACTTGCGGTCCGGTGACAGGTACACTACCCCTTCCATAGAGTCGATGACTGCCCCTAGGTGCAGAATTCTGGTAGTAGGGGCAAGCTGACTCTTGGGAAAATTAACTGAAAACCCCAAACGTTGCAATGTCCCAATTGTCACCCGGAGGTCAGAGATGGCCTGACTATGGGAGTGTGCCTGAAGCAAGACATCATCAAGGTATAGCTGTAGCCTAACCGGTTGGGAGCGTAGAAACGCCGCCACCGCCGCCAATACCTTTGTAAAGGTGCGGGGTGCCGATGCCAACCCAAAGGGCAGGGCCCTATACTGAAAATGGTTCCCTTGAAAGGAAAAGCGGAGGTATTTCCGGTGGTCTATGTGAATGGGAATGTGTAGGTAGGCCTCTGTGAGATCAATGGAGGCCATGAAGTCCCCTTTCCTGATGCCCTGTAGAATCGACCTCAGGGACGCCATCTTAAAGCGTCTGTACACTATAAAATTGTTCAACCTTTTTAGGTCAAGAATCAGCCGCCACCCACCAGAGGATTTTGGAACGATGAATAAGTTCGAATAAAACCCCCTGCCTTCCTCCCCCCCCCGGAACGGGCTCAATAGCACTGATGTCCACCAAGTGCTGTATGGCTGCACGCACCATCTTTAACTTATCCGGGTTCCGGGAGGCGGAGAAGGCTCTAAAATAATCGGGTGGGGCGCAGCGGAATTCTAGACGCAGGCCCTGGCGGACCGTTGCCAGCACCCACTCATCTGATGTAATGTCACTCCACTGATGGGCAAAAGCTTGCAGGCGGCCGCCTATGGGGAGATCCGAATTAGTTAGGTCTGCCCCCACGAAAGGGCCGCTTGGACTGGTATTGGCCCCTCCTCCTATCCTGGAAGGATTGACGGGACTGGAACCTATCCCCTCTGGAACCGAAGTACCTCGACTGGTTGAAGTCCGAGTCAGAGGGCCGAGGAAAGTGGCGTCTGCGATATGGCCCCGGTCGGTTGTCCTGGCGTCTGGATGAAGACGGCATCACCTTTCTCTTCTCCTTGTTTTCGACCAGGATCGGATCCAGGGGTTCACCAAACAGCTTACCTCCGGTGTACGGTCTCGACGCCACGTGGAACTTGGACTTGTTGTCCACCTGCCAGTTCTTCAGCAACAGTAGTCTCCTGGAGGCCACAGAAGCTGACAAGGCACTAGAGGCAAATTTGATTGCGTCCACCATCGCATCCGCCGAGAACTGAGCGGCCGCGATGATCTTGCTGATGTCGCTCAGCGCTCGCGTGTTGTCCGGCGGGATGCGGTCCTGGAGTTGTTGCAGCCAGAGTAGGGACGTCCTGTTGAAGAATGATGCTGCAGCCGCTGCCTTGATGGACCACGCCAAGGCCTGAAACCCCTTCCTGAGGATAAGTTCCGCCTTCTTATCCTCGGGCTTCAACTTATCTGCTGCATCGCCGACCACTACCGCTGCGGATGAAGACAATGCCGCCACCAGTGTGTCGACCTCAGGCACCTGTAATGCTTGGGAAAATGACTGCTCCATATTATACAATCGCCTGTCATTCACCCCTGGGCTAGGGAAGGTACCCGGTTGGCCCCATTGGCCCTTGACCACCTCTAGGAACATGGGTGGTGCCGGGATCTCCTCCTTGCTTAAGGCCGTTCTGATAAAAATCTTCTGCCTTAAGTCTCTCCGCCCCGCCGCCAGTCGAGCGGCCGGGCCCCCCAACCTTGTGGTTGATTTAGCCTTACCCAGGAGTTGCTTAAATGCGGTGGGCTGGAACAGACCTGCGTAGGCCTCCTCGTCCTCTTGCCCTGCGTCTTCATCTTCTGACATGACCAGCCTTCTGGCCGGTTCCTCACCTGTCTCTGAGGCTTCGCTGACTGCCGAAGGTGACCCCGGGCACTCGCCCTCTTCTAGCTGGGGGGGTTCCCGTGGCGAGGGGTGAGTCCCGGCTGTGGCTGCTGGGCGGCTCTGGCGAGGAACCTTGCTAAGGTTCCTTGCTAAGTTCTCCATACCCGCGGTGATGCCTCGGGATATTGCTGAAGAAATCAGCTTCTGCAGGCTAGGCGGTATGTCCTGCCAGTCCTCGTAGTCGTCCTCCGACTCCTCTTCCTCCTCCCCCAGTTCAGACTGGGGGGCAATGGTCGGGTGTGGGACCAAATAATCCCTGGAGGTCCCTTCCAGGGGGTCTCCCATCACACCCCGGATGGCGGTTGGAGACACAGAGGGAGATGGAGACACGTCCATCCTGGAATAACCTCCCCCCCGCGCTGATGAGCCACTGGCCCGTGGTGGGCTCTCTCTCCTAGAGGAGGCCCCTAGTGTCCCAGACTCACGTGCCTATAGGAGCCGCTCCGCCTTTGCCACCTGTTTCTCCAGTGCCCGTTGGCGCCGCTGTTCATCGCGCAGCGTGGCTCTGGATGTCCGTTGTGTCATAGTAGGCCCGCAGGATAAAGGCACCGGGTCTGCTCCCGTTGGGCTCTGTTCCAAGGTTGGAGCTGCTGGGGTCTCGTCTCCACCAGAGGCCATTGCCCCTATCCTAAGTCAGACCTGACATTCTCATGATTAGTCATTTTACTATACATGAAAGCCTTTCCAGCAATTTTTTTTAAAATTTATTTTATTTTATTTTATTTTATTTTATTTTATTTTATTATTTTATTTTATCATTTTATTTTATTTTATTTTATTATTTTATTTTATCATTTTATTTTATTTTATTTTAATTTAATTTAATTTTCTAGGCCAGCACGCCCAATGCGCCTGTGCGGCCTCCAATGTTTCCCTGGTTGCCAGGCAACCCTGTACATGCCGGTGACCACGTGGCATCCAAAATGGCGGCCCCCACGTGGTATCCAAGATGGCGGCCCCCATGTGAAGCCGGCCCGGCTCACTCCAGGCCGCCCGCTGAGCCCAGCAAAAACAACCATACAACAAAACCGGTAATCTCGCCTGTGGCCGGCTCTCTCTCTCTCTCCGCTCTCGATAGCGGAGGCTGGTGTTGCGGGGGGGGCGCTAGCCGCTCCTCGGCTTCCTTAGCGCCGCGGTAATGGAAGGCCTGCCGGCGGCCCGCCGGTCCGCTTCCCAGGGGCTCCCTGGCGCGATCGGAGCTTCAGGCATCCAATCGCCCCCCCCCCCACACACAATTCACTTTAAAATTAGCCGTCCTACCTTGCCGCTTGGGAATCCGCGCCGTGGACGGCCGCCGCCGCCAGCTGGTAGGCGCTCCGCGAAGGAGGCTGCGAGCCCGCAGTCTCCTTGGCTGTTTGCGGCAGGATTTCTTTCTTCTTTATTTAAATCCTCTTCTGTCTTTTTTAAATTCCTCTTCTTTCTCTCTTCTCAATTTTAGGAGCAGGAAGCCTCTCAGCCACTTGGACCAGACTGAGAGGGAATGGGGGAAGGAGGAGCAGGAGCCCCCTTTTAAAGATTTTCCTCTCAGTCTGGACCAATTGGCTGTGACAACCCGTTTGGTGACGCCTCCCGCTCCTTATCATTGAGAATGCATTTCAACATCTAAAATATAATGACAGAGATGAAATACACGTAGTCCTTGTTTTGTGGTCAATTGGCACCAGTTGACCAGACTGAAATGAAGGAAACCATGACTGTCCTCATGACCTTCCATGACCTTCCAAGATTGCAATTCTGAAGACTGATCATAAAGTTTCATCCCCGTTGTAATTATGAACAGTCTAAAGGAGACAGTCATTAAATGAGGGTCAGCTCAAGATTTAGTAATGTATTATTTTTGTTGCTTCTGTTTTAGACAGTTTTTTTTTTCTTACAAACATAATTTTGGTCCAGGAATTAGTACCGTGTTTCCCCCAAAATAAGATAGGGTCTTACTTTCTTTGGACCCCCAAAATAAGCACTTGGCCTTATTTTCAGGGAGGTCTTATTATTTTTGAGGTACAGGAGGTGGCGAGCATGGTCACCTCATGTCTGCTGCTGTGTTGCAATATTTTTGGGGAGGGCTTATTTTCAGGGGAGGGCTTATTTTAGCGCATGCGCTCAAAAGCCCTATTGAGCTTATTAGCCAGTCAGGTCTTATTTTGGGGAAAACAAGGTAATAGTTATAAATCTGTGCCCAATAAAGGAATTTATAGCTGATCTTTGGGAAGCTATGCAAGAACTGTTAGGGAAAGACTAGGCTTAGAGTTTACACAGTTCAGAGATGGAAGGAAGTTTGAGAAAGAAATTCAAACACCACCACTCTGATTTCAATATAAAATGAGACTGAAATAAATTTGAATAGAGTTTTAAAATTCTGCTACCTGAAAACAATAAAATGGCTTTACTGAAATCACTAGAGGGTTGTTGTTGTTTTTAGTTGATCTACCTGACTGCAACTGTTGATTTTATTTTGAATTCTGCTTTTGGGGAGTGTTATACAGTGGTGGTGGTGTTTGGTTAGAAACTGGTTTTTCCAAGCACTTGGTTTGATTGGTTTAAAAATGGAATTCATTAAAAAAATCTTGTATGTAAGATTAAATCGTTACACTGCTACATCTTGTGTTCCAGAAAAGACACAAGATTTGTTGTATATTTATGGGCTTTAGGCAAGAACACAAAGCATTCCTTTCTATGTTTCCTAGGGCAGATCTGAGTCAAAAAGAGTTATTAGAAGAGCTAGGAACAGTCCACCCAGACAACTGGATGGAGGTCAGCAAGTTCAGTCTGAATAGCAACAGCCTATCTTAATTAAGTATCCATGGCTGCCGAGTCTTCAGAAGATGGTTTGTAACAAACATCCCAATCAATTTCAGACACCATTAGCTAACAACCCTGTAATAGTGCCGTTTATAATAAAGAAGAAAAATGATAGCTATAAAAATATACTGTATAACATTTTATGCTATCCCAAGTACCTTCCATCGTCTGACAAAATACCTCACAAAAATGATTACCATGAATAGAATTAATGAAAACAGAAGCACCAAAAGATTAAGGAAAATAGAAATTTGTGCAGCTGTGACAAAGTTGCTTCTGGGAATGAAAAGCATCAAAGTTGTGGGTACTCTACTACTGGAGGTTTTTAAGAAGAGGTTGGACAACCATTTGTCTAAAATGGTTCAGGGCATCCTGCGCCTGAGCAGGGGGTTGGATTAGAAGACCTCCACAGTCCCTTCCAAATCTGTTATCCTGGTATCCTGAATACAGTCCAATTGTGTGTTTTGTGGATATTAAATCCAACTCACAAGGTTCAGACCAATCACCATATAAGCATGGAAAATGAACTGCTTTAGGCAGAATCCTGCATTCTTACTGATAGGTTTCCCAGATCTAGAGAGACACATAGTTATAATGACTAATATTTGCATTAAGCAAATATATTGCCATAGTAACAAGGACAGTACACAGCTATCTACCTGCCACAGTCTTCTAAATTATTCAGCATGCCAATACTACAGTGACACTGTGTAAATGACCACATTCATTAATAGAACCCTCTGCAATGAAAACAGTAATCACATGTCATCTAGATTGATTGCTATTTATTAAAATAGTGAGGAAGGATTTGCAGTGATAATTGCAGCAATAAGTCTAAGCAAAATACATAGAGATAGGGTGAAGAAAATAGTAATATGTTAAAAGATTGAAAAATTTGTAAATCCTTCTGTACTTAACCAGGTGGTCTAAAAATTACCAAAAAAAATCAACATTTTTGCCAACACACATCAAAAGTAAAACAAGTACTTTAAAAACCTATGATCATTCTTTTTAACAGAAAATTCAGAGGGCAATTGTCATACAGTTTCAATTCTGCAGAATTTAGCAATTTTGAAATTTACCTCTAGGAAATCAAATTATGCAGATGCACATTATGGTTAAACTGAAAACATGCACTGAAAAAAAAATATCCGGAAGGTCTGGAAGTTATAAAATGATATCCAAATACTACTGTTGATGAAAAATGGGAAAGCAAAACCAAGACGATCAAAAGACTTGCCTGAATACAGGGGACTTTTACCTGGCTGGCTGGACTCTTGAAAACCCAAACTCCCATTAAGATACCAAAACACACTAGAATACTTACTCGGAAGATGCACATTTTCAAAGCTAACTAGATTATCGTGTGACCAGGCATTCTCCATTTCCATTTCTTATACTAATCAGGAAAGTTGAAATAAGACATGAACTTGGAATATTTTTAATCCATTTCCCCAAAAAATTAATACTTGGAATCCTGGGAGAAACAATTCTTACACATGTACCTTAATCAGTATTGGTTAAACAAGTTACACAGTGCTACTATATGCAAACCACACCTATATTTTAAAAAATCTCCAGTTATACAACTATCATTTGCAGCTCAGCCACTTTTTTCAACATTCTCATAGTATATATTATTTCTTTTTCACATTTTTTCTTAAACTCTTAGTTTCATAGTATGTGTTTCAACTCTATTTTGACATGTTACAGTACAAATCTCTACACTTTCCCCAACAAACCCTAAATTTACAATATTTTTCGGAGTATAAGATGCACCTTTTTTCCTCTAAAAAGAGGCTGAAAATCTTATACATCGAATAAAGCATTTTTTGCCTCGTGAAACCTCACCCCTTCACCAAAATGGCCACACGCATACCCTTATGGAGGCTTCCAGAGAGGTCCTGGGGGCTGGGGAGGGCAGAAATGAGCAAAAAACAGGGCGTTTTTGCCCCCACACCAGCCTCCAGCAGCACTCTATAAGCCTCCATAAGGCTATGCATGCAATTTTTTGACCAAAAAATGGCCTGTTTTCACAAAAAAAGGGTTGTTTTTCCTCATTTCCTCCTCCCCCCGGAACACTCTGCAAGCCCCCCCAAGGCTCTTCATGCCTTTTATTTGGAAAAAAACCAGGCCCATTTTCGCGAAAAACAAGCTATTTGGGGGAGGTTTACACAGTGCAAAAAGGGGTTTTTTCCCTTTTGAAAAGCTGTTTAGTTAGAGTGATTGATGAGAATTACGTTGGTCAAGTACTGTGCCTGCAGAAACAATGATTTGTTCCAAAGGTGGTCAGTGATTTCCTTCTCCAGCATATGGGTAAATACACCTGGAAACATCTACTTACCTATCTACCTACCATCTCTCTCTCTCCCTACCTATCTACTGTATTTCTCTCTCTCTCTCTATTTCTCTCTCTATTTTTCTCTCTCTATCCCTCTACCTACCTACCTATCTACACTCTCTCTATCTCCCTACCTACCTAATGTATTTCTCTCTATTTCTCTCTACCCTCTACCTACCTACCTAACTACACATTCTGTCTCCCTACCTACCTACTGTATTTCTCTCTCTCCTCCTCCTCCTCTACTTACCTACCTACCTACCTACTCTCTCTCTCTCCCTACCTACCTACTGTATTTCTCTTTCTCTCCCTCTCTATCCCTCTATTTACCTACCTACTTTTTTAAAAAAATTGCCTCTTCAAAACCTGGGTGCGTCTTATACTCCGGTGCGTCTTATATCATTTCACCTGGTTATCTTTACTTTGCTGGAAGTTTCTGCTTTATTTTCTTCCTCCATTTCTTTACATTTTCTAACATCCATCAAAATTATGTTTCCCACCTCTTCTAATTAACCATTAATTGCACTTGGTTCTGCATTTTTCTTATATACTTTATGCAGCATATCTGTCATTTTTTTTTCTTTCAGTATCATCTCCTTACATCAGGGGTCCCCAACCCCCGGGCCGCGGACAGGTGCCGGTCCGTGGCTGGATGGGAGCCGGGCCGCAGGGCTAGAGAGGAGGAGGAGGGAGGAGGAGGCAGCCCCCTGAGCACAGCGCGCGGGAGAACGCAGGCGCGGCTGTTCGCGCCGTTGGAGTGTGCCTCTTCCTCCACCCTCGTCGACGGAAGGATTCCTGGACGCCGCCGGACCGGCCACCGATTCCCTCCCCTGCTGGCATGCCGGCCACTCATTTTCTTCCAGGGACTGCGGAGGCTCTGCGGGCTGGGGAGGGAACTGGCGGGTTGCTCCGGCGGCGCACAGGAGTCCCTCCGTCGACGAGGGTGGAGGAAGAGCCCCCACCATCCTCCTGCGTTCTCCCGTGCCCGTTCTCCCCAATGGGCTGCCCCCCTCCCTCCTCCTCCTCTCCAGCCCGGCACCTATCCAGCCACGGAGCCTGAACGAGCGACCAAGCGTGGCAGGCGGGATGAGGAGGCTGGGGGCGGGGGGGACGAGACGACGATGACGACGACAGACACACATAGAGAGACAGAGGGAGGGAGGGAGAGAAAGATAGACAGAGACACAGAAGGAGTGATTGAATGAATGCAAGACAGACAGACACACGCACACACACACACACAGAGTGACAGAAATGGGCGGATGAAGGAGAGACACAAAGAGAGAAAGAAAGAAAAAAGTGGGAGAGAGAAAGACAGACAGAGAGAAAGAGACAGAAAGGAAAGAAAGAGACAGGAAAAGATACAGAAAGAGGGAAAGAGAAAGAAATAGAGAGAAAGGGAAAGAGAGAAAGAAAGAAATAGCGAGAGAGAAAAAGAGAGACAGAGAAAGAAAGAGAGAGAGAGAGAGAAAGAAAGAACTTATGACCACAGTTGAGGCCAAAAGTTTGGTTGCTAACCAAGATCATTGTTAAGTGAGTTTCACATTTTCAAAGTTGGCCACGCCCACCCAGTCACATGACTGCTGAGCCCCTCAGCCGGTCCGCAGAATTTTCTTTTAAATGAAACCGGTCCCTGGTGAAAAAAAGGTTGGGGACCCCTGCCTTACATGATTTTTCCTTATCCATAGCCTCTTTCTCTTCATTATCTTGCCAAGCATCCATCTTCATATTTTCCATTTTTATAACTTAACAGTGAACACACTTCTGTGACACTATATAATGTAATAATTTTCATTTTGTTCCAATGCTTTACCTAGCCTTTTTCATTACTTTCATTTTCCATTAATTCTTTTGGTACGTTAATTTATTTGCTAATACCTTTTGTTAATGTTTGGGCCATACACAATTCACATTTTGTTTTCTAACCATCAGTCTATATTCATTCCGAGCAATATAAGTATCTATATACAAGTTTTTCATTTGAAGAAACCAAATTTCTTTCCCCAAATTTCTCTCAAATATTTTCCCACCTAGCTACATTTTTCCATCCTTAAGGAAGAGTCCTAATTGTTATTCTACAACAGGGGTGTCAAACTCAAGGCCTACGGGCCAGATCTAGTCTACCCAATGCATAGAGGAAAGATCAGGCCATTGTGGCTTTGGCCTGATCTACCCAATGCAAAGAGGAAACATGACATCTGTTTGAGGAGTGGTGTCAAGTTGGCCACCCAATTGGCCACAGCCACCTGCCCGCCCCCCAGGTCAACCACAGTTGTGATGAGGCCCTAAATGAAGTTGAATCTGACACCCCTGTTCTACAATATGCATTACTATACTAATGCTCCAATCATTATATCTAGAACAAAACTTGGAATTTTTTAAACTGTAAAATTGAAAATAACTTTCTATATTCCTCCTTATTGTTTATTAAACCTTATGTTACATTTTTTCAAACTTAGAAAGATAGTGTGGGCTAGTGGTTAACATGCTGGTTTAGGAAAAAGGAAACTTGGATTCTAGTCCTCCCTTAGACATGGAAGGTAGTTGGGTAGCTTTGGGTCAGTTGCTATTTGTCAGCTCTAGACTGGATAATAAAAACATAAAAGGGAAATTGTTTTTGCAAAGTTATTAAGCAAACTGCATGAACCTGTCTGAGAAGTCACCAGGAGCTTTAACTCAAAGGCATCAGCCTGTGCCACAAAAGGTTGCTACTTAATCTTTGTTCAACTGTTTTGTAAGGTTTATAGCCATACAAATTTAACATCAAACTCATCTCATAGAATAAAGATCATTTTATGCAGAAAAATGCAAAAGACAGTCCTCAATTATTTAATAAGCTATCTTGACTACAAAGCTGGTAACATATATAAAATAATTAGTATTTTAAACTATTTTCCCAGCAAGTTTTTTCATGTTCTTTACACTCTATCATTACAAACAGATGTTAAAATGGTAGTAGAATCCAAATCAAAAGAATTATTTCTCTAATCAAAATTACATTTTGCACCTCAACCTACTTTAATATATATCTTGTAGGATATAAAAGGTATTGCATTAGATTTTTTTTTTAATCTGTCAGTATACTTTGTAATATTTTCCAATAACATGAAAATAATTTATGTATCTGTCCAAGACTGAAATTCTATTATTGAAGGAAGATTACGATCTATTATTACCTACTTCTTCCCATCCAATCACTTGTAGCCCCAGCCAATTTGTTTACTATTAAGTATTTGTTTATTTTTAATTTGTACTTTGATTTGTAAGGCAAAATAAATCTCAAGCCTCAGCAATATAAACAATAATTTTTCTTTACTTTTTTTTCCTGTTGAGAAAGAACCTGTGTGCTCCAAATAAAAATTAAGGTGAAACATGAATAAAAGCTAAAGCAGCCTAATTTCATGCTCATATTCTGATTTAAATTCTGCCAGTGTTCACCCTATTCACCTCCCTTCTTATGAAATCTATTCTCATCAAGTTGGAAATCTCAAAAGGCTACACATAATTTGGTGCCTCCTGATCTATATACCACTGTAATTTGAACATGAATTTTCTTTAGGCATCACTCATTTCTTCACATTTAAAAGGACATTTTACTTTTAACCAACAGGCATAAAAATACTTTTAAAAAAATACAAATTCTATCCTAACAAATAATATTTCCTAAAAAGCTTCATCCCAATTTTGTTATCATTGAGTAGAAAGTGACCCAAGAGTAATCTGCAAATTTTGGTTAATGAATCCTTGTCAGAAAAACACTGGAATAGCTCAACTTTTCACAAGAACGGTTCTCCTTTCCTTGTTTGAAAATGAACATCTGTATAATAAAATACCACATTCATCTATATATTGGAGTTCATATGCAAACTAAATATACTTAAACTGCATACTAATCATAGTTGTCCATGGAGGACAAGAGCTGTGTGACTGAATATCTGTTGTGACATAAAACTTGTCCACCTACATTTTTGTATGATGATTTTTTATTTCTATTTATTCTTTTAAAAATGTATAGTCACTTTCTACCAGAGGGGCTGTGGGCACAGGCAAATATAAAAACAGAATCCAAATGTATAAACAGTTAAAAGAATTTAGATTAAGACACCTAAATCTCTATGCTGACATTCTGTATCGATACATCCACACTCACAACAGGCCACCATTAATATCATGGCCCCAAGTCTTGGGGGGGCGGGAGCCAAGCCTTCATGATCTTCTGAAAATCAGGCAGGATCAGGGCTTCTATATTTGGGGGAGAGGCTCATAGCAGACACCATGACAGAGAAGACATTCTTCCTCTTTTGATGAAATTCTAATTCATGTCATAGATATATATCACTTTAGTTCATGTCATGGTCATATAAGCTTTATTACTTCGGTATTATTATGGTTAAGAAAGGAGCTTTATGGTAAAGTTAAAAGTAAAACAAGGAAGACATATCCATTATTATTTGCCCATGGTAACTTGTAAGCATCAATTATTATTAACCCAATTTTCAGATAATAATTTACAATTACTGATCTCCTTCATGCTAAATAATGAAAACTACAATACAAACATCAAGCAAAAATTCTAGTTGAAGAATAAAATCTCAAAAATTCTCATATAAAGACTTCAATAATATGTTTCTTTATATAATAAAAAATATGGTACAGAATAATCTGTTCTGGTTAGTTATTACAGCCCATCTGCAAATATTCCCATAAACCTTGAGCAACTTAATCTAGTGTACAGATGGTTTAAATCTCACCAAATTGCTTAGTTTTTTGAAAACAAAATATGCAAGTCTGTGCTATCAGGGTAACAGAAGTGTATACTAAACTATCATGTGTATAACTGTATAACTATGAACCATGCCAATTTTTGATGGCATCTATCACTGAGATACTACTTTAAAAATATGGGCGGTAACATCCAAAGTGCAACAAATGTTTTAGTGAAAGCCTGAAAGAACAATCCTAGAAAATAATTCTATCCTTAGAAATAAAATACAATATTTATACTTAATAATTTTGTATAAAAGGTAAAGGTTCCCCTGCACATGCATGCTAATCGTTTCTGGCTCTAGGGATGGTGCTCATCTCCGTTTCGAAGCTGAAAAGCCAGCGCTGTCCAAAGACGTCTACTTGGACATGTAGTCAGCATGCCTAGACACTGAAGATGCACGGAACATTGTTACCTTTCCACCAAAGTGGTCTCTATTTTTCTACTTGCATTTTTTATGTGCTTTCAAATTGCTAGATTGGCAGAAGCTGGGACAAGTAACTCACTCTTTACACGGCGCTAGGGATTTGAACTGCTGACCTTCTGATCGACAAGCTCAGCATCTTAGCCACTGAGCCATCGCGTCCCTTTTTGTATAGCACCCATCAATAAAATGTCAACATTTACATATTTCTTAAATTATGCATACCTAATAAATACAACAATAAAAAGCAGAATAAGACAATTATCTTAAAACGTAAGGTTGAGAACGAAAGGGGGAAGGCAAATTTCACCAACACAATATCGTAAGAAAAGGCAGTATGTAATATTTTAAACTAAATCTCAGGCAACATATCTCTCTGCGCCATCATCATATGATAAATACGTAATATTGCAGCCTTTTTCTAAACCGCTCCTGTATTTATCAGTATTGCACTTCTGCATTTGCTGCTGATAAGTCTTTAAAATGATTTATGGGCTTTTTAGTGTCTCATTCTTTGCTACAATTGGGAACTATTAACCAAATGCTCCCATGTGACAGCACATCAATTTGCAGTGATTTCTGCTTTTTGACATTTTCTACCAGATCAGAGTGACTCATTTAAAACGCTGTTCATTTTTCTTTGGAAGAAGATAATGCTTTTCTTTCCTTTTTTATACATAATTGTAATCAAGTTTCAATTAAGCTGTATTCCTAAAACAGCAGTAGTCATGCTGTATGTGCTGTGAAATCAGTTTATCTTTGCCTTGAAAAATCAATGAAAGCTGTAGTTATAAAGATATGGTTTATATACAAAGCATTAAACAATATAACATTTACTGATTATATATGAGCGATGGTTTGTTTATAAACCATAGCTAAATTTTGGTTTGTCTATAAACCATAGCTAATTAACACAAGATGTGAATTAATAGAAAATTTAAAAATATTCGACAACTTTTTGATTAAGTTCAGTAAAGATGAGTAACAGCATAATATTTTAATGGGGAAATGTAGGAACAGTTAGAGCTAAATTTGCACATCATACCATAAAATAAGTACAACTTTGCTAGAGAGTAAAATCTCAAAACAAGTAACTAAAAATACATGCTATGCAGCCTTGTGTATGACTACAGAGATCATAGGAAATGGCCTTGTAGGACAGAAAGACCAGCCACTACCAAGGCAATGGAGCTTGAGCAATGAAGAAGACAGCTTGAGAAATTAAAATGTCTCATCAAGCCCCACCCTAGTTCACATGACGACAAAGGGAGAGGGCGCGTGCATTCAGACTTGTTACTATTCCGTTACTATAACTTTGACATTGTTTCTTAGTATAGTCCACTTTGTGGGGCTGAAAGTGGTTGCCTCACTTTGCCAATAGCCTTTTCTTTTTGTTTAGAAGCAAATTAGGAAAACTATTTTTCCATAAGCTAGTATACAATTTAGGTTCAGAACTTCTGTGTTATAAATCCAGTTTAGTAAGTTTGCATTCACCTACAGTAAAACCAATTCCTATCAGGAAAAATAATAGTCTTTTAAAAATCTATCTATCTATCTATCTATCTATCTATCTATCTATCTATCTATCTATCTATCTATCTATCTATCTATCTACTGTATCTAATATTTTCTGCTTATTTTAATAGTACAAAACATATCACAAACTTCAAATTCAATTTTGATGGGAAGGGAGGAACTGAATACAACTTTGTGCTTAATTAAGAACCAGTTTGCTGTAGTGGTTAAGATGCTAGCCTAGACACCTGCGAGTTCTAGTCTCACCTTAGGCATGAAAACCATTTTCTCTCAGCCCAACCCAACAGACACAGGATTATTGTTATAGGAAAAATAGGAGGATAAAGAAGTGTTAAGTATGTAAGTTAAGTGAGTTACTTAATAGTAATAAAGGCAGAATAACAAAAGAAATAAAATAATACACATAGTAACAGCCATAGTTCAAAAATAACAATAAATGTAGATATAATTAAAGCAAAACAGTACAAGTGGCAGTGTTCAATGCATAGCAACAGCATGGTCTAAGTACAGTAAATTGAAACTGGTAGAGAATAAAGAATTACCAACTGTGATTGATGGAAAAAACTTACTAGGTGATTTTGAGGATCAAAGCTCCAGGTGTGATCTACCTGCCTGCTACAAGGGAGGGAGGGAGGGAGGGAGGGAGGATTTCCCATGCTTATTACAAGCTTTCCGTAAGTAAATTCAACAAGCAAGCCAATAGGAAAACAGAAGTCAGTTACACTACCACTGACTTGTCCGCGCACCTCTGATAATTCTGTTTCTCTGTTTAGGTAAGGAAATGTCTCTAAAACAATGAGGAACAGATCACAGGTTGTCTAGTAGTTTCCTACAGGATAGTAAGGAATGTGAGTCTGATCTCCACTGAGAAGCCACACTACTGTAGAGAATCTAGTTTCAGCACCCCTCGCCTGTTGAAACATGGAATCACTAGTACTTCTTCCTTATAGTATCTGGTAAATAGGGCTGATGTAGTTGAAAGAAGGCAGTCCTACAGTCCTATCCAAGAGCCAAGCCAAGAAGAGCTTTACAGATCATTTTACTAGTATTTTATTTATTTAAGAAAATTTATATGTTACTCCAGGCAGTTTACAAGGATAAGTAAACTTACCGGTAATCAATGCAGGGTCCACAGAATTGATGTTAAATGCTTGCAATGTCAGGAAATTGTAAGTAAGTGAGTCATATTTTGGACCAGTTGTAATTCCCAAATATTCTTCAAGGGCAGTGACCTGTAAAGTAGGTCACAGTAATCTAAACATATAATGAGGGCATGAATCACTATAGCTAGGTCTTCCCATACCAGCTGGACCAGGTGAAGTCAAGCAACGTTCTCTTTGGCCTTGGCTTCCTTCTCCTATTTGAGGAGGAACTATGCTATGAGTCCAAGAGGACGCCCCAGATCAAAGTGCCTGGCCTCACAGAAATAACCTGGAGTTGACAATGAATGTTAGCGTATAAACAGTAGCTCATTTTATTAGATTCAGCTTTAGTCTGTTCTCCCTCAACCCAAGTCTTACAGTCTCTATAGTGAACAGCTAATTGACAGCACCTCACCTATACTATTGTTCAAAGTGGGGATATAGTGTCATTACTTTATTAATGATATTGTACCCTGGTATCATAAATGACTGTGCATGTTATAATTAGAATTATATAAGCTATTGTTCTTTATAAATACAATACAAAGCTTAATGCACTTTCAATTGCATGTTAACTTTAATGAAAAATTTAACTGTCATCTTCTTTGACAGTTATGTTCATATCCTTATTAATACAATCCAATGAGAACAGATAATTCTTTCCAGTGTAGTCTACTAATCTGGTTACAGCATAAGACTTTAAGCAGTTTCATACACTCTAAAGTGCCCCCTAAGAACACAAATTGAAATTTTATACTAGAATATACACAACAAAGTATGATGATTATTACACTGTCTCTGATACCAGTTCCAGAAAATTAGCATAGGCAAACTTTGTGTTCCTTTAAATCTAAACCAGGAAGAGCTATATATTAAATATAGAGTAAATACATATTTTAAAAATACAAAAAACTCCATAACTACAATATCAGATGGTCGTTTTAATTTAGCATGTTACATATCCAAGGTTAATTTTGTTAAATGATCCACCATTTCCCTTTTAATTTAAAGATTTCTGTCTTCAAGCCAAATAGGTTAGTAATAACAGCTATCAAAGGAAACAACACAGATATGGAGATGAAAAAGTAGTAATCCATTGTGAAAGGTTAAATACCTTAATAACATTATTAGAGTAATGTACTCCATATTATGTAGCTATGTTTTATCACCTTCTGTGAAATATTTTACTTTAATATCACTGAAAAATATTAATTTAGCACCCATATAAAAAGAAACGTAATTTCTGTATTTACTTTTAACAACATCATTTTCATCCAGAAAACTGTGAACATTTGGAATTACAGCTTTTGGTGCACTCATTGGAAATTACATTAAGTAGAATACCTCTTCTCAGGCAGATGCACTCCAGATGTATTAATCAATAATAGCAATAGCACTTAAAATTATATACTGCTTTACAGTGCTTTACAGCCTCTATAAGCAGTTTACAAAATCAGTATGTTGCCCCCAACAATCTGGGTCCTTATTTTACCCACCTCGGAAGGATGGAAGACTGAATCAACCTTGAGCCTGGTGAGATTTGAACTGCCAAGCTGCAGTTGAGTTATTAGGGATGTTAAGAGATATGATCGTTGTCTTATGTGTCAATGCTACAGATGATTTCTAGATAAATGTATTTTAATAGTCGTTGGTATCGGACTGGATAAAGCAGGACAATTGCTAATTCATTCTTTCTTCTGTATAGCTGTCCTTTAAGGCGACCAGACTAGGAAAACATGTAGGTCTTAAGGTATTGCTTTTATTGGAAAGCTATAGTAGCAGAATGTTGCAAGTCTGAATGAGCTTTTTCCTTCCCTAGTTGAGTGTCAACCTTGCCAATTAGCCAGACAATAAATATGACCAGATGGGCTAATACTACATTACAGTTAGTCTATAATTGTGGTTTATGTCAAGGACTATCTATTTGTACACAGGTATGATCAGTAGGGAGGGTGGAATATAATACTTAGAAAAAGCTGAGATATACTGTAGCTTTCATTATGATCAGTTGGTCATGCTTCTTGAGAGTAATGGGAATTATACAAGCCACAGTGGTGCAGCGGTTAGAGTGCAGTACTGCAGGCTACTTCTGCTGACTGCGGCTACCTGCAATTTCACAGTTTGAATCTCACCAGGCTCAAGGTTGACTCAGACTTCCATCCTTCCAAGATCTGTAAACTGAGGACCCAGATTCCTGACTCTGTAAAACTGCTTTTAACAGAATCGGTATGCTATTGCTATTTTTCACACTGCTCCAGCATGAATCCCCATGGTGACATAATCAAATTCAGATGCTTGGAAGTTGCAGTGTCCCAGCTTCATGTGCTCACATTTTGTGATCTTCTGACAAACAAACTCCATGAGAAAGCCAGATTCACTTAACGACCATGTGATTAAGGTAACAACTGCAGCAATTCATTTAACAGCTGTGGCAAGAAAGGTCATAAAACAGGGCAAAATTCATTTACTGTTTTGCATACCAGCAGCAATTTTGGGCTCAATTATGGTCATAAGTTGTTTACAACGAATATTGCCTAAAGTTACCTTTCTGCTGCATTGCACCAAGCATATAAATATTGGGAGTCAAATCTCATCTACCATTTGTCCTATTTTGTTATAAAAATGCTTCTTTGAAAAACTCTCCAGTGTTACATCAGAAATCCATTAAAAAATAAATCAGTTGGCTAGCAACAAAGTATTTTAAGTGTTTTGTAGTTATGGATAATAAAACACTGTTGTTTAGGCCCAGTAAGTACATGTAGTAATATTCCCAACAGGACTGACCTAATTATAAGAAATGTAAATAGAACAGAGGTTGAACTATCTTAACTCACCTGTTTATGCTTCATATCATGACAAGAATCAGACTATATTTGTGCCCAATTTATCCTGGAATTTTCATTCTATCTAAGCACTTTTCTATTCTGAAAATCAATGTGGATGATCGTATTGATCAAGTAACTCTGGGGAGCTAACAAGTCGTAAGACCAAAAACATATATACATACATACATACATACATACATACATACATACATACATACATACATACATACGTGTAAAAAGAATACTAAATGTAAAAAGTACTCTGTTTTTCAACGCAAACTTAATTAACCTCCTGGATTTAAAGAACCAGGCTTTTAAGGGTTTCCAACAGGGCCAGGACCATCAAAAGTTCAGGGACAGAGTAGCTATTCCACAGGGTAAGCACCATTGCAGAAAAGGCACTTAACTCAAACATTAACTATAAGAGATTTATGAAAAGGAAGTATACTAAATATATTCCTAACAAATATGCGAGACCGCCTCCTGCCCCATACATCCCTCAGACCAATACGCTCCCACAGAGAGGGCCTCCTCAGGGTGCCATCGGCCGGACAATGCCGACTGGCGACACCCAGGGGGAGAGCCTTCTCTGTGGCAGGTCCAGCCCTTTGGAACGACTTACCCCCTGAACTTCGCACCATCTCTGACCTCCGCCTCTTCCACAAGTGTCTTAAGACACATTTGTTCCATCTAGCCGGCCTAGCGTAGCCCCCTAAACTGACTTTTAGATAGTTTTTAAATTTGGGGATTTTAATCTGGTTTTAGCACTGGATCCATTGAATTAGTTTTTTTAATTTTATATGATGTTTTGTATGTATTTTAATTTTCCTGTGCGCCGCCCTGGGTCCGTTTGGAGAAGGGCGGGGTATAAATTGAATAAATATAAATATAAATTCACTTTTAAATGTCTAAATCCTTTTCGTAGTCAAGTATCAAGCTTTGTATTAAATTTAATAGACAATGATATTCTGTCTTTGAGCTATACTTGCTGAACAGAAAATAGTATTACAATCAATCATTTATATCAAGGTTGACTCAGCCTTCCATCCTTCTGAGGTGGGTAAAATGAGAAACCAAATTATTGGGGGCAATATGCTGACTCTGTAAACTGCTTAGAGAGGGCTGTAAAGCACTATGAAGCAGCATATAAATCTAAGTGCTATTGCTATATTGCTGTTGTTCTAAGTTGCAATAGCACAATGTCCAAGTTATGCCATCCTAATATTACACAGTGTGGTTGCATCATAAGGCAGTGTTCAGTAACTCTGTACCTTCCAGAAGTCTCGGTTTGAGTTTTCAGTAATCCCATATAGTGAGGACCAGATTGAATAAGGTCAGGGGTGGGATTCAATCAGTTCAGACTGGTTCGGGCAAAGTGGGTGTTAATTTTACACCTGGTTTGCCGAACTGGTTGTTCCAAGGACTGGCTGGATGGCCTCCAGAACCCAAGGGGCATTTTCCTCAGGCTTGAGGAACACCTTCAGAGCCTGGGGAGGGCAAAAAATGGGTCTCCCAGACGTTCCGGAACTCCAGAAAAGGCCCATTTCCAGCCTCCTGAGGGACTCCGGAGCCCGGAGAAGGCCATTTTCACCCTCCTGGAGGCTCAAGGAAAGCCTCCAAAGCCTGAGGAGGGAAAAAGCACACACACATACACTACCTTGGTGCAAGAGACCAAGCAGGCCATGACCATTATGGCCACACCCACCCAGCAACAGGGCAGAAAACTGGTTGCTAACATTTTTCAGTCCCATCACTGAATAAGGTTAGTATGACAGATAAAAGAAGCTGGACAAGTACTGCAATATGGGGGAAGAAAGATGTGCTTGGTTCATGTGTTCTTCCCACAACACTTGGCAATATTTTACCTACCATAAAACTAAGCTAGCATAAGTAGCTGATGCAGGACAATACATGCCCAGAGGAGTAAACAGGATGCCTAAAAACTGCCTCACCCGCCCAGTGTTATGCTCAACCACAATAGAGATAAATTTACAATATAAAGAAAGAATGTTCACTCAAATGTCCTACTGAGTTCAGTGTGACTATTATGTAAGAGGCTTCAGCTTAGGTTACAAGGCAGTACAAAGTGCTAAATCATATGACAATATTTTGCTCCATATTTTTTCAACAAGGAATTTGCAAGAGGTTAATGCTACCAACAGATAAAAGGGAACAAAACTTGTCCTCTCAGAATCCAAAGGACACAGTTACTTCCTATCCAGAGGTTCATTGCTATAAAGAATGGGTCCTGGGTCCTGTTGGAGAAGGGCGGGATATAAATTGGAAAAAAAAGAAGAAGAAGAAGAAGAAGGCTGAAGGACATGTGACAAAGCCTGAGAAAGCAGCTTGCTAGTATAGTAAGAACCACAAATCTTATAATCCCTTCCCCATTTACCCCAAGACTGCCAACAGACAAGTATAGTACTTTTATATTTTTTCATTACACTTGATCTTAGCCCAAAGGACAAGAAGTCTTCTATTTTAATATTATAGTATTGTGTTGGTATGTCAGCTTTTGTGCATTTATTAGATTTTCATCCCAGCTTTATTACTGTATAAGTAACTCATGACAGAAAATATACATAATACTCCTTCAGCCTTCCTTTTTCCTACAACAACAACCCAGAGAGTGTGACTGGACCAAAGTCATCTCACTGGCTTTAATGCCGAAGGTGGAACTCGAACTCAGTCTCCTGGTTTCTAAACCAGGACGTTAACCACTACATTAAACTACTGTAGCTCTCTTTTAGACACCTCACGGATTCCAGAGTTATTACTAAACCTGTTGTAATTCTTAGCGATGTTGTTCATATAAACTGCCCTATGACCAAAAATGAAAGAGATGCATTTATGCTCTTAAACTGCCTGGTAGAAAAAAACTAACAATGTACCTAAGAAGTACCATGTCAGAGGAAATAGTTGCGGGTGTGGTTTACAGAATTTCCTTACAAAATAAAAATGCAAGTAACAGAAGCCTACATTAAAAAAAAACTTCAACACAGGTAAATGTAATTGAAAACATAATTAAAACTACCTTAAAAATTATAAAAGTCAGATGGAGAAGACAGCTGTGACCATTTGGGGAGCCCAATATTTCATCTTTCAGGGTCAGTTTTCCCACTATTGGCCTACATCTACCTTGGAAGAAAATGTATGTTGTCTGCAGGTATTTTACCCAAAAGACGTGAGGTAGTTGTTATATCCAAAACCAGAGATATTTTTCATTGATTTTTAATGAGTGCTGTGAATTTAGAAAAAAACGCATCACCTATTAAATATGTTCATTTGTCTCAATGACCTAATATTGTATGTTTTACTTTATTTTCCAAGTGCACACAACACGTTTACTTTACTTCACTTCACTGTCATTGCACACAGTACAAAATTAAATGCTGTCTTCAGTGTACATTATAACTATAAAAATACAAACATAAATCCTTTACTTTCTATATAATTGAAATTGAAAACCATACCATAGAATTCAATATGGTTATTGCTCTGGCATAGAAACTGTTTTTCAGCCTACTTGGCCTTGTTTTTATTATCCTGTACCATCTGCCAGATGATAATAGTTCAAAAAAAAGGGTGCCCAGGATGAGATGGATCTTTAAGAATGTTTTGAACTTTCTTAAGGCAGCGGGAGCTATAAAGCTCTTCCAAAGAGGGGAGAGGGCAACCAATGATCCTCTGGGCAATGACCTTGACCCTCTGGAGTGCTGTCCTATCTGCCACTGTGCAATTGGCAAACCATTCACAGATGCAGTAAGTTAAAACATTCTCTATGGGGCAGCGAAAGAAGGTCACCTGCAGTTTTTCATTCAGTTGTTGTTTTCTGAGAAGTCTCGGGTAGTATAATCTCTGCTGGGCCCTTTTGACCAGTGCTGCAATGTTAATGCCCCAGGTCAGGTCAACTTTTAGGAAACTTAAAACTGGCCACTTGCTCCAGTGGGTCTCCATTGATAAGCAAGGGCTGGATGTCTGATCTATTCCTTCTGTAGTCTACTATAAACTCCTTGGTCTTATTGGTGTTAAGGACCAAGTTATTGTCTCCACACCATGAATCGATAGGCAGACTCATCGCACACATACACACACCCAGCATTACTGCTACATTAAAGTAGCTTTGGCTAATTCACAGTTTAATACATCATGGTTCAAGAATATGGTCTTCCAATAAGTATTTTATGCAGATTTAAAAAAACCATATTATTTCCAAATATGGCCTTGATAAGAGAAAGACAAGCACCAGTAAAAAAGGAAATTATTTTCTCTCTCTAAAGATAAAGAGCCTTACATTCGAATTATTAGCTGGTGACCTAAATAATGTACGAATCGAGCAGTTACGGGTGGCATGAGCTTTCGAGAAATGAAATCGCAAAAGAGCTCAGCCAACTCTTAACTTTTAAAGCGCAACGGGAAGAGGCCAGTCCAACATATTTGCAAGCGTAACAGCGCGTTCAAGATCGGTAGTAATCTGTATGAATCAGGCTGGCTTTATAATAGGCGGCTGCCTCCATAACGAAGGAGGAGTTCATTTCCGCGTTCGCCTCTTTTTCCAAGCAGCGCGACGCCATCCGTCTCCCAAATGAGAGCGGATTAAGCTCGTTGTTTTCCGGCCTTGTTTCGGGAAAACGAGACGCTCACGGAGGGAGGGAGGCAAGAGAAACAGCGAAGAGGGTGCTTTGAATCAGCTATTGCCGAGATCGGCCCAAGGGGGGAAAAAACGCCACCCAATCCAGTGGTAACGCTTATTGCGTTCACGCCTCCGCTTCCCAAGTATGCTGGCAATTTGCAAAGGAGGGGCAGGAGGAGTACTTCTGGTTAAGCAACAAGTCTCAGAAAGACCGGGGTCCCCAACCTTGGTAACTTTTCAGACATGTGGGCTTCAACTCCCTGAATTCCCCAACCGAGAAATCTTCTGGGAATTCAAGCCCAAGGTTAGACACCCCGGCTTTATGGCACTTGGATAGAGGAAAATGACCGTGGAAGACCCGGACAAAATTCACAAAATGTTTCAAATCCAGCGCCTCGTAGATTTCCCCTTCCTATATAGGAGACTATTTCGAACGCTTTTCAATTGCTACGCCTTTCACTTTCGAATGAATAGGAATGAGCATTCCATCCACTTTGGAATGAAAGAAAAAGGCGAAATGAACCCAGTCGGCTCTTTTTAGGCCCAGTCCGTTGCCTCCGGTCAGAGTGCGATGGTCCGATTAAGACTCATCCGTCAGGCTAGTACCTCGAGCCCCCCCCCCTCCATTATTAGACCATTCCAACGCCCTTTTCTCCCGGTTTCTTCCATATCCCAGATGGAACATGTACGGTGCTTATCGTCTTAACGATCCCGTCCAACCTTGGCAACTTTTAAGACGTGTGGACTTCAATGTCCAGAATTCCCCAGCCAGCAAAACTTCAGGACTGGGGAATTCTGGGAGTTAAAGTCCACATTTTTTCAAGTTGCCATGGTTGGGAGGACCCCGGTCTACGAGGGAACTTCCCCCCACGAACCACGTGGCTGCGAAAAGTGAGGAATATACTGGCTCCCACCCATTCCGCAAAAGGGGATACCTGGCGGTTTGAGGCGACTCCGCTCTTCCTTCCGTGGTGTCGTAGCCGCCAGACCCCAGCTGAGAGACCTCGACGCGTCTCTCAGCTGACTTGACAGTAATAATCCGCGTGTTTGGACAGCTGAAAAGTTTTCCTGTCGAGGCGCCAAAAAGAAAGCCCCTCTCGACTGAGTCGTTTAGATGGATTCCAGGATGCGCAATTCGAAACGGCCTTCGGGGAAAGCGAGAGAGGCGGCGGGCGGGGGAAACGCCGTTCCCGACAACAGCCGCAGCAGGTAAGTCCCTCCCTGTGCCTGCTCGAGCGTCAGCGGCCCGCTCTGAGCCATAATCCTCCAGGCGCTGAGGGGAAGGGCGGGGAGCCGGAGTAAGTCTTGGGTTCCCGGCTCTTGGAGCCTCCAGGAGGAGTTAAGGCGACCACGTGGCGGATTTACTAGTCCTGGAGAGGAAAGGAAGCAGAGCCCGGCAGTACTCAGACGGCAGGACGCGGGATGTGAACTTGGTCTTTACAGAAGAACAGAGTCGGAAGAAACCTTGGAGGTCTTCAAGAAACCTTGGAGGTCCAACCCTCTGCTATTTCATACAAATGGTTTCCCAATCTCTTCTTAAAAACTTCCAGTGTTGGAGCATTCACAACTTCTCAAGGCAACTCGTTCCACTGATGAATTGTTCTAACTATCAGGAAATTTCTCCCTAATTCCAGATTGCTTCTCTCCTTGATTAGTTCCCATCCATTGTTTCTTGTGCTGCCTTCAGGTTCTTTTTGGAAAATGGGTTGAACACACACACCCCTCTCCATTGTGGCAGCCCCTTAGATATTGGAGCACTGCTATCATGTAGCTCCCAGTCCTTCTTGTCATTAAACCTTGAAATTTGGGAGAAGGCTGAGCAGAAGCCTGCCGACGGTGTGCCATCTTCATGCTAAAAATCACTCTGTGCCTTTGCTGGGATGAAAAGTCTGTTTAGACTTTATGAGGCTATTGAATAAAACACGTTTAGCTTGCAAATTTACCTTGGTTAGTACAGAGGCTCCCTGGAGTTCTGCCTTCCTGGCCTTTCACTCTAGAAAGCAGCTTAATTCTCTCTGAGATTCCGCACAAACTTTTTCTCGGCTGCTAAGCAACCAGTGGCACTTCTAATACCCGTTAGTACTGTTGCCCCATTTAGTTTTGCTGTTTTTGTTCACCAAAACTCAAAAACAAATTGCTTCTAGTGAGAGGTTAGAAAGAGAAATGAATAATCCTGCTTTGCTGGAACCAAGAATGATGGTAACAATTAATGCACATTCACAGTAACTCTTTTTTAAAAATCCTTAAATATTTCTGCCATATTTCAATAGGTGGCAGCGCTTGCTTGAGCTGGAAAATCAGCCTACTCAAAAGCTAAAAGCCATGGAGATGATCCTTTGCCTCCAGTTTTAACAGAGCAGCAACTTTCTGAAGTACTATATGTTGTGACTCACTTCCACATTTGAGGGTATTGTGACTCACTTCTATGGTTGAGTGTGGACTTCAGTCTATTTCTAATACAATATTTTAACCACTACCCCACTGTGGTTACACACTGAGAGATAATCATACATACAAGCATGTACTGTACTTCCTAATTTCTGTAAATCAGGCTTCTGTACCCTAAATGTCATACAGGAAGACTATTTCTTCTGCTTGGAAACTAAGTCTATTTTTGAGAAAGGTGAATCACTCAATCTTTATGAAGTACAATTTTTTAAAAATGCAAAATTCAAGTATATACATGCTAGCAGGTAATTCATCCCATGTTACATTTATCTGCTGTATTTTTTTTAAATAAAAACCACATTTATTCAACGAACCATGATGCTGTTATATATTTCTCAGGCATACTATTTTGAGAATGCTTTATCTTTAATGCTTAAATCTCTTGCTGTTAGAGATTTAATGCTTAAATCTTCATGTTAGCAACAACCAATTTCTGAACCTTTTCCACTTGATAGAGAAAACAGCTGGATAAAGTGATTTAGATGCTTAGAAACAGGATTAAACACCAGCAATAAAAAATATAACCACCACCCCCTTCGATATCTCTTAAATATGTTATTAGAAATTGCACAAAAGGATCGACTGGTGTATAACAATTTCAGGAGTGCTAGTGACAAATCTGTCATCAAGGAAAAAGTGTGCGCGCGCGCGTGCATTTAAATTTCTACTCATTACCATCCTGGAAAAATGGCAAGGAATAAAATGTGCATTTCTAATTATTTTTTTATATTTTCAGCCACAGTCCATTCTTCAATAGATGTATATCTCACAATTCTATATTATATGTGTAGTTAACCACAACAAAGTCTACCCTCAACCAGGGATGGGATCCTACCAGTTTAATAAGTGGTTCGCTGCGTGCGCATGCGCAGTTTAGAAAATATCTTCCTGCTGCTTGGGAAGGAAAACAGCTGAGGCGCGGCAATCCACTCTGTCTCACGACTCAGCTGAGAAGATAAAGGTAGGTAAAGCACAGGGGCAGGGAGAGTGAACTAGTTCTTCGGAGTTACCGGTTCACCTGAACCAGTCCGAACCGATAGAATCCCACCCGTCGTCAACCATGGTGTCTCACTGTATGGCTTTGAGTTACTTACTGTCTCTTAGGCCAATTTTTCTGTAGCTGTGCCTGCCTTCTGGACACCACAGCACCAAAGATTAGGTTGTCCCAGTTCTGTTTACCTTTCTGAAAGCCTTGAAGACATTGCTTCCAAGACATGGCCTTGGGAGGATAATTGGGAATAACTGTTGCTGTACAGTATGGTGGCAACTACTTTGTGTTTTAGTTGGTTGTGAAATGTACTTTATATTGTATTAACATTGTATTTTTTTAAAATCTTTGTCAGCCACCTTGTCAACTACATTTTCTACTACAGTCACATTTTCTGATATGGGCAGCCATGTATATTTAAATAAACATATCTATCTCTCAGAATTGTTTTTGCAGAGTTAAAATGGAAGGAGCTTCCCATGGAAACTGTCTTGAACTCCTGGAGGAAGTTTAACAAATACAATAAATATGTCACAATTATAAAAGTAGCAGAAAATAGATGCTATTGCATACAATCATCATGGGCAAACATGTATGTGAAAATGACAGAATACTTTTGGTGGGATATCCCATCTGTGATAAAGTTGAAATAATAGGTTTTTTTCGTCTAAATATCCTCTTTAGAATAAATGTTGTGTACATTATCTAATATAAATGGAGGACAAAAATTAGAGCAATATATAACCAACAAACTAATGTATTGCAATTCTGTCTATGGACAACAGAGAAAAGTAAGATGAACAGAAACATGTCTTGCTAGAAAGAACATGAGCTGAAGTGCTTTGTAGAATACTGGGATGTAAAGCTTATTAATGCAGAATTCCTGATGGAACAATGACCATGACCATTAATGGTTAAATAAAATGCTTTTTTTCTTCCTTAACATTCTTTTGTTTCCTTTTCTTTTGTTTTAATGCGTTTAACTTTAGCATTGACTCATCATACATTTTGTGTATAGCACAAAATCAGATACATGGAACAAATGGCTATTGTAACTCTGGATGCAGTCCAAGCTAAAAATATGCAATATCTAAAGAGAAGATAAAGTTGGTTCCACCTGAGGATAAATCATTTCCAGCAGATCAGATGCAATGCACATGCAAGTGCAGACACCTATATACATTTTTGGAGACTTAAGAAGTTGAAATTTGGCATCACTTTTACCAATATAATATTTATTTCATCTATGATATTAATACAATGATACACCAATTGCTTTCGCTGTAACCATTCTATATTATGCCAATTATAAAGTGACAAAAATGTCAATATTCTCTATTGGGAATTGAATACATATACTGTACTAATGCTAGAGCTATATACCATAGCACTATGACTATAATATAATTTGAGATTTCTTTTACCTTTATATTTTTTAACAGGCTGAATTATTTTCCAGCAGAATAGCTGAACTAGTTCCATCATACCAGTATCAAATTTTTTGAAAATCTGTTACTCAGCAACTTCACATGGCTGTTCCTTTTTAGTTATTTCCTACAAATAACCTGTATTCAAACGGTTCTTGCTTAATGGTGCTAACTGGGATTGAAATTTTTGTCACTAAACAAGGTGGTCATTAGGCAAAATACATGATTGGTACACTTGGAAACGGCAGATGTGGTTGTGGTTCTTAGGCGAGGACTACATCATAATCAGATGCTTCTGTCCTACACAAACTACACTGCCTTCTCCCTTGCCAGAACCGGCAGGTTCCTTGCTACACTCACTGCATGGATCTTGGGATTGTGCAGTCATCCAGCCAGGGTCCCAGACCTGCGAACAGGAGGAAGAAAATGTGGCAAGGAAAGGTAGTGAAGTGTAGGGTGGCCAAAAGGTTAGAGATGGGGGAAATAGTTCGGGAAATTGAAGTGCCTGCTGTGGTTGTAAAAAAACTAATTGCCAAGTGCCTGAATTTTGATCCCATGACTACAATGACCATAACATTGAGGTGTGATCATAATTACTATTCATTCAGTATTGTTGTAACTTCAAATGGTTGCTGAACAAACGACCATTAAGCAAGGACTAGCTCTGATGCAATGAATGGGGTGAAATATCTCACTACGCCATTATTTGTAAATATATATATATATATCTTTGAAAATTGGCATAGTTTTGCTGCTAACAACTACATCATATTATGGTTTAATATGTGTAATCCCAGCCTGTGTGTTTAAGAAATCTTTATTCCTTTACACGTATAAAAACTTCCCTTTACAAGAAAATCATGGTTTCTTATTAGCTACAAGGTTATACTATATAAGAGATATAAATATATGGACCAGTTCTGCAGTAAGCTCTGCTAATTATTTTGCCATGCTACCACGACACAAATAGGGAGCTTTTCATTGACTTACAATGTTTTGTAAAGATAAGGTCAGCGCGACTCTTGATGACTTCAGGGGTACATCCATGGAGATTTTTAACAGTAGTGAAGAAGCTGTCAAGCTCCCAGTGAGGCAAGCAGAACACAAGAAATTATATCTTAATTGCATTCAAATAAAATTTTGCAGGTGTCAAAACTGGCGACCCTTCAGCCGGATGCATCACGTGCAGGCCACACCCACCCAGCTCCACAAAGGGAAAAAACGTTGCTACATCATTTGACAGGAACGTGTCACCATGAGTTTGACACCTGTGAAATAAATGGTACTCATTAACACTAGCCAGTTTATTTTATTCTCAAAATTTGAACACTGATTCATAAAGTCTAAAACAATATTATTAATTTAAATTTGTTATAGCTGCCTACTTCCAGTAGACTCTGGGAAGCATGCAAAATTACACAAACATCTCAGATTAAAATAATCATAAAAGCAAAAATCTTGGCCCCACCCAATACATACAGGAATCAAAGCCAGGTTTTAAGTGGTTCCTGGAACCACAAAGGACTGGGTGCTGTCCAGATGGCATGAGGCATGATGAAGACACATTTATTCAGTCCTGATTTGCTGAAACCTGCCATGAAGGCAATTGGAGACAGGTGGCCTCTCAGATGTCCAAGTCCTATTCCATGTAGAGTTGTATAGGTAATTAGTGCTGATAACCCAGCGTTGTCTGGGTATTTATTTATAGGAGGGAAATGTCCAGACCAAACGTAATTTCTAATGTTGGATTTTCCCCCTTACCAGAGGCAGCCCCCTTGTGGAGTACTGTGAAGCCATTACCATGGCAACTCCACTGCACTGTACAGCCGAAGCAATTTTAAGGTATAACAGGTTGTATCATAACAGAATGCACACCCCAAGGAGTGTTTGGGATGTCTTACCCCACAGTATTTGTTTCCAGAGAGTAAGTCATCTGTATACCAAGTTTGGTTGAAATTGCTCGAGGCGTTCCAGAGTTATGCTGGAACATACACATACACAGCCATTTTTATATACAGTACATAGGTAGGTAGGTAGGTAGGTAGGTAGGTAGGGAGAGAGAGAGAGAGAGAGATGAGGAGGAGAAAGAAGGGGAAGGAGAAAGAGAAGGAGGAGAAGAAGATAATCAGCCCCTTGAATTGCACTTGGAAACTGGAAAGCAATGCAAGTCACCTAAGCAGAGGTGGCTCATGGGGATATTGAAAAGTGCCTGTTACTGTTCATGCCACTTCATCTAAAGCAGCTGTAGCTTCTGGGTGGTCTTCAATGTGAAGTATATGAGGCAAGCAGGGCATTAATAACTATGAAGAGCGAGGGTGAAGGTTCATTCTCCAAGATTGTGGGTTGGTTTTCGAACATTTCATTACTAGGCTAGGTAACATTTTCAGTGGCGCTTAGGGGATGTATGAAGAGCCTTTGGTTGAGGGAAGGGCACAACTAGTACACAATATAAATTTATGTAGATGGTCCTCCTGGCCATACCTGCCTTCTGCTGTTTGAGCAGTAACTGTTAGTTCAAAAGGATCTCCAAACTGCACACTAGTCTCAAATTGGGAAATGATGCTCCATCTAAGATCAACACTGGCTATGTCCTCAAACCCAGGGTGCCAAATAATCATAATCTTGGTAGTTCAGCATTAAGAACCAGTCAAATTTAAAACCTTCCATGTTCTTTTGCAGACTTTTACACCTGGAAGATTTCATCTCATTAGCCTACATAGATCAATGATGGGTCCTTGTGAATTTTTGAGCAATGACACCTTCAAGCATAAAATTGCCATATGGCAGGAGTGAAATGCTACCAGTTCAGATCAGTTCGCCCGAACCAGTAGTAAAAATGCTACCCATTTGCCCGAACCAGTGGTAAAAAAAATGCTACCGGTTTGGGCAAACCAGTTTTTCCAATGATCAGCCGTGACACGCAATTTCTACTAGCAGGGTTTCCTGCTTTCAAGCTAATGTAAATCGTGTGGCACAGCAGATTCCCCTCCACTCACTGTTTGCTTACCTTTGCTAGCATACTCTGTGCATGCGTAAAAGGTCCTTTGCATGTGTGGAGGTGACGCGTGCGAGCAAAGCGAGTGCACATGCGCTCACATGGCTACCAAACCGGTAGCAAAGGTAAGTGGATTTCACCCCTGCTTGATGATTTCTTTGCTTTATTTCTGAATGCACTGTCACTTCCGTCACTCTAATGCAAGAACTTGTGGGGATTTTGCACATTTAAATTGGAAGACGAGAGCACTCAACATGTTATCAATACAACAGCAAGACTATCTTAAGATCTAACAATATCATACACAATGTTAGAGGTTCATATTATTCTCCTTTTCCAGTGCAGAATATGTCATAATTTCCAACAATTATCTGTGGGAGACTCCATATGCAAAAGTATAAATTGACAGAATTTGATACCAGAAACTGAAGTTAGATGGCACCATATAATATTAAAAAGCACATAGCTCATAGTAGCATCTAAACATTAATGTGCATTTGTTAGTTGCAGTTTAATAACTTTAATAAACAACATGACTCTTAGCATCTTAAGGGCTTTCCACCTGTCACAGAGAAACAGGTAAATGCTTGGAATATTTTATTCAAACAACCAAAATGTAACTCAGTCTTCCCAACTAAGTAGGCTTCTATAGATCAATAGGAAGTTCCTTTTTTAAGGAAGATTTGCTTAATGTTAAGTACAATACATTAAAAGTGGTCATCATTGAAAATTAAGGAACCATCTGATCTAATGTTTAGATTGGTGAATTATTGAACAAATATGATATTCAGGGGAAAGTATTACCTAACACTGAAAAAGTATCAACCTAATAATTGAATGCCAATAGAAGTTTTGAATTTTTGCCATATAAATTGAGATGTGCAGCTTCTTTCAGTTCATAAAATTATTATAGTCCAAGTTTGTTGCTAGAGGAAATTATGAAGCATGTGTTTTCTAAAAAGTCAATGTAGTATGACTAAATCAGTGCTAGGAACAAGATAGAATGAAATGTTGCGTTATGTTTTTTTCATAGTAAATACGTGCATCGATCTAGTTCTGATGCTAAGTGTGTACGTGTACTGGGTTTTTAAATGGAGGTATGTGTTTCTAACTTTTTAATTTTAAATTTTAATGAAACCTTACGTTTTAACATTTTTTGTGTTTTTTGTTCTGAGTTTCTAGTGTTTTTATTTTAAAATTTAATGGAACCTTAAGTTTTAACATTTTTTGTGTTTTTTATTTTTTGTTTTTTGTTTTAATTTGTGTTGCTTATTTTTATTTATTGAACATGAAATTTTGGTAGAAAACCTCACAGAATGAGCAATCCTGTAGTGAATATTGATGAAAAATGGTTGATGGCAAGGGTACATCTGCAATTGCCCTAAAGCAGGAGTCTGCAAAGTTGGCTCTTTTAAGACTGGTGGACTTCAACTCCCAGAATTCCCCAGCCAGCCTCGTGAGGCTGGCTGGGGAATTCTGGGAGTTGAAGTCCACCAGTCTTAAAAGAGCCAACTTTGCAGACTCCTGCCTAAAGCATGGGTGTCAAACTCGCCATGTTACATTGATGTCACATGACGTATTGCATTGTTGTTGCCTTTGCAGACCTGGGGTGGGCATGGCCTGCCCATGATGCATCCACCCCCACGAACCGCCAGTTCAACATCCCTGCCCTAAAGGCATTCTTGTGTGCATGCTCAGAGACATATACAGACATTCACCTGTACACAGAGACGGGCCACCAATTTTGAGAAGTCTGGAGCCAAAAGAGATAAAATACAAGATTATTTGAAATAATGAGTTATGGGTACCATAGTTATTCTGTTTGAAAATATCTGGGATAAGTTAATGCTAGTAAATAGCTCAGTTTTATTCATCTCACTATTGTTCATTACTGAGCATATCCTCTATTTATTTTTGAGTATTCAAAGCATTGTAAAATTCAGAATAGATTACAGAAAGAGATCAATGTTTGTAAGAGCTGGATAAATTGTTTTCACTGTTATCATTCTGCCACTCTCTGGTGTTAGTTAGAACTACAGGTTTTTTGCTAAAACATTCTTCTTTCCATAGGGGTTGGATAAATCTATGCCATAGAAAAGGGGGGGGGAGGAGGAGGAGGAGGAGGAGGAGGAGGAAGAGCAGGAGGAGGAACAGATTAGGCTTTATATTGTATAAAACAAGACCTTGCACAGAAGCTTTATGGTGCTAAAAATCATTTTATCTCTTTAAATTGTGCTCAGTTTTCATCCAGAATTGTAAATTAAGTTTACTAGACTCTACAGGAATAAAACTTTAACACTGCCCACAGGTAATATTTCTAAAGTTCTTCATACTTGGACAGATTCTAATTTTGAGGAATATAATTCAGTAACCCTTTTTTCAGTAACCCTTTTTTCTTTTTCTAAGAACCTATTTATAATGTTATGAATAATGAACTAAAATGGTATCAGCCATAGAACAAGGCCAAACATAATACAATTCCAACATACCAAGGTGAAATCCAAACCTTGCTACATATTTTCTGAAACAGATTCAATAATAATCTTAAGAGCCTGCAATATTCATAATATATAAAAGTCCAGCTCATTGATTTGCTAAAATGGGATATTACTAGTTCAGATTAACTGCAGGTTTTCTATATCGATCTTAGTACGGCATTGCAATTGCATATAGTTGATTGCAGATTTTGAAAAATTGAAACCTTTTAAAATTATATTGTCTTGAAATAAAATACAGCTTATAAACCCATTTTACCATAAAAAAAACTTTCCTCCTGGCAAAGATAGAATGACTGACATTTCTTTCAAAGATTGACCTTTCCAGTCAAATAACTACAAAAGTGCAATTTAGCTACTACATATAAATATTTAATTGTTTTCTTGCAGATGTTTTATTAACTGACTAGATAACTAAACTCAGAGTACACCAAGGATTCCACAGCTCAACCCTAAGCTACATATATTCTCTTCTATTGGTAACATATAAATAGATTTAGGATCCTTTCCATTTTGAATCCTGTCCATTCCTAGCTTCAATTTCCAGGACAATTTTTGATCGCCTAATTGTTGCACCATTCAAAGATTATCTATCTCCAAGACAGCAATATCTCAGTAAAGAAAGGAATGTCTATTCTAACATTATGTTGTTACTAAATTCCCCAAAGAGATAATTGAGGCCTCTGATAAAAATTTGCCTACTTTTCATGACCACTAAAGTTTGAAACATGTTGGATCCTCTTTTTTCTTGAATATTCACCAAGTAGAACATTCCACACAGCATCCTCTTACCAAGATTTCCTCTTACCAAGATTTCCTCTTCCCGATTAAAACTGCCGGTCCCATCAAATCTTGTAGAAGAGTATGTTGCTTCTCTCATCTCCCCACCCCCCATTGAACTCACCCTGTGGAATATTCTGTGGCCTCATCATTGCTATCCTTCTAGAAGTTCCTCAAAACATGGCAGTATCAACAGTTTGGGTACCACAGGGATATGGAAAACTGTTAAGATGACTACATTGAACATAACAACGAAGATGCTCTCTTCTAGTTTTTTTTTAAATAACATAGAATAGAAATGTTTGACTCTTTTTAATGTTTTTTTTAATTATAGGCCACCCAAATATGTGAAATGGACACACATATATAACTTCCTTACTGATTGTCTTGAATCATCCCTAGATTATATGTCTCAATAGTGGAGGCTGCCTAATTCTAATACACAAACATACAGTCAGACTTCCTCTGTCTGTGAAAAGCCTTCTCTCTCCCTCCCCTCATGTCAAACTACCCTTAGCATAGCTAGGAGATCATGTAATACATTAGCAGATGGTGTTTAGCTCCTCCATTCCATGATATTCATAATTTATGAGCCAGAGATCACCAGGTATTACAGTTATCACAAGTAATAAAATCAATAGGCGTTTAACCAAATATATTTAAAAGATACATTTTAAAAAATTGTTGTTGGGCAATATTAAGAAATGATTTTTGCAACACTTTAAATGTTTTAAAAGTAATTAGCAGAAAGCTTGTTCTGAGTATTGATGCCTTTTCCCCCCATGGAACCTAGAAAAGGATTTACTTGCAAACTTCAGCCTTGGATTATCTCAATAAGCCATTTATAACAAACCACTGGGAGAAAGGGAGAAAATTGATTATTTACTAACGCCTCCCCCCCCCCCCCCCCAATTTCTAGTTTTTCCTCATTTCTCCACTCCGGATTGCTAATCTTTAGTTTACAGGCTGGTTTTCCATTCCAGCAACTATAGTAAAATTCACTAGTTTTCATCTGTGGAAAGCAGATGCAGAAAAGATAAGCTTCAGTTTAACAGCAAACATGGTGAAGATCAGTATCAGAGCTGGTTTCCTACTAGTTTGGACCGGTTCGGCCAAATAGGTAGTAACTTGGCGGTCTGGGTCACTAGAACCGGTAGCGACCCAGACTGCCATGCCCCCGAACCAGTTCTCTTACAGTGGCGCCATCTTGATTTTCGGTTCTGCACATGCAAAATTTTTGCGCGCGAAACCAGCAGTAATGCCAGCAACAACCCACTCCTGATCAGTATGATGATACGAAGAAGGAAAATTATATGTGATATGCATGGTATGTATAATATAGCGTATGCCTATGGTGCTTAGCTTTCTAAAATGGTGGTTCTCGGCTCTGATCCTTCTGATTTGTGAACAAAAATCACTTTAAATAATTAAAAACAAAAAAACTTTTAGAATCTAAAAGTGGTTGTCATAACCATGATAAGTCATTGCTATATCTTTTAAACTAGTAATATTAATGAAGATGATGTTATCCATTTAGTCGATCTCACCACATCTTCTGATCTTGCACTGTTTCTTTGAGTTTTTCTATGTCTGGTGTCAGCTTTGATAGTGTCCAGCCACCATGTCCTTTGATGGACTGGTTTCCTTCTACCACTAACTCTTCCAAATACAACTACTTTCTCCAGTGAATTCCCCCACACGACAGTGACCAAAGTAAGTGAGATGCAGTGTTGTGATTTTGCCTTCTAGCGCCATATCTGGTGTAATGCACTCCACTACTAGCTTTTTAGTCACTTGCTATCCAAAGTATATGCAACAGCCTTCTTCAGCACTACAGCTCAAATAAATTGATTTTTTTCTTCTCTTGATTATTTAAAATCCAACTTTAACAACCATAGGTACCTATGTATGTTCCCCTGTGTGGGAAGGATTCTCCATTCAGCCTCGAGTGAAAAGAAGCGTGCACTTGCTCTCTTTGAAAGCTTCCACCAAATGGAAAAATGCCAGGAGCAAGCACACATTTCTTTTCTCTCAAGGCTGAATGGGAAATCCTTCCCACCAACCCCTGTAAACAGGAAGGAAGCCACCCCCCACCCCAGACAAGCTGGGAAGACCCCAAGGAGGAGCTAAAAAGCTGGTGAATCAACCCTGCCAAAGTAAAAAAAAAAAAAGGTTCTGATGATGGTGCAATGTTGGCACAGCTGATTGTTGGAACCTTTTTTTTACTACTGGTTCAGGCAAACCATAGAATTTTTTGCTACCAGGAGAACCAGCCCGAACTGGCAGCATTTCACCCTGGGCTTAACATATGTACATTTTATTTTAATTTTAGTCCTGTATGTTTCCTCTTATTCTAGAGTTAAAGGCTTACAGATATTGGTCGCATTTTTCCTCTTTCTCTTTTTCCTCAGTCAAATAAATTGGCAACTAGACTTGATCTACCTGGTGATCCTTTGACTATTAAAACTTCTGATCTCCCTTCCATCATCCCCACTCAAGCTCCTCTGCCATGAATAGACCATGTCTCACATCATTTTTTTTCTTCTTCCTTAAATTGCACCCTAGAATGTTTTGTCAACTTTGAACTGCTGACAAATTAATGTGTTCAGCTGTGCAAACACTGACATTCCTTTTTTCTATGGAATGAAACTAAGAGTCTGCCTTTGAAAGCCACTCAAGCTCACTAAATTCATGTTAGCCATTTTAGGCAAACAAAAGCTTTCCAAGCTTTTCCTCTCACATGTGTCCTGGGAAATTCTTCCCTTTCTACCACTTCATATCTATCTGACACCCTTCCCTCCTTTGAGAATGATTTCTTATCAGGTTCTAAACCAGTTTCTAAATGAAACTCAATTTCATTGAGGGCCGCATAAGGGTTGTGTTTGACCTCGGGGGTGGGGAATAGGTGTGTGGCCAGTTTGATGTCACTCATGTCGGTGTTACCTGTGGTGGCCCTAGTGCTCTGCCCATGAAAACAAGCTCCCAAGCTCCATTTTTGGCTGCAGCAGCCTCCTGCAACCCTCTGCCAGAGAAAACGGGCTCACAAGGGCCACATGTGCCCCCCCCACAAGCTCCAGTTTTGCTGGCAGAGGCACCATGGGCCAGTTCTTCACTGTTTCCAGAGTGGCCCAACAGCATAAGTGGTAGTCAGCAGTTTCTGAGCAGTTCTGGAGAACAGTTAGCAGAAATTTTGAATAGTTCGGAGAATTGGTAAATACCACCACTGCCTGGTCCCGCCCCCATCTATTCTCTGCCTCCCGAGACTCAGCTGTTTGGGAGGGAATGGTGATTTTGCAGTATCCTTTCCCTGGAGGTGGGAGGGAATGGAAATTTTACAGTATCCTTCCCTTGCCACGCCCACCAAGCCATGCCCACAGAACTGTCAGTAAAAAATTTTTAATCCCACCACTGCTAGATCTGACCCAAGGGCCAGATCTAAGTACTTCACAGGCCTGATCCAGTCCCTGGGCCTTGAGTTTGACACCCCTGTTCAAAACTAATACATAGCCTCTGTTTCTTTCAGCAAAGCAAGTATAATCGGTTTTGTTGTGGTGTCTGCATGAGTACTGTACATGAAGACTGAGTGAGAAGCTAGAAATAAGCGTAGACTTTTCACAGAGTTTATAGGCAACAGGCAGTTTTGAGGCTTCAGGATGTATCCCGGGATTTAGTATAATATGTGTACCAAATTACCAAGATTTGTTCTTTTGTGAAATTCTTTGTTATGAACCCACCTTATACATCTACCTGGAGCTGTTTGTGTGAACTGTGTTTTACAACTAACCCCATTTCAATTTAACTGAACTGAACTCTCCTTGGAACAAAATTATTAACATACATGATTTCTACAGAAAGGCTGCATGCCAGATAAAACGGAGACTTCTGTGATTCCACGACACTGGCTGCGTCGAAGAAGTGAGTTCCAATATTAATCTTTTCTTTGAAACACTGGATCTGTACAGCTTGGGTGTTTGTCGCTTTCTATTTATAGGAACATTTGTTTCTATAAATTTCCTGGTTCCAGAGCTTCCACTGCCCTATACGGTCTTTTAAGAAGAAAGGAGGTTTGATATCTGAATGGCTTTTGTTTTCTGTGACATGACAAATGCATACAATACAAAGTAAGAATATAGATGGGCAGGAGAAAATAATTTCATTTCCCACATGCTTGGAGTAGGGCAGTCCAGGTGGTTCAGTGGTTAAGATGCTGGGCTTGTTGGCTGAAAAGCCAGTAGCCCAGGCTTGAGGCCTGAGTGCCACACAACAGGGTTAGCTCCTGTCATCACCCCAATTCCTGCCAACCTAGTAGTTTGAAAGTCTGTAGAGATAAAACCAAGAAAGTCCAGTTGCCTCCTGAAAAAAGCACCTTTGGGACATAGTAGTTTGAAAGCATGTAAATGTGAGTAGATAAATGGGTACCACTTTGGTAGGAAGTTAACAGCTCTTGTGACATTATGCTGGCCACATGACCATGGAAATGTCTTTGGACAATGCTGGCTCAATGGCCTTGAAATGGAGATGAGCACCATACTGTACAATCGGTAATGATTACCAGAATCAAATGTGCAACGGCTCCTTTTTTTAAATCTTATGCATGGGGTTCAGAGTGAAATACTTGTTGCTACTCTAGGACCTAAGACATATTGGGATGGAGCAGTTATCCTGTATGTTTCTTATTTTCAGTGTTGCAAGGTTATCAGAAAATAAGCCTTCAAGTTGCTTTGGTGTAACAAAAACAGTGACTGGATAGAAATCAGATAGGTAACTATTTTAAAATCCTCTTCCTGTTACAATCACTGGAAGAGAATTATTTTACTCTAAGCATGACATGATTTAGTGTATTATTTATAACAGGTCATTGTCTTACGCACAGTCACTCAAGCACTCGTCACCTCTCGACTTGACTACTGTAATGCTCTCTACATGGGGCTCCCCTTGAGGTGCACCCGAAAGCTGCAGCTAGTCCAGAACGCAGCCGCGCGGGTGATTACGGGAGCGCCTAGACACTCCCACATAACACCTATCCTGCGCGAGCTGCACTGGCTCCCTGTGGTCTTTCGGGTGCGCTTCAAGGTTTTAACGACCATCTTTAAAGCGCTCCATGGCTCGGGGCCTAGTTATATGCGAGACCGCCTCCTGCCCCATACATCCCTCAGACCGATACGCTCCCACAGAGAGGGCCTCCTCAGGGTGCCGTCGGCTGGACAATGCCGACTGGCGACACCCAGGGGAAGAGCCTTCTCTGTGGCGGGCCCTGCCCTTTGGAACGACCTACCCCCTGAACTCCGCACCATCTCTGACCTCCGCCTCTTCCGCAAGTGTCTGAAGACACACCTATTCCATCTAGCCGGCCTAGCATAACCCCCATTACTGACTCTTAGATAGTTTTAAATTTGGGTTTTTTAAATTCTGTTTTTAGCGCAGGGTCTATTATAATAAGTTTTTTAAATTTTTATATGTTTTATATGTGTTTTAACATCCCTGTGCGCCGCCCTGGGTCCGTTTGGAGAAGGGCGGGGTATAAATTTAATAAAATAAATAAAATAAATAAATAAAAATTGTGTATTTCTTCTCTGCGTTGACATATTCCAGCAATACCTTTACTCTTTTTAGTTATTCTTCTGCATACCATTGCAATAGTATGTGAACTTGTTTAGTCATGGCAGAAAGAAATCAGGTGTTCAGCTGGTATGAAGACCTTCTGGTAAATCCTGTTTCCCTAAAGCAAATCTGTGTATAGGATTATGCCCCAAAGTATTCTTTTGTATTATATGGACGTGTTTGGGCTTGTCATATGCAGCTCTCTGCACAAAACTGTATTAAGTTGGGTTTTTTTCCTTTGAATCTGGTTTCTAAAAATGTGATCTTTCTGTAATACCAGATTCTTTGAATATTTTTTATCTATTAGGCTTAAGTTTAGGTTTCTTAGTATTATTTTGGGAATGTAGGCAAAACCTGTCGACATATTTGCTTTACCTATCGTAGTTTCTTGGGTTTGACAACTTTTATAGAAAACGGTATACTAATGGCACTAATGTGATGCATTTCCTGTGTCTTTTCTAATTAGCTTTAAATGTTATTTAGTGCAGATGAGAAAATCTTTTGTCGTTTTATACAGTTTAAGAAAGGCAGTATAGTACATTGGGAGCACACCTGAACTAGTAGTAAAAAAATTGGCAACCCACCACAAGTTGAATTCATATAACACATCAGTTTTGCCTGATTCCCTATTCTACAGAGGAATTATTGAGTCTGTCATCTGCACCTCTATAGCTGTCTGATTTGGTTCTGCAACCCAACAAGACAGACACAGACTTCAGAGGATAATTAGAACTGGAGAAAAAACAATTGCTACCAACTTGCCTTCCATTGAGGATCTGTACACTGCACGAGTCAAAAGAGGGCTGTGAAAATATTTACAGACCCCTCGCATCATGGACACAAATTGTTTCAACTCTTACCCTCAAATGACACTATAGAGCACTGCACACCAAGACAACTACACACAGGAAGTTTTCCCCAAACAACTGTCACTTTGCTAAACAAATAATTCCCTCACCACTGTCAAACTATTTACTAAGGGTGGATTGCTATTACTATTAGTCTTCTCATCGTTCCTATCACTCATCTCCTCCCACTTATGACTGCAGGACTGTAACTTTGTTGCTTGTATCTTTATGATTTATATTTATATTGTTTCCTGTTTGCTTATTTGTACCCTATGACTATCATTAAGCGTTCTACCTTATGATTCTTGATAAATGTATCTTTTTTATGTACACTGAAAGCATATGCACCAAAGATATTCCTCGTGTGTCCAGTCATACTTGACCAATAAAGGATTCTATTCTATTCTATTCTATAGTTATTCAGAGATTAATACAATGTGTGATGTAACTAATCTCACTTTCTTGTGATGCTTTCCTAAAACTAGCAAGGTGTTTGCTTTTGTGTGAATGCTAGATAGTTGTGTTTAGGAAGCAAGCCCCAACATTTTTGCACTGGGCGTCCTAATAGATTTTCAAATGTGTAACATAAAAATCCCTTAGAAGCAGGAATCCTAATATTCTTCCAGAACTTTTTTCAAGTATAGGAATTTCGAGAATAGAAGGTATAATGAATGTATCAGGATTCTCATGCCACTTATCTGAGCAAAGGAACTATCAGTGTACAATTCTTATTGTAGATAAAAAAAAGTAGGAAACACTGGTAACTTCATAGCATCGTTTGCAAATTGTACAAGAATTGCCTGATAGAAACTATATATTAGTTAATCAGCCACTGTTTCAGTGGTAACAGGTTATCACACATATCAAGGGTCTCCCCAGTTTGTAAGGCAGTAGCCATCTTGATTAATATGCCCGGCATCATTGTTTGCAGCTCCTTTTTTTCCTGATTGAAAGAAAAAAATATGCAGTAGTCAGGTCAAGGTTGAAGTCACAATAGACAGATTTTATCTTCCCATCTCTTTAGAAAGAGTGGACATACTATTTTTGAATATATTTTTTACATTATGTAGACGTGAAGTCTATTTGGCTTGTGCTTAGTACTGTGAAACTAGCCAATTGTGGTTTGCGCACCAGTGGCTAAGCAAATTATAGCTTAGTACAACTTATCAGCTCATCTATGCACACCCAGATTTAGGGACTCTATAAAAATGTTTGTTTCAATAAAAACATTGGGTAGGGGAAGGGCATACTAGATATCTCCATGTGTGTTCAAGCAGAATATACTAAGTTGAAAGTGCCAGTAAGATGCCAATAAGTTTCTACTAACTGGTCAGGTTAGAGTAATTAATGTGTTCTTCATTGTTCTCAGTCCTTGGAAAAGTGAGATCCATATACCGTAACTGTATTCATTTCTAAATAAAAAATTAGTACACTAACAGCATTAATTACAAAGCACAGAATCATAATTATAATTAGACCATCTTTCATATGATTGGTTATAAATCTTTGTTATAGGCTGGCTGTAAACCAGTGGTTCTCAATCTTCCCAATGCTGCGACCCTTTAATACAGTTCCTCATGTTGTGGTGACCCCCAACTATAAAATTGGTGTCTCGGTTCCTAAGAAAATATGGGTCCTAAGAAACCCTTGTGAAAGAGTTGTTTGACCCCCAAAGGGGTCGCGGCCCACAGGTTGAGAACCACTGCTGTAAACCATTAATAGCAACTTTGGTTGAAATAATATTTAATTTTTAAAATTGTGCACAACATAGTTTGAAATCTTTCTGGCATTTCCTTTTATTAAGAAAATTGTGGTTTGAATTGACAGCACTAAATTTAGTTTTCATTTCTTATTTTACATGACATGGTAGAAATGTACTACATTAGTCTCTTCTTCCCTGATAACCTACAAATTAAAACTAAAGGTTCTATTATTGCTGATGGATGCCCTTGTTGACTAGTATGATGTGTGCTTTCCCCTCATTTCTACACATTTCTTCAATATGCAGTATCTTTATAAAAACTGACCTATCATTTTACTAATAGTAGAACTGCATATTCCTTTTTGATTCATGATAAATTACTCTGTAATTTTGCTATGGGATACCCCCCCCCAATAATATGCACAGAACATGGGGACAAGCCCCTCCCCATGTTTTTAATAATCAATATTTTTAAACTCAGAAGATAACTTCACGCTTCCAGTTAAGTATCAGTTGGGTTCTTCCACTGTCTTTTGCCATTGCCCACCTCCTCCATGGGGTATGAGTCTAGTGAAGATGGGTATGGGGAGTCTTTGGTACTCTCTCAGCTTGTTTTCTTGCAGATGTTTCATTTCACAAAACTTGGTAACATCATCAGTGCTAGTTCAGATGGGTGTAATACAAAAGTGCTAGTTCAGATGGGTGTAATAAGCAGGCCTGAACCACAAGAGTTTTTCTTTTTAATAATAATAATAAAACAATAATACCCGTTTTCATCAGGGTACTTGGTACCATGTGCAAGAATTTTATTAAACTCATCAAGAAATTGCAGCGTCCTGCAATAACACCAGCGGAACTGCAAAAAACAGCACTACTCGGAACATTGTACATCTTAAGAAGGTCCTTGGCTGATACCTAGGACCAACCATTAGCACCAGTCAATGGCATTTGTGATGCACTTTTGAATGTTCAGTTGACTGAGTTTAATGTTTAATGAAATCATCATCATCATCCTTGGTTAGGACGCGAGCTGTTGAGCTACCAACCAGCCCCAAAGGCTGTGAATCTCACCAAAGATTAACCACAGAATAATAATAATAAGTACTCTGTTGATATCTAGGACGCTGGCAGCAACACATATCAACCATTAGCACCAGTCAATGGTACTTGATGCATTTTTGAATGTTCAGTTGACTGAGTTTCATGTTTAATGAATAAAGTATATAATAATTTGTATATTTAAGAAGATACTTGGTTGATACCTAGGACGCTGGTAGCAAACCGAATCTACCATCAGCGCCAGTCAATTATATTTATGATACATTTTTAAATGTTCAGTTGACTGAGTTTCATGTTTAATGAATAAAGTATATAATAATTTGTATATGGGGTTCCTCAGGGGTCGGTCCTCTCGCCCCTCCTGTTTAACACATATATGAAGCCGTTGGGTGAGATCATCCGTGGTTTTGGGGTGGAGTACCACCTGTACGCTGATGACACTCAGTTGTACATATCCACCCCAAACCACCCCAACGATGCCGCCGAAGTGCTGTCCCGGTGTTTGGAAGCCGTACGGATCTGGATGGGTGGTAACAAACTCAAGCTCAACCCTGCCAAGACTGAGTGGCTGTGGTTTCCGGCACCCCGGTTCAGCCAGATTACTCCAACTCTGGCCATTGGGGGCGAAACACTGGCCCCCGTGGAGAGGGCGCGCAATTTGGGTGTCCTCCTGGATTCCCGGCTGTCCTTAGAGGACCATGTGGCGGCCGTGGCCAGGGGGGCCTTTCATCAGGTACGCCTGATGCGCCAATTGCGCCCCTTACTGGACCGGGCTGCCCTTCGCACAGTCACTCAAGCTCTCGTGATGTCCCGACTCGACTACTGTAATGCTCTCTACATGGGGCTTCCCTTGAGGTGCACCCGAAAGCTACAGTTAGTCCAAAACGCAGCCGCACGGGTGATTATGGGAGCCACTAGATGCTCCCACATAACACCGATCCTGCGCAAGCTGCATTGGCTTCCTGTGGCCTTTCGGGTGCGCTTCAAGGTTTTGATGACCATCTTTAAAGCGCTCCATGGCTCGGGGCCTAGTTATATGCGAGACTGCCTCCTGCCCCATACATCCCTTAGACCAATACGCTCCCACAGAGAGGGCCTTCTCAGGGTGCCGTCGGCCGGACAATGCCGACTGGCGACACCCAGGGGAAGAGCCTTCTCTGTGGCCGGCCCAGCCCTCTGGAATGACCTACCCCCTGAATTACGCACCATCACCGACCTCCGCCTCTTCCACCAATGTCTAAAGACATATTTGTTCCAACAAGCCGGCCTAGCCTAACCTCCCATGGGGACTTTTAGGAAGTTTTTAAATTGGGTATTTTAAATTTGGTTTTAGTACAGGATAGGATTGTTTAATATTTATTTTAAATTATATATTTATCTTTGTATTGGTATGTTTTAAATTTCCTGTACGCCGCCCTGGGTCCTCTGTGGAGAAGGGCGGGATATAAATTTAAATAAAATAAATAAATAAATAAATTTGAAGAAGATACTTGGTTGATACCTAGGATGCTGGTAGCAAACTGGATCTACCATCAGCGCCAGTCAATGATATTTATGATACATTTTTAAATGTTCAGTTGACTTGAGTTTCATGTTTAATGAATAAAAGAAATGATGAGGATGAGGATGAGGATGACAAAGCTCCCGTCTGCCTTATCTCCATTCTATGGTGCAAGGAAAAACGCAGAGGGGCACACTGGCTTCTCCACTGGCTTCCCCACCAAACCGTTGCAAAAGCTCGAAAGTGTGAGGAAAAATGCTCCTGGCAGAGCTCCAGCGAGAGAAAAAGCAAGCGCTGGAGTCCAAGGAATGGCTTACAAGAAAGCACCGCTCGCTCGCTGCGCCCATCCCCTTTTTCTTGAGACAAGCGTCCGTGGGCACCCGCCCTTTGGCTTCTCACCGCGGTCGGAGGTCGCTTCATCCCCTCGCATTCCTGAGCCGCGATTGCTTCTTGCTGCTCCAGATTACCCATCCACCCTCCCCGTTGTTCTCCTTTTGTTTTACTATCAGGCGAGAGTCTCGCTTCCTGTCGATGCCGGAATGTTGTGAACGGGCAAAGGAACCGCCACCTTCGCCCACTTCTCCCTTTATCTTTATCCTTTCCACCGTAGTGGAAGTAGTCGCCCCTCGTTTTCCTGGAGGGACGGTCCCGGAGCTGGTTCGGGCCGGAACCCTTAAAGGCCTGGGCTTGCAGCTTGGCGAGACGGAAGGGAGGGAGGAGAAAGCAACAAAAAAAAAGGGGGGGGGGGCGGGCAGCGTCGAAACCGGGACTCCCCGCCCTCTCCGGCGGGAAGCGTCAGGTGCAGGTGCGGACAAAGGGGAGGCGAGAGTCCGCCTGGGCGCAATGGTGGACGCCGCTGCCTGAAGGCCGCCTTTGTCCCCGGCGCCGATGGCTGAAGCCTGGCGACTAGAAGAAGACGAGGAGGAGCGGAAAGAGGTGGCCAGAAGGCACCGCAGGGCGCTTTTGAACCCGGCGACAGGTAAGCCGAGCAGGTGAAAGGGCCATGCCGGCGGCGTTGGGCGGGCGAAGAGGGAACTTCGCCCGAGAACTCTGCCCGCGCTGACTGCTTAGCAGAAGGCGGGGACGAGTGCCCGGGGAAACCGAGTGTCGCCGGATTGGGGATCCAGGCTACAACCCAGAAGGAGAGAGCGCTCTGTGTCGCCATTCGGTGTTGGTGTGTATATATGTGTCAGAAAGCCTTCAGATCTAAGAGACCTTCTTGGGGGCTTAATGAATCTATCTTGATTCCACAAGATCTCTATCTCCCTCTCTCTTTCTTTCTCTCCCTCTCTCCCTCCCTCCATCTATTTATCTACTTAACTTATCTCTCTCTCCCTCCCACCTTCCGTCCCACTCTCTCTCACACTCTACCTACTTACCTATCTACCTCCATCCATCCATCCACCCACCCACCCACCCACCTACCTATCTCTCTCTCTCTCTCTCCCCCTCTCCCTACCTCTATCTGTCTGTCTGTCTGCCTGCCTGCCTGCCTACCTACCTACCTACCTACCTACCTCTCTCTCTCTCTCTCTCTCTCTCTCTCTCTCTCTCTCTCTCTCTCTCTCTCTCTCTCTCTCTCTCTCTCTCTCTCTATCTATCTATCTATCTATCTATCTATCTATCTATCTATCTATCTATCCGTTTAATTTTCTCCCCAGCACAATAGCACTTTTGTTTTTCCTTGTTGTCACTTTTGGTTATTCTGTCTATGCCACCACACAGATAATGTTGTTGGACCTAATCAAAAAGAAATGTGGAGGTCTTTGGAATGTTTCCTTGATAAAGCAGTTTTACCAGTTCCTGTTTGAACTAGAAAAGGATGGCTTTCTGGATGGATTGAAAAATTACCATTACATCATTGTAATGCTGTGGTAACAGCTGGGAGTTGTCATGTATCTTTGGTATTGTTGGGGTTTATATTTTGGTCCTGGTCAGAGTTAGTTGGAAACTTAACTTTATAGTGATTTCAATAAAACGTGGCTAAAGAAACTATGGCTTAGTGTGACATATAAACCCAGGTAATGATGTCCAGAGTCCTCCATTTAGCCTGGGTTAGTGAAAAAAGCAAACAGCTATCTTTCTTTACACCCTTCACAATTATAAGAGGCCATTCACACAACTTATGGTTGGGTAAAAGGAAGTAAGGTTCAAACTTTAATATTTAACATTTCTGATAATGAAGTGATTATACACACACACACACACACATATGATGGGTTATTTTGTAAAAGCACTTTTTTTCTAAAAAGAGGAGTGAAATGAATCTTTGTGCAACAAGTGCCATGATTTAGCTCCTTAGTGATCTCCTGGGAGGATTGGGAAATACTCAATTTGAATTGTTGAAAGCATTGCCAGTCCACATAAAATGGTTAATAATGAACGCTATAAATCAATGCTTTAGCTTAGTTTCAGGAAGCTTTTTAAATTCCTGTGGTACAATATACTTATCAAATCTTTAGAAAAAGGGAGGGAACACTGAATGACCATCTCCTCTGAGACTTGGCATACTTTAAACTTGAGTTGGACTGCTTACTTTGCAAACTTCCTGAATTATCAACTACGTCATTATGTTTGCAAAGCACTAAAATGTTCTGTGTTAAAGTGCTATTTTCCCTCCTCACCCTTTGGCTGAAAGTTACTAATCCTCTATCCTTGCATTATCTGCTGGCCATTTTTTGTGCATTTCAGTTGTATAGGAGCAGTGGAGTTTCACAAGCATTCAGTAAAGATATTGCATGCACCTTGTCATATATACAATTGCATTTGAGGAATTTCATTTTGTTTTATACATATTACACCATCCTTGCAGATAGGTATGCAGTACAGCTAGATGTCAGTTAGCATCCATTCATTTGGCAACTGTTAATGTTACAGTGGTTCTGAATGAGGGGGTACTTTTTACAGGTCCTCATAGTTTTGGCTGTTGCAGTGCCACACAGTCTCATGATCACCATTTGTAACCTCCATTGCTGACTAACAAGCAAAGACATTGGGGAAGCTGGCAGGAGGTCACAAACAGCGATAACATAACTGGGGTGGATGCTGCAATCACATTGAATTAACCTCATTCAATTAACAATGGCAGCTGAGCTGCCAGAATGTATCTGGAGAATATCAGGAATCAAATAAGATACTAGGTGGCATGTTATATTGGGATGGACTTTGTCTATATCTGGGACCTGGTTGTATGTGTTTAAGAAGTCATATATTAACTGGAGTAATATTTACTTTTGATAAAAGATTGCATTGTAAAAATGGAAGAGGAGATCGGATAGAGAAAAAGGCTATTGGCAGTTTGTGGTGTTGATTTCTTAAACTATTATAGTTTAAGATCATCTTCTCTGGTAGTCTTCTTGTTAGATCTCAATTTGCTGTTAATCAGTGCCAGTTCTGGATATGGAATCGAAGTTATACTGATTGCTTTCATGCACAACCATGATATACTTCTAAACTAGGGGTGTCAAACTTGTGTCGTCATGACATCATCATGTGACTTAGCATGACTTTTTCCCTCTTCGCTAAACCAGGCGTGGGCACAGGCAGAGCGTGATGCATCCAGCTGACGGGCTGCGAGTTTAAACTCCTGTTCTAAACTATCTAAGAGGGTTAGGAATTAACGACATTGGATTACAGTGTTACACTTCATCCGGAGTGGGTAATTCAAAATAATATTAGTCAGGGCAGAGTATATCATATTCCATTTGTGTATTCTGTACTTTCCCCATATTATATAAATGGTACCTCTGGAATACAGTAGATTGTTGGTTCAGATGAGGCAGCAGCCATATGTGGATGACATGTAATTGTAGATTTTGACTATGAGCTGGAGAGTAGATGCAGTTGACGTTCTGTTGATTGTAAGGATCTGGATACAGTGAGTCAAGGTGAATCCCAGCTAGTCTTGCTGTTAATCTAGAAGCCTTTGGGCTTTCTGGCACATTCTTTTATTCATGGGGAAGAATGTTCCATCAAGAAATAGGTCAGTGACCTGATGATCATTACAGTTACTTTTAGAATAACGGTTACTGTTAAAATTGCAGATGAAGTTTATGAGGGAGTGGTCTTTCCCTGCAGCCATTGGTGTAGCAGTTGTGGTCCCAAGTAGAGATGGAGATTTTAGTAACCATAGCACACATATTCTTTATTTGCCAGTTAAACCAGGGTAACACTTTCATCTAAGACCATCCCTGAAGACAACGTGAAAACATGCACTGGTCCATATGCTGTGGAACGGTGCATTACCTAAAATTGGATGCTCCATTAGCTACCCGTATATTTCTGGTAAAGATGTTGGTCATTATCTATAAAGCCCTAAGTAATGCTTCAAAGTTTGTAACTCCTTTTTAATTTTCAATATCTTTGCATAAGTATGATGTAAATCATGGTCTATACTTTTCAAAAAAAACCAACAACTAGATAAAAAGGACCCAATTAAACAAATGAATCAAAAATATTAGATTGATTTATTTATTGAGGAAAATGAAACATTGAACATTCAAAAGGGTTCACAAATTTTTAAGCACCACTGTATGTTATTTATGTCCAAGAAACCCAAGACCATTTCTTTCAAAGGGAATCTACTTGTCATGTTCAATCATCCCAGGAGGCATGGCACCTTCCAGGAAATTTAAAGGGTGGAAACAAGCCTAGAAGCAAGTTTTTTTGCTGCAGTGTCACCTGCCGCCCTGGTCCCACTTAATGGAATATGGTTACCCATGAAATCACAATGGAATGTAGAGTGTAGAGCTGCAGCATAAGGCATCTTACACCTAAGGCGTTTTAATGATGGGTTTTAGTTCATGTTATACTTGTGCTATTTTCCCATGTAACCTTATGGCAGTGATAGCAAAACTTTTTCGCCTCAGGTGCCAAAAGCAATGACCTCCCCCACCCCCCTGGAGGCCCTCCGGAGGCCAGAAACGTCCTGTTTTCTGACTTCCAGGTTGCCCGTTGTGTCATTTTTCTCCCTCCGGAGACTTCAGGAGGCTTCCCTGAAGCCTCTAGAGGGTGAAAAACAGCCCAATGTGCAAACCGGAAGTCCGTTCCCAAACTTCTGGTTTGCGTGTTGGGTGGTTTTTGCCCTCTGGAGGCTTTAGGGAAGCGTCTGAAGGGTGTAAAATGCCTGAAAATCAAGGCCAAAAATCAGCTGGCCAGCACGCACATACGGGCTAGAGCTAACAATGCCTTGCGTACTCAGAAATGGCTCTGCATGCCACCTGAGGCACACCTGTCATAGATTTGCCATCACGGTTATATGGGCTACAAAATTTAGTATATCAAATTATCAGATCAAACTAATTGTATGAATTTGTGTAACAAGCAGCTATCTTCATTGTTGTTGTGCAACTACTTCTGTTACAACGCACATGCTTTTTTTAATGTCAGAAATGTGTGTTTTGATATGTGATAGCTAGGTAGATAGCTTTACATTTTAGTAGGCATTTAAATTCATTGTTCCTTATTTTCTAATTTCACTACTTTGAATTTACAATCGACCATATTCCCCAGTAGACAGTGAGCATACATGCATTGAATAAGTTCAAAGCAAAAGATTATCCCTATGACTTTTCTTTAGGCAAAAGAAATCAGTAGGAAGAATCTGTTCAAGTCAGCTGATTCTCGCTCACGTACTGTTGGAATAAATTAGGGATGGTAACAGAGGCTCTTTGACTATTATCTATTGCTGTTTGTCCTTGGAAATGAACCAGCACCACTAAGCACAATGCTGTTTAATTTTACAGAAAAGTACTTGTCTGTTGGTATTTGTACCAAAGGACACATGGAGCTACAAAGAAGTTGCAGTTTTTCACTAACCGTAAAAACATGATCTGTAAAAAATATAACTCTTAATACAGAATGAAAAACATATTTTTTAAAAATCCAGTTTCTTTCTCTGTAATAGTCAAATGAATAAAATTGAACTAGGCAAATTGAAGCTAGAAATTCAAGTTGTTGTTTTAAGTATATAACACTTTTCCTGATGAGTTTAGACATTCATATTTATCTAGATATTTATGTCAGAAAGCCACTCATAAGATGAACGCAAGTAAATGCATAAAACGTTTAGCAAAAACATTGTATAAATACTGTAAATTACTTACGTCCCTTTCTGTAACTTTGCAAGAATAAGGTGATAGCCATGAACTTAACAAAGGTAAAACTGTTATTACAATTAAGACCCTAATATAACACCCTAATGTACACCGAATAATACCTGTTCTCCGAGTCCACTTATTTGAACAGCTTTTTTTCTCTTTCATTCACATCTCTTCATCAATGTTGTTTTTCTTGCCACATTTTTAGAATGTAAAATCCAGGCATATTTTACTCTTCATACATACATAAAACCCAGTCACCAATAGTTTCTCCCAGCATTCAGGCAAGAAAACTTGAGAGAAATGAGTATGGACAACATAGTTTATTCCTAGGTAAAAGATTTGGGAGTGCCCAGTTTATAGGCTCTGAATGGATTGATGTATTAAGTAATTGTGGTTTATAAAATTTGTCATAAATTGGATGTAGTGTAGTCATACAACAGCCTTAGCCATAAACATGATTAATTCAGTTGATAAAATCAAGAGACTCTATTAAGTCTTATTACAGTGTGGGATTTGTGCTCTCACCTTTAATGGTATAAGTTATTTTCAGTTAGATGGGCAGCTATATGTGTATGTGTGTGTATGATTAATAAAATAAACAAGAATGTAAGTACTTCACATTGAATGTGTATCATATATGTGTTTGAATGACTTAGTTTACATAATGCTAAATTACAATTAGATGATGTGTTCCTTTGCTTACCTTTGTGGCAATTCAAACAATTTTTAATTTGATGAATCAGGATTTATAAAATTTCTCATCTCACTCTGAAAAGTGACAGTACTGTATTTAAGGTTACAAGCAAATCTGCCAGTAAATTGACAATATCTTCTGATAATAAATCATGTGGAAGACCATGTCTGTGACATTGGCATGGAATTAGATGTAGATTAGATTAGAAAAGTACTGAAAGAAGACTATAAACAATTATTTACATAAGAAATAGTATACATGTTTGGAAACTATAAGGACAAAAATTAATCTTTTGTTTGAATTATGCATAAATAATGTATTTTACCTAGGCAAATTGTTGGTACTACAAATACCAATGTTGTCTAAAAGTTTATTAGGTTATAATTGAAGATAACAGATAATGAGCCAAAGGAGACCACGATCCCTCAGACGACCGGGTGCGAGTCCCTCCTTGTGAAGTGGGGCCTAGGGAGGCAGTTGGGTGTGTTAGTTGTATACCTGGCTCCTCGCTATGCAACAACAGCCCTGCCCGAGCTCCTAGAGGTGATAGCCGAGGCGGCGGTTGAGACCCCCAGACTTTTAGTCATGGGGGACTTTAACCTGCCGTCGGCAGGCGAAACCTCTGGTGCAGCTCGGGAGTTCATGGCTTCCATGACAGCCATGGACCTGACCCAGGTAGTTTTAGGCCCTACTCACGAGGGCGGACACACCCTGGATCTCATCTTCGTCTCGGGACAGTGGAGTAGTGATCTGGGAATAGGGGATTTAGTCATCACACCCCTGTCATGGACAGATCACGCTCTCCTTCGGCTCGACTTTCCGATCGCTGCACCTCACTGCGGGGAGGCGGAACCGGACATTCCTATATGGTTCCGCCCCAGGCTCCTGATGGACCCGATAAGGTTCCAGAGGGAGCTTGGGCCAATTCCTGTGGACTTGCCCCGCGACTCGACTGAGGACCTAGTGGCTGCATGGTTAAGTGCGGCCACGGGGGCCTTGGACTGAGTTGCGCCCTTGCGGCCTCTCTTGCGGCGACGAACCACCTGGGCTCCTTGGTTTACCGAGGGGCTTAGGGAGATGAAGCGCCACAAGAGACGCCTAGAGAGCAGATGGAGATCTTCTCACTCCAAAGCCGACCGAACACTAGTGAGAGACCATATTAGGACTTACTTAGTGGCGATAAGAGTGGCCAAATGTGAGTATTGTGCCACTCTTATTGCATCCGCAGATAACCGCCCTGCCGCCCTGTTTGGGGTGACCCGCTCCCTCCTTCAACAGAGGCCGTGGGAAGCCCCTTTACAGGGTCGAGCAGAGGAATTTGGGATTTATCTGCAGGAGAAAATCACTCGGATTCGGAACGAGCTACTCTCCATCGACAGTGGTCCAGTCGAGCAGGCCGAGGCTGTTCTTGTGACACCATCTTGGGAGGAGTTTGATTTTGTTACCACCGAGGATATGGACAAGTTGTCAAAGAGACTTAGGGCTACCACATGTTTATTGGACCCGTGTCCCTCCTGGCTTGTACTGGCATCCTGGGAGACGACACGAGGCTGGCTCCAGGGCATTGTCAATGCATCTTTGAGTGAGGGGTCCTTGCCTGCCGTCTTGAAAGAGGCGGTAGTAAGGCCCCTCCTCAAGAAGCCGTCCCTGGATCCAGCATTATTAGAGAACTATCGTCCCATCTCCAACCTCCACTTTTTAGTGAAGGTTGTTGAGAGTGTGGTGGCTCAACAGTTTCTGCGACACTTGGAGGAAGTTGATTATCTAGACCCGCGCCAGTCCGGCTTCCGACCCGGGCACAGCACCGAGACGGCATTGGTCGCGTTGGTTGATGATCTCTGGAGGGCGCGGGATAGAGGATATTCCTCTATCCTAGTCCTATTAGACCTCTCAGCGGCTTTTGATACCATCGACCATGGTATCCTATTGTGCCGACTGGGGAGGTTGGGGCTGGGAGGCACCGTTCTGCGGTGGTTCTCATCCTACCTCTCTGGTTGGTCGCAATATGTGTTGGCAGGGGGGCAGAGGTCTGCCTCGAGGTCCCTCATATGTGGGGTTCCTCAGGGGTCGGTCCTCTTGCCCTTACTGTTCAACACATATATGAAGCCGCTGGGTGAGATCATCCGTGGTTTTGGGGTGGGATATCATCTGTACGCTGATGATACTCAGTTGTACATATCCACCCCAGACCACCCCAACGATGCCGTCGAGGTTATGTCCCGGTGTTTGGAGGCCGTACGGATCTGGATGGGTGGTAACAAACTCAAGCTCAACCCGTCCAAGACTGAGTGGCTGTGGCTTCCGGCGCCCCGGTTCAGCCAGATTATTCCAACTCTGGCCATTGGGGGCGAAACACCGGCCCCCATGGAGAGGGTGCGCAATTTGGGTGTCCTCCTGGATTCCCGGCTGTCTATGGAAGATCATGTGGCAGCCGTGGCCAGGGGGGCGTTGCATCAGGTACGCCTGATGCGCCAATTGCGCCCCTTACTGGACCGGGGTGCCTTACGCACAGTCACTCAAGCACTCATCACCTCTCGACTCGACTACTGTAATGCTCTCTACATGGGGCTCCCCTTGAGGTGCACCCGAAAGCTGCAGCTAGTCCAGAATGCAGCCGCGCGGGTGATTACGGGAGTGCCTAGACACTCCCACATAACACCTATCCTGAGCGAGCTGCACTGGCTCCCTGTGGTCTTTCGGGTGCGCTTCAAGGTTTTAACGACCATCTTTAAAGCGCTCCATGGCTCGGGGACTAGTTATATGCGAGACCGCCTCCTGCCCCATACATCCCTCAGACCAATACGCTCCCACAGAGAGGGCCTCCTCAGGGTGCCGTCGGCTGGACAATGCCGACTGGCGACACCCAGGGGAAGAGCCTTCTCTGTGGCGGGCCCTGCCCTTTGGAACGACCTACCCCCTGAACTCCGTACCATCTCCGACTTCCGCCTCTTCCGCAAGTGTCTGAAGACACACCTATTCCATCTAGCCGGCCTAGCGTAACCCCCATTACTGACTCTTAGATAGTTTTAAATTTGGGTTTTTTAAATTTGGGTTTTTTAAATTGGGTCTATTAGAATAAGTTTTTAAAATTTTTTATATGTTTTATATGTGTTTTAACATCCCTGTGCGCCGCCCTGGGTCCGTTTGGAGAAGGGCGGGGTATAAATTTAATAAAATAAAAAATAAATAATAATAATATAAGTTATTTGGTTTCTTCTATTTTTGTGAGCTAATTTTTGATGACCAGTGGCTGTGTTTTGGAAAATTATAGTCTTTGTGGGTGGGATGCAAATCAAATTAAGGCACTTACAAAATGATACAAAACATGCTAACATCAGAAATATTAAAGGAGATCTTAAAGAAGAGTGAAGCCAAAAATTAGTAACTACAATATCAACCATCAATAATAATATTTTCTATGGAAAGTTTTTAAAAAAATAAAGAAAAATAGTAAGAAAAAAAATAGTAAAAAGAAAGTAAAAAAGAAAAATTATAAATAATTGCTTCTTTACAATAAAACCATTTTTTCCTGTATATTCTCCTATATACATAATGTTAGAATGGGAGCTGCTATTAAACTGTTTATACTATACATTGAATATGTGATCTAGTGACAGAGTAATTGTGTTTATATTTGTACTAAAGGCAGAGATGGGTTTCTACAGGTTCGGCCCATTTGGCCCAGTTCTGCCTGGTTTGGCCCAGTTCTGCCTGGTTTGGCCCAGTTCAGCTCGGTTTGGCTGAACTGGTAGTGGCATGGGTCACAGAACCAACAGTGACTCAGGCTGGACCCACCTCCAAACCGGTTTCCTGGTAGCCATCACCACCAATTTTTTTTAATTCTGCACATGCGCAGAACAATTTCTATTGAACTGTCCATGCGCACGCAAAACACACACATGAGCGAACTGGCAGTAACGCTGGCCAGAACCCACTCCCTAGCTAAAGTAGAACGTGGCTTGTTATTTTTGTACAAAAATAAGCAAGATATACCGTATGCAGCCTTAACTGTAAAACTGTGACTAGATTTATACTTTGTGTCATAGAATGAGTATGGTTTGTTGAATAAGACACAGTCAAATATAATTCCAGATAGTCCTCAACGTACAATTGGGAGCAGGACATCCATTGCTAAGCAAGGCGGTTATTAAGGGAATCAGGCTTGATTTTACAACCTTTTTTGCCATGGCTGTTAAGTAAATCACTGCAGTTATTAAGAGAATCACAGTCGTTAAATTAATCCAGCTTCTCCAATTGACTTTACAGTAGGAAGTTGGCTGGGAGGGTTGCAAATGGTAATCAGATGATCCCAGGATGCTGCAACCATATACATGCTGGTTGCCAGCATCTGTATTTTGATCATATTGACCAACGAGATGCTGTGATGGTTGTTAAGTGCAAGGACTAGTCACTTTTTTCAGTGGTTTTGTAACTTGGAACCATGACTAAATGAATTTTTGTAAGTTGAAGACCACCTGTATTCAATATGCTGCAACTGAATAAAACAAAATCTATGCTGGGGGTCCTTAAATATGACGCTCATGTTCATGTTGTGTTTCACTTTCCTTATCCTTGGAACATCCTATCCCATCCAACTTTTTTTGTTTTTTGTTCAGACTATGGCAGCCATTTTGTGAAGGGCAAGCATCCTTCATAATAGCTGCTATAAGCCTCCATACTAAACTTTTGAATTTTCAGATTAGCTCATTGGCCAAAAAAGTTGGAGATCCAGGACTTAGCATGAGATCAATTTCTGGACACTGTTTCTTAACAACATGTTTCTAATACAGGTAGTCTTTCGGCTTACGATCATAATTTCTATTGGTAAGTGACATTTTTGTTAAGTGAGCTTTGCCCTATTTTATGACCTTGTCACATTTCTTACGTGAATCATTGCAGTTCTCAAGTTAGTAACATGGTTATTAAGTGAATCTGGCTTCCCCATAGACTTTGCTTGTCAGAAGGTTGCAAAAGGTGACCACTCCAGAACATTGCAACTGTCATAGATATGAGTCAGTTGCCAAGCATCTGAATTATTTTCATGGGAATGCTGCAATCGTTGTAAGGGTGAAAATGGGTCACAAGTCACTTTTTTCAGTGCCATTGTAACTTTTAATTGTAACTGAATGAACTGTTGTAAGTTGAGGACTACCTGTAATGACAGGCATGTTGTAGGCACATATATGTATTCTACTTTCTCTTCTCTGTGTTGCAAGTGTGGGAGGCAATGTATTCTTGAAAGAATGTTGGATTTAAAATGTCCTATGTTTGAAACAAAAACCTACGCAAATATGTCGTGTCAAAAGTACATTGACACAGCATGATGTCAAGAGCAATAAAGGAAGCACATTATAAAGTTCCCTACAGGAAAGATTTTGTGTAGGGTTGCCAAGTAACTTATCCTTGATATATTGTTCATATTCTGACTTTCAAAATCCAAGGTGCTTAATAGTTTAAAATAGCTTTGTTCCTGCTAGATGCAGAGATTTAGCATTCTTCCATATACAGCAGTGGTTCCCACTAGTGGGCAGTAGGGACCAGGTTGACTACCACTGTTCTATACTATGGCTTATGCCAGCTCCTCAAGATAGGCCAATTCAGGAAGCAGACACAAAAAAATATTAGAACCTTATTATATCCATATAGGCCACAATAATCATGAATCATTCTTTTCTTTCCCTTTTATACCAAAGAGATTCAAGGCAGGACAATTTTAAGTTTCTTTCTCGCACTTTCTTATTTTGCAGATCCAGCTCATGATTTGCTAGCACTCCCCACATACCTCCACCAAGGTCAACTTTGCTTCTCTACAATTTTTCATACTGTGTCCTACAGAACTTTAGGTTCGTAAGAACTTCAGTGTGAGGTTCTAGGAGAGACTATAGGGGAAGTCAGAATTCACTTGAACACAGACAATTTTCTATCACTAAAACTCTACTTTTGATCAAGAGTTCCAATAATTTTCTTTTCTTTTTTAAACCAACCAAGCTCTTTGATCTGAAAAGGATAAGAAAACTATTCCAGTTAATGATGTTTTTAATTGGATCAATTGTAAGAGTGAACAAAAAGGATCACAACATATTTCTTCTATAACTATTCAGTTCTTGATATATGATCCATTATTAAAAATAATATACCACAAATTTTCAAATTAATGTTCATTAGTTTTCTACATTAAACGATATATAACCAGTGAACAGAAACTAATTTATTTACTCATCTAAAGTAGAGTTAATTTATTTAGTTGCTAGAAAGAAAATGGACCTCAGTTATCTTATAGGCCTAATGCAGTTTAAAAATTATGTAAATGAACGAACCTAAATATAAGAAATGGCAACGGTACAATTATGACAGAACTTAAATATTAAAGATTTCATACAATATTAACAAGGATGAAGTGCATTTTTATTTATCATTTATCTACATGGTATTTTTTAATGATGATCAAATATAACAATTAAGTTATTTCAATTACTCTATATCAGTGGTTCCCAACCTTTTTTTGGCTATGCCCCAACCACGTTCTCTAAAATCCTGATGCCCCCCTTGTGACATACAATTCTTAATTTACTCAAAAAGTGAACTCTACTTACACAGAAGAAGCCTAAAAGGCCATTAACTTGGTTTAAACAAGGTTCAAATTGCCCTCATTAAAAATCAAATTGCCCCCCTGTGGGGTGTGGGCCCACTGCTGTATATTAGAACATGTGGTACTAAGCAACAGAGTTGTTAAGTGAGTCATACCTAATTTTACAATCTTTTTAATCATGGTTGTTAAACAAATTACTATAGTAGTTAAGTGAATCAGGCAGTTATTAAGAAAAATTGGCTTCTTTCATTGACTTGGCCTGTTGAAAGCGCTCTGAGAAGATTGAAAATGGCGATCTTGGGACTTCGGTATGCTGCAACCATCTTAAATACATGTTGACTGCCAAAGAACCATATTTTGATCACATGTCTATGCAGACACTGTAACAGATTTTAAGTACGGGGACTGGTTATAAGATACTTTTTTTTAGTATTGTTGTAATTCTGAAAAGTGGTTAAATGAATGGTTGTAAGTCAAGGACTACTGGTAAAGGCATAATGATAATGAAGGAGCTAAATCAAACAGCATGGAAACCAATGGTTCTGAGGATAAACAGAACCAATACAGAAATACTGAGTGGGTCATTCTTGATTTTAAGGCTGGTAAGAGAATGGCCAAAGTTTATTGACCTAAAATTCAGGACTAAAATTTAAACTTTTACCCCAGTTTACGTATAAAGATTGATTTCTAAGTTGTTCAGTTGTCCGATCTTCTGTGCATATGTGGCTTCTGTCTTGTCTGCAGTAAACCTGGCTAGCTTGTTATGCCTCTGATCTTCCGCTATAAGCAAGTTTTTGAATATAGTGTGAAACATCTAGAGCAGTGATGGCTAACCTTTTTTGGCTCGCGTGCCAAAAGCAAGGGGAGCGCAGGGGAGTCGTGCGTGGACGTGCCACACCCATAATGCTATGTGCACGACCCCTTGCTTTTGGCATGCTTTTTTCGCCCTCCCCAGGCTCCAGAGGCTTTCTAGCAACCTGGGGAGGGTGAAAACAGCCTCCCCTTCCCACCTCCAGAGGCTTCAAGAGCTTCCCTGAAGCCTCCAGAGGGCAAAAACTGGCCTCAAAAGAAGACCTAAATCAGCTGGCCAGCGCACACAGGCGCGCTGGAGCTGACAAGGCAACGCCTCGTGTGCCCTAAGAAATGGCTCCGCGTGCCACCTGTGGCACCCGTGCCATAGGTTCGCCATCACTGATCTAGAGAGACGAGATTGAATGCCATGCATTTTCAATTTCACCCATTATAGAACTGGAAGGGACCTTGGAAGTCTTCTAGTCCAACTCCCTGCATAAGCAAGAGATCCTATACCAGTGATGGCGAACCTATGGCACGCGTGCCACAGGTGGCACCCGGAGCCATTTGGCAGGGAACACAAGACATTGCCTTGTCAGCTGGCCAGAGCACATGTGTGCACTGACCAGCTGATTCAGCCATTTTAAAGCCATTTTTTGCCCTCTACAGGCTTTATAGGAGCTTGGGGAGGGCGAAAACAGCCCCCCCCGCCCCCCAGGAGGTTCTCCAGAGGCTTCAGGAGCTTCCCTGAAGCCTCCAGAGAACTAAACACGACGCTACAAGGGCCTTTTTTAGTCCTCCGTAGTCTTCAGGAAAGCCTCCTGGAGGTTCCTGAACCCTCCGGAGGACTAAAAAAGTCCCTACGAGCAAACCGGAAGTCACTTCCAGTTTGCTTGTAGTGTCATGTTTACATCCTCCAGAGGCTTCAGGAAAGCTCCTGAAGCCTTCGGAGGGCCTCCGGGGGGCAGGGTGATGTTTTCGCCCTCCCCAGGCTCCTATAAAGCCTCTGGAGCCTGGGGAGGATGAAAATAGCATGTAAAAAATGGGGGGAAGCACCTGTTACGCGCGCATGTGCACTGGGGGGTGCGCATTGCATTATGGGTGCAGCACGCTGGCACACGCCCCCCCTGCGCTCCCCCCTTATGGCACGCGAGCCTAAAAAGGTTTGCCATCGCTGTCCTATACCATTTCAGACAAGCGACTGTCCAGTTTCTTCTTAAAGACCTCCAGTGATGAAGCGCCACAACTTTGCCATCAAGCTGTTTCACTGGTTAATTGTCCCCATTGTTAGGAAGTTTTTCTTAATTCCAAGTAGATTCTCTCTTTGATTAGTTTCCATCCATTGTTTCTTGTCCTGCCCTCTGGTGCTTTGGAAAATAAGTTTGACAAGGCAGAAAACAAACTTAGAACATGTTCTTAGTAAAATGATCTTCATTTTCTTTTCTTATGCAGGCATACAATTGGGGACCTATGCAACAAAAAATTATTATCACCCTGTACTGCTGATACTAATGGTATAATATTGTCTTTATCACAGAGAAACTTCCAACTGATTAAGAAATTGATTTGCTTTGTTAGGTAATTATATATTAAAGGTATTCCTTGCTCAGTCCATTAGGGATTTGCCTAATGATGGCAACTGGGGCTGCTGGAATTGCTGTTGTTTATGTGACATCACATCTTACAACTGTACTACTTAGTGGCAGAGTTTCCACTTCCAATTACCATGGGTAATTGTATCTCACTGCTCAAAAAACATCTGAAGTCCTAGATCTGAACAGCCACATGCTTTTCCAATGACCCACTACCTAACTGTGAAAGTATTTAATTATTGAATAGTAGCTTGGAAAACTTTGGAGTGCTCTGCCAAAATGTATTAATATATTACTAAGTGCAATTGTGCTATCTAAAACCACGTATCCATTGTCAGGGAATTGTGTAGCCAGTGTCCAAAGGGAGTCATAGACGCTGACAAGAACTTGTGGTTTCATATAAATAAATATATTTACAGTAAATAAGAGAAAAAAACAGGAGCATTGTCAGGTAAACCAATACAGTATGGCAGTGATGGCTAACCATTTTTGGCTCGCATGCCAAAAGCGGGGGGAGCGCAAGGGGGTCGTGCGTGGGCGTGCCACACCCATAATGCTATGCTGTTGGCATGCTTTTTTCACCCTCCCCAGGCTCCAGAGGCTTTCTAGGAGTCTGGGGAGGATGAAAACAGCCTCCCCTCCCCACCTCCAGAGGCTTCAGGAGCTTCCCTGAAGCCTCCAGAGGGCGAAAAACAGCCTCCAAAGGAGGCCTAAATAAGCTGGCCAGCGCACACATGCGCGAGATGCAGCTGATAGGGCAACGCCTCACGTGCCCTAAGAAATGGTTCCGCGTGCCACTTGTGGTACCCGTGCCATAGGTTCGGGCAGTAGGGTAAATCACAGAGAGCACCTAAAGGGAAAAAAAGACAAAGAAACTCCCCCTTTTTATTCATAACAACCAATCAGAGCTCAGGTTGCCTCATGTAGTGGCCAGATGTCTAACTAATTAGCTATGACTTTGTGTTCTTACTCATTGTCCAACACTTCATTACTCCAGCTATTAAAATTTAAATATATAACATTGATGTGTATTTATTATAATCTGCATACATCGCTGTTTTAAAAACTGGACTTGGATACTAATATTCTTGCAAATAATATTATCGCTAATGTAGTTCTTTGACAAACAAAATTAAAAAAAATATTTTAAATGCCTAATACCAGTTTCATATTTTGAGTCTCTTTTTTTAATGTGTCCTCATAACTCCTCCCCATGTATGTAGCACCAAGTTGTGGGATTAAGAAAGCTAACAGGCTTCATTTTAACTGACTAATAATCCTAAACTAGAATAAAATGGTTCTTTAAAAAAATAAGTACTTCTTTTTATTGAAAATAAGATGTACTCTCAGTCTTTTTTTTAAAAAATGCTATCATTTTGGGAGGATGTTTTAAGCAGTAAATTATGCAAGTTCAGCTAAACTATTTCCTGTTTAAACAAAGAAAGAAAGGGGGAAAATGGAATAACATTCACTTCCTGAATGACAACATTCCAGTTCTGAGATTGGCTACAGTATAACTGCCAATCAGAATCCTCCTTAGAAGGATAATTTTGAATGCTGTTTACATATTTTGTGATTTCTCTTTCTCATTCTTGGTGGTGTACCCCTTGAAAAATGTCTTGATTTGTTGTGCTGGACAGCTGTATGAACGACCATAAAAGTTTATTTTCTGCACAGGATAGCAACATGAAGGGAAAGGATTGTATGCTCTTCTGTAATTTCAGGTATGGTAATTACCAAGATGTGAAGACAGAAAAGGACATCTTATGTTTCTCTATGGAAAGCTTTTTTTTTTAAAGTAATTTTATTAGCTTACTAATAGATTAAAGAAACCAAGTAAAATATAAAAAGTTTTTAAAAAGAATAGTAATGGAAAGTAGAAGACAGAAAAGAAAACAGCAATATATATGTATGTATGTATGCATGCACGCATGTATGTATGTATCTATATATGTATGTATCTATTATTGCTTAAGATATCTTGAATGTTGACTTCATTTTTCAAATGTAGTTTTAGTGCTAATTATTTATGTTTCTAGGTTGGCATGCATCAGTTGCTAGGAATAGATGGCAGTAAATACTCTTGCTTGCAAAATAGAAAAATAAAGTACTAAATTAAAAACTACTGCACGGTTTGAGAAAATAGCAGTATAAGAAATGATATAGATGAGGGTATTCTGTTTATCAAGTATTGTGTTAAAATATAAGATATTATATTAAAAGTATTTTAATCTAGTTTGGTGGCTTATAAAATGAAATGAGACCTTTACATGGTTCCAGATATTGTAACTTAAAGTACTCTTTTGGAAAAAAATTTATATACAGAAAAGGGATATAATTGTTTTTATTGCAGTTAGAAAGTTAGAAAGCAATGCGTAGTTTACATATGCTATAAAAAGTAAAAAGAAAGTTAAACAGATTTCCTGGGAGGGTAATGAAAATACGGGTAATAAGATCACAGCAGAATACTGTGATACAAGGCTTTAGTAATATTATGTTGTTATATTTGAATAGCTATGTTTGTAAATTTCCTGTGAGAGCCAATTTGGTGTGGTGGTTAAGGCATCAGGCGGCAAACAGGGAAACAGACCTCGGGCTGATAATTTTCTCTCAGCCATAGGAAGGAGGCAATGGTACTTCTGAAAAACCTTGCCAGGAAAATTGCTGAGACTTGTTCAGGCAGCCTCCAAAAATTGGACGTGAGTTTGTGGAAGAAAAAGAAATTATGTGAAAAAAGTAGCATAGAATATTTTGCAGAGGAAATGATCTGTCTTGGGGAACTGTTTATATTTTGGTTATATATACCATACACTCATTGTAGTTTTAAAACTCCAAAGCGTTTTCTAATATAGTATGATTTATAATTACAACTAATGTTCAAGTCATCTTGCCCAGTACATGCAACCCACTGATTAAAAAGAAAAACAGTCTAGTAATAACACTTCTCTGGAAAAAGAACACAGAAAGGCTTAAATGCCTGTAATTGTAGAAGATCATGGAGAAAGGCATAATAGAAATATAGTCTGTATTTGTGCAAACTATTGCTGTCACTGAATATTTCTCCCATCCTTTCCTTGAATCTGCCAGCTGTGATTCATGAAATGATTCTTAGGCGCTGAGTAATTCTGTGGTTTTCTTTTCCACTCCTCTCCTACATTCTTTGGAAAACTGTTGGATTTTTAAAAGAGGACAGCATCTGTTAAACATAAAAAACAAACTTAACAAGCATAAAGAAAATTGTATTTCTCAGTGATACGCTTAAATATTCTCTGCAGATGTTTTTATTTCTTTCAGGCAAAGTATCCTCTACAAAGTAAAATCTAAAATATTATTTTAAAAAGTTCATATCTGTAGGATAGTGAACTAAATTAACAACTTTTATAGACGTGTTTTCTTTTATTCTAGATCGTTCAGAAAGAAATAAGCCAGACCACCGTTCATCAGGGTGAGATTGTTTTTCTGTTCTTGTTCTGTTTATATTCTTCTATATTGTACTAAAAAGAATGAAGAAACTGTAATTGAATGAAAATATTAAAAACATTAATTTTTTCAGTTTAGATTTGCTCTGGTAATTAAAGTGAATAAAGGATCACATTGAGTCCTTTCAAATTTTCAAATAGGATAAATATTTTATTGGCTCCATAAGTACTCTCTATTTTCTTGCATTTATAATATTCTTTATGTAGGACTAAAAAACAAAAAAGTGCTCTATAATATGCATGGCTTTAATAATTGTGAAAATGGAAAGAATTCTAGTTTTTTGTAACACAGTGGGCAAATGTGCCCTTCAACCCTGGGTGAGATCATCCGTGGTTTTGGGGTAGAGTACCATCTCTACGGTGATGATACTCAGCTGTATATATCTACCCCAAACCACCCCAACGATGCCGTAGCGGTGATGTGCCAGTGCCTGGAAGCCGTACGGATCTGGATGGGAAGAAACGGACTCAAGCTCAACCCGACCAAGACCGAGTGGCTGTGGTTTCCGGCTGCCCGATTGAAACAGCTGATTCCATCGCTGGCCATTGGGGGCGAACATCTTGCCCCAGTGGATGGGGCGCGCAACTTGGGTGTCCTCCTGGATGCCCGGCTGTCCATGGAAGACCAAGTGACAGCCGTGGCCAGGAGGGCGTTTTACCAGGTCCGCCTGGTTCGCCAGTTGCGCCCCCTATTGGATCGGGACGCCCTTCGCACAGTCACTCATGCTCTCGTGACATCCCGACTGGACTATTGTAACTCTCTCTACATGGGGCTCCCCTTGAGGTGCACCCGAAGACTTCAGCTGGTCCAGAATGCAGCCGCGCGAGCAATAATGGGTACCGCAAGGTATACCCATGTAACACCGCTCTTGCGCGAGCTGCACTGGCTACCTGTCGTCTTTCGGGTGCGCTTCAAGGTGCTAGTTCTCATCTTTAAAGCGCTCCATGGCTCGGGACCTAGCTATCTGCGGGATCGGATTCTGCCCCATACATCCTCCCGGCCGATTCGCTCCCACAGAGAGGGACTTCTCCGGGTGCCGTCCACTAGACTTTGTCAGCGGGCGACGCCCAGGGGAAGGGCCTTCTCTGTGGCGGGCCCAGCCCTCTGGAACGATCTTCCCCCCGACATTAGAACAACTACGGACCTCCGCTCCTTCCGTCAGAAATTAAAAACTCACTTTTTCTGCTTGGCCGGCCTAGGTTAGTCTCTACCTCAGGGGTTAGGAAATGTTAATTTTAAAATGGGAATTTTAGTGCAGGGATAGTTAGATTTAATTTGTTTTTATTGTATTTATGTATGTATATATTTTATGTTGTTTTAATTTCTCCCTGTGCACCGCTCCGAGTCCCCTCGGGGAGAGGACGCGGTTATAGAAATAAAATAAATAAATAATAAATAAATAAAATAAATAACCCAGAAAATTTCTGTAATCTCTCTCAGTACATTTTATAAACTATGATTAAAAATAATTAATACTATATCATAAACTGTGAATGTAGCCACTGAAAGATGTAGGGACATTATGGAATTTAAAATGACTAGAATGTATTATTTTGTAGATATTTTTTTTGTCTAATTAAGCATCGCAATGTCCTTGTAGAATATAATAGTTTATTAATTTATTAGTCTCATGATCTTATCAATGAAATAAAAAAATACATGATTTTATTCTGGGATAAAATAAGGGAATATAGTGATAAAATACATATGTGGTAATATAAGGAGTGCAGGTCCTTGTAGTTAAATGCATATCCCTCGTGTGAGACTATTTGTCTTTTTTATGTCTACAACTTTACAGAATATTAGTCTCTGCTCCATTTTAAAATATGGACTATTTTAAAGAATATTAGCACCCAGTCTGTAAATGTAAACAGTTCATAAATAAGGAAGACAGAGATATGGTTCACTTGAAAATGGTTACAGTAATACATGGTTGATGGCAAATTGTATTTCATAAATTGATATTTCTATATATTGATAAGTGTGTTTACCCATGGGTATCACTGATCAATTAATTAACAAATGGAAAATTTTATTTTTTTATAATTATAAAGAAACATGAAAGGAGTATAATCTGATTTGATTGCTGAGGCAATGTTTTCTACCCACCAAATATTTTGTTTACTTTAAACTACTGAATGCTGAGCCCTTTAAGATATAATTGCTAAGACCTGTTGCAGTTTTCTCACATTTCAAGCTTGGAAATGTTTTTGACTGAGACAAGGTCATATGTAATTTAACTAAGGGCAATATGTGGCTTTAGGGCCATAGGTTGCTCAACCCTATATCTAATTTAATGTGCTGTAAGCATTGTTAGTATTTTTTTTTAACATAAGAAATATAGGTGCCAACAGCAAGAAATTTAGTAATTATTTTACTTGATTCTTTTAGTTCATACCTTTAGGTGACATGAAAGTTTTAATTGGCCTACTTCTCATGTAAGATATTTCATAATTGTTCAAACTTAGTTGAAAATGTGCAATAGGAAATTATCAAAGTTGAATTAAGCTTATAAAAATATACTACACTGAAGAGTATTATGTTTATCTGTATGAAAGATCAGGATAGTCATATCAGTGGTGGGATTCAAATTTTTTTACTACTGATTCTTTGGGTGTGGCTTGGTGGGTGTGGCATGGCTTGGTGGGCATGGCAGGGGAAGCATACTGTAAAACCTCATTCCTATCCTGCTTCAGGAGAAGGTTACTGCAAAATACCCATTTCCTCCCTATCAGCTGGGACTCGGGAGGCAGAGAATAGATGGGGTGGAGCCAATCAGAGGAGGTATTTACCGGTTCTCCGAACTACTCAAAGGTTTCTGCTACCACTTCTCCAGAACTGGTCAGAACCTGCTGTATAACACCTCTGATTAATACCCCCAACAGGTATGAAATGTGACAGCCCTATGTCATATACCAGTGATGGCGAACTTTTTTAGGCTTGCGCACAGGAGGGGTCATTCACTGGCGTGCCGCACCCATAATGCAATGCGCCCTCCCTAGTGCACATGCGTGCATGACAGGTGCTCTCCCCATATTTTTACATGCTTTTTTTACCCTCCCTAGGCTCCAGAGGTTTTATAGGAGCCCGGGGAGAGTGTAAACAGCCCCCCCGGACCCGCAGAGGTTTTAGCAGCTTCCCTGAAGCCTCCGGAGGACTAAAAATGACGCTACGAGCAAACTGGAAGCTTCTATAAAGCCTGGGGAGGGCAAAAAATGGCTAAATAAGCTGGCTAGCGCGCACATGCGTGCTAGCCAGCTGACAGGGCAACGCCTCGTGTGCCCTGCCAAATGGCTCCGCGTGCCACCTGTGGCACGCGTGCCATAGGTTCGCCATCACTGTCATATACTTTAGAACAGTGGTCCCAACCTTTCCAGCTTTGAGGCTTGGTTGAGTGTGTGTGGGGGGGGGGAATGGTTCTTTGTGAGTGGCAAGCGCATGCAAGCAGACACAGGTCCTTTTGTGCAAAAGGTGGGAGCAGACACCCACTGCTGACACGAATGGAGCTTTGCCCACAAGCGTGAGTGCCTACCGTTTGCACAAGTGGAGTGGCATGCGCAAGTACCCACCACTCACACAGCTTGGTTGTTAATGGGCCAAGGCCTGGTAGTGGGCCCCAGCCCAGAGGTTGGAGGTCCCTGCTTTACATGTCACTCCTGTAATTTAAAAACAATTTACAAACTTCAGGTAAAAGACACTTGAATATTCAGAGTCAAGAAATACCACTGCAGAAAAGAAAGTTTTATGTGGATAAGACAACTTTTTTCACTAGAATTTATATTTTATATTTTATCAATTCTAATTTCTAGTATAGCATATTTATTAAAGTAGCCCGTGCACAAAAGTCAGAAATGTTTTTAAAGATACAAATTAAACAGTAGCTTTTCTAACTGAACTTACCAAACTTAGTTGGCTAAATCTATCAAGAATCTTAACATTTGAGGGAATTTAGTAATCAGTTTCTAACACATCAGACTTCAATACAATTAATAACCTTGGGTAATTTGATCAGGTATCTTTCAAGGGAATCTTTCAGTATCTGTTTAGCATCCGCCTGAGCTATTAGTAAACCAGGGTTACCAATATCCTGAACCATGAAAAGTAAAACTTTCCTAAGTTATGTTTATTTGATTGCTCTTATGTTATTAAAAGTCAGGCTGTTAGAAACAAAAGAATCATTTTGAACAATGACAATTTGAACTCGTATCACTCTCTGAATGTTCAAATAATTGTAACTCAGGTTATTCTGGCAAGTCACTAAGGCAGTGATGGCAAATCTATGGCACGGGTGCCACAGATGGCACGCGGAACCATTTATTAGGGCACGCGAAGCGTTGCCTGGTCAGCTCCAGCGCAGTTGTGTGCACTGGCCAGCTGATTTAGGCCTTCTTTTGAGGCCGTTTTTCTCCCTCTGGAGGCTTCAGGGAAGCTCCTGAAGCCTCTGGAGGTGGGGGGGGGAGGCTGTTTTCACCCTCCCCAGGTTCCTAGAAAGCCTCTGGAACCTGGGGAGGGCGAAAAAAGAGTGCCAAGAGCAGGGGGTCGTGCACATAGCATTCTAGGTGTGGCATGCCCACGCACGACTCCCCTGCTTTCCCCCCGCTTTTGGCACGCGAGGTTAGCCATCACTGCACTAAGGCATGTAATTGTAAAGATAGAGTAGCTCTTTAAAACAGGTTTGGATAATGTTTCTGATAGGGTTTGACACACCCTTAAAAATGGTTTCTACCCACTAAAAGTTACATACATGTTCAGTGACAGTTATAATACTGGGAGTAAGACAAATAGTCCAGCCTTTCTGGAGTGGATTGCAAGAGAGTTTGAAGAGCCATTTCTTAACACACATTTAAAGTATTTTAAAGGATAATGAGAATTGCCATAATCTTCCTTTTCCCAAGAGGAGTAAAATAATGCAGCATCATTTTAGTCTAAAGGGTTTCCGAATGCCTTAAATATTGGCCTGTACGTACTGGGGGTGACTTTGGGCTAGTCACTCTGTCTCAGACCAACCTATCTCACAGGGCTTTTGTTGTGGGGAAAAAAGAAGAAGGAAGGAATGTTAGATATGTTTGCCACCTTGCGTTGTTTGTAAAAAATAATAAAAGTGGGATACAAATAAATAAAATAAAAATATGTAAAAATTAAGGTAAATATTGGTCAGCAGTTTAAACATATGATTACATTTCATGAGTGTATCACAGTGTTAGGATATAAACAAATATTGTTTTCTTGAATGTAATGTAAAAATTTAATTTGAGACAGGATAACTTTAAACATTTTGTTAGTATAGCTGTGCACACTATATTACTGCATTTGGAAAGACATGTTTAGAAGAGGTGTGGTTGTATCACACTAATTTAGAATGTATGTACACTGCACATTCATAAATGGCCACTCGTACAAGTTTGTAATGTATAGAGGGTGTAACTCAGTTGAGTCATGGAGAATTGGAACAAGCTGTTACTGAGCAGAAAGATTCTTCCTTTTATAAAGATTTGATTATCTTAAAATTATCTGTAGTACAAAATGTAAAAAAAAAGAACAGTGGGAATGAGTTCTCTGGAACCTAAACGCTTCAAAGTGTGATGTCTTAAGTATTAAAATTGTTTAGATTCTGATCCACAAAGTTTATTTCCAAACACATTTGCATTAATGCTTTAACAATAAATCTGTTGCTACCCACTTTTGTTGTATTGGACCTCACAATGATTTGATTTAATTTAATTTAAGGTTTTTATCCTACTGCTATACAATGTTGAAATATACGATATTGTGCCTTAATTTTATGTTGAAACCCCAAACTAATTTGTCCAGTTGGGAGAGCTACCATTTAAGAACAAAATTAAGGTGAAGGATAATTCATCATTAATATTATCATAGTAATATGGTTTGAAATGGGAAATAGCTAAAGATCCAGAAAACAAGCCAATGATTCACTCCTATGTGAGATAATAGTCTCATAGGATTTTTAACCTCCTCTGTTATTATAAGAACAACTCCAGATGCTTTCATGATGTTTTTTTCTCCTGTATTCTGGTTTGTACTTGGGAATTAAGAGTTTAGATAATTGCAACAGTGATGAATATGTGTTGTTGTTGACAACAGGTGACAAAAATTACAGGTCCTTTTGTAAGCACCTTTTTAGAAACAACCTCTATTACATTTCCTAGATTTTATAATGCCTATAAAAATTATTTTTCTCATTTTAGAAGTTTCTAGAAAAATATCTCAGTTCTCTGTATTTTCCTTAACAAGAGAAGGGGTTGTTTGTTCCTACTCAGAGCAGGAATCTTTAAAATTATAGCAGAAAACATACCCAATGCACGAGGGATACTCTATTGTTTGCCTTCACTTCTGGAGTTACTTATTAAGTTACCTCAGATTTTAAAAAAAGGTTAGAAGCTGTAAAGTGAGTAGGGTTGCCTCTCTTTTCTTCTCTTGAAACTTGAAAGGATCAGTAGGGTTGTGCATTCAGTGCATTGAATAGGAAAATAGGAAGTAAAAAGTAAAAAAAAATGTTCTACTACAACTTCTAGACCTATAGCCTCTCATTCTTGGGTAATGTATAACTTCCTGTATTATTCTCCCTCATAGTATATGCATTAATCTGTTTGTAGTTAGACTTTACTGAAGTCTACTTCAGTAGACTTACAGTAGAATTACTGAAGCACAATAAAATTATATAGATCAATTTAGTTGAAGAATGAAGCCTTCACATCTTTAGGGTAATATGAAATATACTTCAGGATAAAAAGATAGAAAGGGAAAGAGAACAATATGTCAATTAGCATTGTATTATGTGGATTTCAGCCACAAGAAATATTAACATCCTGCCTGTGCTGCCCAGAAATTTTTGAAATAAGGTTTCATAGATAATTTTCAATAATTATGTGCAGTATATTGCTTTAACAGTAACCAGAGAAACTAAATGTTTGTGGTGACAGCTGTTTTATTGTTTATACTTTTCTAGGGTTGCCTTTTGTTTTTTATTTTTGCTAAAGTTTAGCATGCAGTAGATTAAGCTGTACAGATTAAAACAATAGAACATAAAATAGATTCTATTACTTTTATATAAATTTACTTTCTCTAGTAATCAGCCTCTGAGTGATCATATGAAGGATTCTACTTTAGTTAATAATTGTATTGAAGTTTTCAATAAACAAAGTTAAAACTAACTAGGAGATAAAAAAGATTAGAAAGTGCAGAAAAATAAAGAGAAAACAAAAATAAAAAGGCAACAAAAACAAAATAAAAAGTGGTTTTCAACCTTCATTACATTGACATAAACTAATGTACTAACTTTTCCATCTATTTTAATGTTACAAATAAAAAAAACAATAGCCTTCCTCATAGCCAAACTTTATCTAAACATAATTCACAAATCATCCTCTTTTCAATAATAGTTCATCAAAAAGTCTTTTAAGAGTTACCAGAAATATCAAACAAGGTTTATCCCTGAACAAATGGTTGAACTTTTACATTTGTCCTTTTTGTTGTTGATAATCTTGATCTAGAAATTTAAGCTGCTGGAAATAGTTGATTTGGAGCATCAGAATTTGCCTGTATGTGATGATTCTCATTGTCCTAAATTGGTTTCTGGATTTTGGAATTTATAGTCCAAATATAGTAAAATAATATATTTTACCAATATATATTGGGGGCGGGAATCCCAGGGCAAAACAAGAGAAAAGAAATAAAAAATCCAACATATATTGTATGCAAAAATGTTTATCTATACATTTCAAGGATAATACAAGAAAGGACAAAATGAATGAGTTCAACTAGCATATTAAATTATGGTTGACTTAAACAGGTTTATATTAAGTTGGATTAGCCACAAACTATGAAAACTGAGTTCTCACAATAGTAAAGCATAATCAATCATTCCATGCTACAACTTCATACAGTGTAAAGTTTATACCAAGCAGTGTTAGTACTAAAAGCATCATTTCAGTCCGTTTCTGTATTTTAGAGCAGGGGTCCCCAACCTTTTTTGCACCAGGGACCGGTTTCATTTTAAAGAAAATTCCGTGGACCGGCTGGTGTAGAGGGGGAGCGGGGGGGAAGGGGAACAGGCGGCGCATGCGCATGCGGGGGGGAGTCAGCTCACTCGCCCCTCTAGGGCCCCCAATGGCGTGAGCGGCTGCACCTGCGCTCTCCCACCCACGGTGCGCGCTCTGCCCAGGGGGCTGCCCCATCCTCCCACCTCCTCCTCTCCAGCCTTGTGGCCCGGTTCCTATCAAGCCACGGACCGGCACCGGTCCGCGGATCGGGGGTTGGGGACCCCTGTTTTAGAGCATAGAAACAATTGTCGATATACAAATACCAATATTCTGAAATAACTGATAAATTGGTAAACAACTGAATGTTTTCCTGTGGGAATCCCTGTAGTTCTCCTTTCCATAATTGGTTTCAGCCAATCAGTGAAGGAAAAATTTACAATTTTTCTGCAAATCTGCTCATATGCAATAATAATATATTAATCAGATTATAATCAGAATATATGTAGTCCTTGACTTACAATCACAATTGAGCCCAAAATATCCATTGCTAAGCAAGGAATTGTGTGAAATTTCCCTTTTTAAACAACATTTCTTGCCATAGTTTTTAAGTGAATCACTGTAATTGTTAAGTTAGAAACAAAGTTGTTAAGTGATTCTGGCTTCCCCATTGTCTTTGTTTGTCAGAAGATCACAAAAGGTGATAACATGACCCTGAGACATGGCAACCATAATAAATGCATGCTTTACTAGATGATCTATATTTTTGTATAATGTGTAATTATATTTTTGTTCTACTTTTCATTTTTAAGCCAAGGTCCCTTGTCATCTATTAAAGCAGCAATCAAGAGAAGTAAGTAGATTTTTGGTCTGTTATATCTGTCTGATGAATGCCGAAGAGATGAACAAATGTTTACTAATATTTTCATTAAATAGACTGCAGGTGCTTTGGTTTTTAGTGTTGTTTGTAAGTTGCTTCACCATTGCAGATATATTGTGTTTCTTTCCCACACTTTTTGTTGTAGTTATTTCAAATTCCAGGATTATCATCATTATATATGACCTGATTCTTCTTGTTTCGTTTAACACAATGGTTCTCAACCTGTGGGTCGCATCAAACGACCCTTTCACAGAGGTCGCCTAAGACCATTGGAAAACACATATTTTCAATGGTCTTAGGAACTGAAACACCAATTTTATGGTTGGGGTCACCACAACAATGGGAACTGCATTAAAGGGTCATGGCATTGGGAAGGTTGAGAACCACTGGTTTAACAGATACATTTGTTTCTTTTTGAGCTCTTTTAAATGGAATTCATGCTAATTTATCAAAATTATGTAAGTTACATCCAATATATTTTGATAAAAACAAATGAGTTAAATTATTCAGATCAGTTGTTCGCCTTCTCACCGAATATACCTGTTTAAAGAAAAAATGTTGATAAGTAGAGTACTTTAAATGTATTTCTTTGCTTATATTTCATTCCCATTTTCTAGTATAAAAACCTGAGCTGGATTGCATTGTTTGTTATTTACTCATTTTATGAAACAAGAAGATGCTTGAACTTGTATTTGTCTTTTCTTCTCATCAGGTTTTGGGAAAGATATCCCAAATTATGCACTTTAATAGAGTATTTGATTTCTATTCTGTAGTTAATCTAAACAAAGTTGATTGAACGTGTCACTACCATAAATTAAAATATGAATTTGGATGATGAGGAAATTTATAGTTAATTTAAAACAAACTTTCAAAAATTCTCTTTGTCAAGGAAGAAAACAACAATTGTAAAACTTGCTATGGCTTCTTATTGTAATGCTAAGTTACGGTTTAATGTTAATTCTGAACCAAAATTAAAAGCAAGCTGATAGAAGTATTACATGATCCCATCTGATCTGGAATCCAAAGGAAAAGAATGTGGTTCTTGCTTCTTCTGTCTAATAAATGTCAATATTAAATTTATTTTTTAGATGAGCCTGTAACCCTGTTATTGTATTTAGTGGTTTTAAATTATACTGTGATACAGCATAGTGGGATATTAGAGTTATTTGAATAGCTGAAAGACTTGTTTATTTCTTACAGCTTATATTATAAGAAAATAAATAAATATAAATTTATTTATAAAACAACAGCTTATATAATAGCAACAGCAAATGAATAAACATTAATTGACAAATGCTATCTTATTATAATCAGTCAAGAATTGTATACTATTATAATATTGTATATTATTAATAGCGCCAACATTGTTCACCACAGGCACAATTATCTCTTACCTTAGGGTTATGAAGATCCAGGCACAAATCATATATATTATGAAAAGGTGTTCTACTCCAATACATACACCCCAACCTTTTGGATGCCAGGGACTGGTTCCATGAGGGTGTTTTTTAAGCAGATTGGGGGGGTTGGTTTCGCATGCTGCCTAATTGGGCACCCTTTTTCTATTCAACAGAGCCCCTGCAGAAAATGCTTGCTTTTGAGCGTCTTCCCATTATATTTCATATGTGTTGGACCTCTGAGCATATGTTCTCTGCGTAAATGCTTTAGTTGTATGGATTGGTTCTATCATCCAACAGATAACCAGGCTTCCAGCCATGAGGACTTTAAAAGCGATAAGTAGCACCTTGAACTGCCACCAGAAACAGAATGGCAGCCACTGTAGCTGCTACAATAATTGGTGTTATAGAACTTAGTTTGTAATTCCTTTAGCCAAAATGTTCATCAGTTGTAGTCTTGGGATAGTCTTCAAGGGCATATATGTAGAATATATAATAATATTCCAATAGTGAAATGATGGGGTGAGCAACTGTTGCTTGTACTTCTGGCTCCAGATAGAGTAGCACCTGGCAGGCTAGCTGCAGCTAGATAACTGAGGCTAACCCTGAGTACAGGTTTCACCGATTATTCCAATAGCAGCTGAGAGTTCCAGAGGACCCACAAATTGTGCATTAGGTCTTTTTAGGGAAGCACAGCCACATATCTACCCCAGGCCACTTGAGAGATGTGGCAGGTTGATCTGTGGTCTAAAAAGTCACGTACTGTCTGACAAGGGCAATTTTCATACTATTATTTGCATTGTAATAACTGAAAATATATTTGAAGTAGTATGACTATATTAATTCAGGCTTAATGATAAATTACTTGTAATGTTCTAGATAATATAAATAGGTGGCAGACTAAATTGACTCTGATAAACGAATACTGTTTCACTTTCTTTTCATCCCTTCACCCTTAAGCATTTTTGTCAAATTCTCACATTCTTTTACTTCAAACTAACATGGTTGCTTGTATGGAATTGTCATATATATATAAATACAACTTTACTAAAACACTTTTCATATTTCCTCTAACCATTTTTCCAATTTTCCAATCAAAGTAACTTTTCCCCAACTTTTGGAGAGGGGTGAAGCATTAAATTAAAGAAAAGAACCAACGTTTCTAAAGATCAGAGTTTTTTTCAGAAGATATTTTTAGGACAACTGTTAATGACATTAATTGCTGTACATTTGTCTTGTTTAGTCCCACTGAACACACTGATTATGTGAGCATATGTACAGGTGAACATTTGTGCGAATTTGTTGTTTGCCTCCCTATATACTTGTTTCTTTTTCTTTAGTATAGAAGGAATGTTTTCCTTTATATATAATTTATCTACAAACAAGCATTTTCTTGCTTGCTCACTTTCTCTCTATTTTCAAATAATACACAATTATTTCCAATGAAAACTTTAGCAAGGCAACATTTCATGAGATTATGTAAAACATTCTACCTCTTCCCAGTATGCAGTAGGTAAAATAGTATGTGACATACTGGTGAGCAATTTTTACTTAAGGATTACACAAACACACACACACATGTTTTCATAGATTTTCACGGGTGTAGGTATGCACACATATACATGTGCATGTGATGTGTGTATGTATGCATGCATGTGTGTATGTGTGTGTATACATATATACACACACATCACATGCACACATGCATGCATACAGCCATATTGTATTTATTTGTTATTTACTACACTTTATGCTGCCCTTGTCCCATCTACAAGGTGACTCTGTGCCACTCTGGAATATTATTATGAATAGCTGGTAGCTTTTACAAAAGGATGCACACAATTATTAGGTGAATAGGGAAGGTTGATGAGGAAATCTAAGGCAGTGCCTGAGTTAGGAACATGTTTTGTTCCTAATTGTCTTTAACCTGCATTTCTGTTTTAAGTTGGACTGCCTATTACTACAAATGGACTGCCTATTACTAAAACTGACAGATTGAATTCCTTCCTTGAGCTGGTGAAGCATTGAAGTTGTGCAGTGCTTCCTGGAATTGTTGAAAACAGGCTATATATTAAACACGTGTGGCTTCAGTGATACCTGAAACCATTGCACAGCTTCAGTGCTTTGTGGGTTGAAGGAAGGCAATGCTGTCCACCATTTTCACAACCCACCTGGTCTCTTAGGCAACACACCTACAAGTACTCAAAGGCTAGTACTCAGTTTACTATATCACTCTTTCCCTATTTTACTGCAGCTTTCCTACAACTACTACATGGCTTCTCTATGTAGAATTCTGAAGAACTCTGTTCTACTTCTGAAGAACAGTAACTCTTCTATTTGCTTTAGGCTGCTGCGAGCTGTTTTAGTTTCCCAAACAAGCACCAACTAACTTCCCGCTGATTCCCACAGCAACACCACCATACCAAGCTGTGTTTCTGCTCAGCTTTTATTGGCACACTTTGCTGGGCTATAGGTGCTGGCTATTTTGCAGGCAGCCTTTCCTCTGACACTGAAACAGAGTATAAAAGGAGCATGTGTTTTTCCCTGAAAAAGTCATTAATAAGGAACCATGAACATCTGTTGCAAAATTGATATTTACTAAGACAGAGAAATCAAAACAATGTTTTGCCATTGTAGAACGTGGAAGTTTTGAGTAATTCTACTATCTTCAATTAATACACAAGTGTTGAAGAGTCAGGGGAAAAAAAGTACCAACACCTTCAAAAAAAGGAAATTGTTTAATTCTGTTGTTTAAATAGATAAAGTATGAAGCTGCTGGTTATTTCCCCCCCCCCCCTTTTTAAAGCCAAATTTGATTTTTAAAACTGGCATTTAAAACACTGCCAGAGTTCATTTTGTGGGGGAAACATACTATGATACTATTATCTGACTAACAAAGACAGTCTAATGCAGGGGTCCCCAACCTTTGCAACTTTAAGTCTGAAGGACTTCACCTCCCAGACTTGGGAGGTGAATTCTGGGAGCTGAAGTCCTTCAGACTTAAAGTTGCAAAGGTTGGGGACTCCTGGTCTAATGGATCTTTACCGTTCATCTGGTTTGTTCTTTTTTCTCTTTCTTTATCTTCTTCTGTAACCCTTCTTTTTCTCCTTTAGCACTCATGAATAGTGCACCTCAAATATGCCCCGTAGAAGAGGTATGTCTTTTCTCACTTCCCCACCTGGTGCTTTGCTTCTATAAATTTAAATTTATGCAATTAGAATAATTTGCTGCTGCTTAATCAAACAAGGTTTTCTGCTAAATCATGTTATCTGGAGAATATTCCTTCTAATTTGCTATTGTTTTCAATTATATACGATAAATGCAAATGATTTCTTTCAAATAAAACTTCAGTTATTTTAATAAGATTTATAATGAGAAAATCTGTAATTAAGTCATTTTACATAAGGAATGTGCTCTAATATAACTACCTAACATAAGCTTTAATTTTTTTATTAGTAGTACTATTGCCTGAATCTTACTGAGGCTATGCTTGGAATTATGGTATTACTTACTGGAAATTCTCAGTCTACTTTTCACTTGTCATTTGAAAGCACAGACATGAAATGGGGGTCTCAGAAAAATAGAACAAATTGATAGAGCCAATCACATATTATTTTGGTTAACATAGTATGCTAAGTCAAATTTGATGAATATATATGATGGCGAATGTAGTAAAATCTGATGAATATATACAATGGATCACTAAGTAATTTCTGATTTATAAACCAGAAGTGGCTCACTTAATAATGGTAAGCCAAAGACAATATGGTTTAATTGACTGTATGAATATTTCTCATATCAGACTTTTTACCTTTGTAATAAAATGAAGTCAAATCAGGTATATGTGAATGTTAAAGACTTTAATAAATCAACCATGTACAGTTTAATATTGTGGAACTAATTTTGAATTCTCTATATTGTTTCATGAGCTATAAGGTATGTCTAATAAAATTTCCTTAATCTCAGAGCCATAAGGAGATGCTGATCAAATGCTGGACTCAAAAATAATTTAATCATGTGTTTTGAATTAAATAATTAATGGTTTTTTTGATAATCACCTATGGATAGTAATCATTTCTGAAGCATTTTGGGAAACTCACATTGAAATATTATGTTAGCAGTGGTAAAAAAATAATTGTTTGCCTTTTGTTTAAAATTAGCTTCTCGGACGACTTATCATAGTGAACAGCAAAGAGAAAGAAGGTATGGTCATAATCACTCCATTTCTAATTATTCTACCAATAAAATAAGTGACTTATAACATATAAATGAAAATGTTGTTATAGAGTATCTAAATGTTGCACTGGGTATCCTTTATGACACATGTTTAAAAATGAGACAATAACTAGATTTAAATATGGTTTTTTTGGAAATTGTATTTTAAAATCAATCCTCTGTCCTTTGGCATATTCATTGGACTGCATTAACTGAAAAAGAGATTTGGGATTGGAGGAACAAAGTTTCAAGGACTTTATTCTTTTGTTTAATTTCTACTCTTTCTGTCATTCTTCAACAATCAGGATGGCATCTAGTGATTAAAACATAATGTAAGTTAGTATAATAATACAATTAAAATGAATATTGATATTAAAAGTTTATAATAAATTAACAATTACAGCCTTGATGGAAGACAAGTGACTATCAATTTCCAAAATACTGGGAAAAGTAGCTAGAAAGAGTTTGCTATGTGTACGGATGCTGTCATGACAAAGTGATAAATCAGGTCTGTTGAGATTGGACATACAGGCTACTATTGATTTTTGTGGACTCTACAATATTTTATATGTTGTGGCAATTCACACAGATGCCCAAAATTATGTTGACTGATTGTTTAGAGCAGACATGGCTATCCTGCAGCTCATGGGCCTTATAGGGTGTGGGACAACTACTAATGCAGCCCCACAAGTTAATAAAACATATAGAAAAGTAAATGGTTTATTATTCATATAGTACATTAACTATATTGCATATTTCCTATGCGGCCCAAGACAATTATTCAATGTGGTATGGGCAAACCAGAAGCTTGGACAACCATGGTTAAAGCAAATCTATTTGGATATTTCAAAAATTGAATTCTTGCCAATTATATAAGAATGTTGGAGATTTTATTTGACCTCTTAGATATAGGCAACAAAAACACAGGGTGGTTAATGGACTTACCTATGGGCACTAATGTGTTGAAAAATAAGAAAAGGTGTTTCCAAGAACTGAATTAGAAAGGGCCAATCCCTTTCCAAATGCTATGTAATCATAAATTGCTGAATTTGGTCCTATTCCTCCCCCCCTCCCCCAAATCCAGACGCCCTGAAATCACAATAGTTGCAGCTGAGCCACTTGGACCATCCTCCTGGTTTCCAGGTGGAAGCCGTGTCCCTCAACAAGGGCTACTGTTCCAGTCAACTCATAGCCAGACGCCTTGGAGAACCACTGAACTTGTTCCAGCAGAGGTGAGGAAGCACAGGATTTCCTTCTTGGTTCAAGTTGATATTTGTTTGAGCATTATAATGTAGTGAGATAACTGTAGTATCAGAATTCATGAGCAGTGAGTTCAGGAGAAGAAATGGCGAACTAAAGTGGCAAAAAATAGAACTGACAATTATGGCATAATAAAAAGCCAGCAGGTAGACTGGCTTTTGCAATTCCTCTCTGAACAAAGAGAGGACTTGAGATTGCCATAAATTCTTCAGACAATTGCTTCTCTTGAGGCAACTATGAGACTGCAGTCTCTGCCAATTTGGAGGTCTGGGAGATAATGGAATATGTTCTTGACAGTTCATTTAGTAACTGTTCAAAGTTACAATAGCACTGAAAAAATGACTGTTTTTCACACTTATGACCATTGCAGCATCCCCCGATCATATGATCAAAATTAAGATGTTTGGCAATCGGTTTTGCAATCTTCTGACCAGCAAAGTCAATGCCAATGCTGGATTCATTTAACGGCTACTAATGTACTAATTTAACAGCTGCAGTCATTCACTTAACAACTGTAGCAAAAAAGGTGGTGAAATGGGGCAAAATTAAAAACACTTAACATAAATTTTGGACTCAATTATGGCTGTAAGTCAAGGACTATCTGTAGTCATTTTGCTCTAACCACACTTAGAATTTGGGTTTACATACTTCCTTTATTAATCAGGATTGGAAATTGCTTGCTAGATGCTTTTCAATTATTAGGAACCTTTCCATCGGCAAATGGTATAGTGAATGTCAATCTTCCTGGGTAAACCAAACAGGAACATGAGATGAGCTAAATCTACTTGATTCCACAGCTACATTAATAGAGTCTGAAAGTACAATCTTTGCATCCTCCACTTTTAACTGCTTGCTCCATTACAGTAGGTCCTTCTTGGGTTTCCTCAGAGCATTAAGTGACTTGGGCTGTTATTTGATTGTTTCTTAAGCAACATCTCTTTTCCCCTTTCTTCAAGGTCACCCATGTATTCCATTACATTGAGTTTCCATCAAAATACATTTTAAATGCAAGTTTACAGCTTTAATTTTTTTTCTGGGATAAACAGCAAGAGTGAAACTTTTTTGGAAAAAGTAAAACTATGATTTTTAGAAACAGATTACAAACAGATTAAGGGTCCAAGTAACTTTGAAATAAGAATTTGGAATTAATTATAAGATTCCTCCTCCTGGGAAAATGCTTTGGTTTTGATTTTTTTTAATAAATGATATGATTGGAATTTTGAGACTTGGACGTAAGCAGGAACCAAAAAGAACAAATATTATCACTAAAGGAGAATTCTTAATTTTGACTTACTAATACTGGATGGAGCAAAATATTTTAATATTTAACATATTAAAGGATATTTTTTGAAAAAGGGAGCCAGAAGTTAATTTTAAGAGTGTCTGCTTCTACAGATAGATTGTGTTTAAAAGATGTTATGGAAGAGGAACAAGTTTTACCGAACATTGAACTGAAGCTGATTTGAAGGTGAATTTGAACATTTAAATGACAAAATGATCTGAAAAAAGATTTACATTTTGCATAGAAAAGGAACCAGCTGACGCCTTAATAATTAATAAGGATATATACATATAGTGATCTGAATAATTCCTATATTGTATTTACAAAAGATGCTTGTAAAGGCATTAAAGAATTTTGGGAATAAATGAAAAGAAACAAAGTTTTAGAGAAGGGGTGTCAAACTGGCAGCCTGCAGGCTGGGTGTGTCACGCGCATCCTGGTTCTGCATAAGTCACGATTCATCACGTGATGTAATGGAGTTTAACACCCATGTTTTAGAGCATTATTTGAAGGGACTAAAGATCAAGATTCTTAAAAGTAGAAGGAATATAAAGTTGGTTTATGTAATCATGGTTAGAACAGATGTTGTTATCTCTTGATTCCTCTTAATGTCCATTAGCTGAACAGGACTGAAATGATGAGATTAAATGATGGAATTAAAAAAAAATACTATTAAAAAGCATTTAAGACATGGACTAGGATTTTATATGTTTATAAATGCTGCATTTCTAACATGAATAGTGTGTACATTTGGTATTTTTATTTTTCAGCCACCTTCGTATGAGCAGGTAATCAAAGAGATCAATCAAGTGCCAATCATCCCAGCCAGCAATAATAATGCTGCCTGTGCTGCTAATTTTAGATGTACTACTACATCTTCAACACAGACTGACTTTCCAGAAGAGATAATCAGCAATTTGCCCCCAATAAATGTGAAAAATAATCTCTCCATTATCTCTGAATGCAAAAATACTCCAGGTATATTGCTGTTAATTTTCGTTTGATGATGTTTAAAAGGATTGTTTTGGAGATAGATAGATAGATAGATAGATTAGATAGATAGATAGATAGATAGATAGATAGATAGATAGATAGATAGATAGATAGATAGATAGATAGATAGATAGATGATGCAAAATATATGTTGAATTAGTTCACCTATTATTTGTGTGCATTGACACAAAAGTCTTATAGCTGAAATAAGATGGCATTGTTATATGTAATAATTTGTAATGTATGCCAGCAGGGCACACTCATACATAATCTATTTCTAGATTAGATTTTCATAAATGAAATGGTACTGGACTTTTATTTAGATACTCAAGCTTAGATGTTGGCATAGATATTGAGTAGACATAGATATTGAGTATTGGGTAATTGAAAAGTACTGGGTAATTGAAAATCTAGGAGAATATGTGAAAAATACTTTTCAGAAGTTATACATTTATAAAAAATGAGCTATAAAATATGAACTCAGAAAAAAGATCTTCTTGCACATAATATCCAAACTTGAATTTCCAACTTCTTCCAAACTGAAAATAATTTTCCAATTACTTAAAGAAATGAACACATATTTAGCCAAAGACTACTACAAAGAACATATTTTGCAAACTGATTTTTCTGGTAAAAAAGATGTACATTTTTATTAACAAAATTTCAGTGCCAATCCTATCCCAAGGTATATATTGTCATTAAAAAATCCACCCACAACACATTTTGTATCCCATCAGTAAAACACTCCATCAATGTTACATATGTATAATTGGTGATCCTCAATTATCATGATTGAAATGAGCAAAAATAATTTAAAGAATCTTATTTACCCAAACTGTTTATCAGCAAGTAAATTCTAATGCACAGAAAATTACTTTAAAGCTCATATCTGGTTAAGATATAGTAGTGAAAAGTAAACATGTATTTATTTATTATTCACATTTGTAACCCTCACCCATCTCACCACAAAGGGACTCGGGGCGGCGAGTTAAGATATAATCTAATTAAAGCTTTTCCCTAAGTAAATACATTCTAGTTTATGAATGAATTATCTGAGTCATTTATATTTGTATATAAGTAAAGTACTTATGAGGCATATTTTATTAAAATTTGTGGCACATTTTTTTAGTAGACACTGACAAAAGTTTGAAAGATGATTTTTGCATATGTTTTCAAAATATGCTTGAACACAATGTACAATTTCTATAAATTCTTCCGTGAAAGTAATTTTATAATCCATTTGTTCTTAGCACTGATGTCATATTCTGCAGATAATTGAACTGATTCTATCACTGCGGAACAATTCTAGGCAATATTTATTTTTAAAACGATTAGCCTAATGCAGTGGTTTTCAACCTGTGGTCCATGGGCCCCTGGGGGGACATGATGTCATTAAAGGGAGTCTGTGAAGGCCTGAAGAAATGTTATTTAAATTTTGAGTTAAGTCTTGGTGGTCTGTAGTCATGGCGTGTGACCACAAAATGTATTTAAAGGGGGGACCATAGTGAAGAAAAGATTGAGAACCACTGGGCTAAGATGTTATTTGATGTTGAAATCTTTCAATGAAACCTATTGTATATGTACATTGTTTTTTACAGCTATACATATTTCTCAGAAGCCACCTAGACCTTCATCATCTCTGATAAACAGCAGTCTTCCCATAAATGAACAACTCTTAGTTATTTTAGAAGACCAGACATCTCAAGAGACATCTAGTACTGCAGTATGTCCTGTGCCAAAACCAAGATCAAAGGGCAATCTGAAACCAGTGGCTAAAGACAATCAAGCAAACAATCAGGAACAAACGAGCCCATCAAGGAGCAAAAATGATGAGTTAACTAATCCTTTGATGTTCCTACTAGACAATAGCCTTAGGGAAAGTCATATAGAAATGGACAGCATGGATACAGACAACAACCAAAGTAACATATTATCACGGATTAAATCATTTGAGATGCAAGGGAACGCTGAAACTTCAGGACTAACCAAGAAACCAGAAGCATCTCCACGCTCATTAGGCCGTAAACCTACCATTAGTGCAAAAAAGCCTATTGTGGCACCCAAGCCAGGTGTTAACAGAGCATCGGGAGAATGGGAGTGTGGGATAGAAAACAAGCAAAAAGTTGCCTCCCAAGAGAAGCCCCTTCAGACTGAGGAAGTTGGGAGCAACGTTATAACCAAGCCTGAATTGCCAAAGAAGCCAACATTAGTGACTGTAAAGAGTAATAGCAATGGGCTCCTTAATTCAGGAAGTGGGTCAGCTTTGGAGAATACTGATGGACAGAGAAAACTTCCCATTCCTGCTCCTAGGCCACTTCTTCCCAAGAAGTCAGTCTCTTTTGAAAGTCCTTCTCTTCCTATGCTTCCCCTGAAACCAACAAGTACTGTTCCCAAGCCCTCTTTAGCTGTCCAATCAAATGCCTTTAGATCCCCTGTGGAGTCTTGTCCAAGCAGCATTGCAGCATCTCCAACACAAAATATTACTTCTGCCGAAGGAGATCTGATCAGCTTTGACGACAATGTTTTATCCTTTAACCCTGTCAAGGCTGTTCAAGAAATTTCTCATTCAGAATCAGGTAAACTTTAAATGAGCTTTTGTAAAATGAAAACAAAAACCAGTTTCAGGTTGTATAGTAAATGCAAGTGCATTTCAATAACAACATTAGTATGTATATAAAAATGATGAAATTCATCTGCAAATGTTTCTGTCTATAATGGATTTGGGCGGATGCACTGGATAGTTTTTCAGTTGAGGTCTGTGGTATCAAATCAATGCCTATTAAATATTACAGTATTGCTATTTGATGTTATCCTAGAAATACATGGTTTGCAGAATTACTGGATTTTTGTTGTTTGTTACTATGTTCCATGTTCTCCAAGGTAACAGAAATGTGATAAAAGTAGATGCTATTAATTTGAATTACAATAATAGGTCAAAGTCTCTAGATAAGCTTTCAGATTATAGCCAGGATTGGCATGTGTGCTTAACTTTAAGGAAGCTGTATTCTGAAGTGGCCCTCCTTATCTTTGATTTCTTAGAAAACACATGCTTGGGTTACAGCAAAGGAAAACATTGTTTTGAAAATACAGTAAATAATGTTAGATTGCAAGACATTTCTGTAAAAGTTTCAAACTGGGCAACATTGGGTCAGGAACTACACTCCTGAGTAGCACTGATGATGTTACATAGTTTGGCTAATGAAACATCTGCAAGAACAGAACCAAGCTTAGGGAGCACCAAGGACCCCTCATTTCAGCCCCAAGCTACATTCTGCTTTATTTTATTCTTTCTGTTCTGCTGTCATTCCTTTTGTTGCTTATTATGTGGAACCCCTCCAATTCCCATTATATTTTATGATCTTATTTATTTGTATCCCCTCCACTATTTTGCATATTTGAAAAAAGACGATCTATAGTATTGTATAATATATTTTATACTATCCGGTATAATAGTACACTTGTAATATTTTTTTTCAGATTATTCTTAAGGCATAAGCATGCACATATTTGCCTTGGTATATTTCATAATAATTTGCTTTCCAATTTCTCAAATCCTTTCTCATTAAAATTTATAAACATTTGGTCTTTTTTGAATTATGAAATTTTAGTTATTTCAAATACTGACAGAATTATCCTTGTTCAGAATTTACAACAAATGGAATTGAACATTACTCTGTAATTGAAGAGAAAAAACAGGCAATGGCTAATGATTGATTTTTTTTGAAATTCAGTTCATTTATTCTTTTTAGATTTTTATAAGGCTTGCATAAAAAATACTAAGTTTGAGGTCTGATAATAACATTGAGGAGATATGTACCAGAGAGATTAAGAGCTAAATAAATGTACTTGTATGAGTTTACATGTCAAACTCAAATTGTTGCAAGAGCGATTGCAATTCTGGGAATCACTGTCAACACATTTGAAATTTAATAAACTAAGTATTGTTACTAGAAAGCAATGGTGGGTTGTAGGTGGTACGCCCCGGTATGGGCGTACCAGAGCCTGCCCGGAACACCAGGTACTGTTCCAGTGCGGTGCTCCGGAGGGCCCGCCAGCCTGCACTCCTTACCTGTTTTTAAATTATTTGGCGCTTACGCACACATACATGGCACGTACAGTGCCTGTGCAACACTCTGTCTCATGGAGGCATCGCTGGATGGTAAGATGCAAAAATTCAAAAGACCACAAGATGGTACTGATCTGATCTTTTATTTCTAGATTAAGCAGAACAATTGCTCCCTGGAGCTCCCTAGAGTAGTGATGGCTAACCTTTTTTGGATCGCGTGCCAAAAGCAGGGGAAGTGCAGGGGGGTCTTGCACAGGTGTGCCACACCCATAACTGTAATCATGCGACCCCCCCCCCCACGTGCATGTGCATGCGCCCCCCTCCATGCACTCCAGATGCTATCTGGGAGCCTGGGGAGGGTGAAAACAGCTTCCCCTGCCCCCCAGAGGTCCTCCGGAGGCTTCAGAAAGCTTCCCTGAAGCGTCTGGAGGGCAAAAAACAGCTGAAAAAGAAGGCCAAAGTCAGCTGGCCAGTATGTGCATGCGTGCCGGAGCTGACACGGCAATGCCTGGCATGCCCTAACAAATGTGCCATAGGTTCGCCATCATGGCCCTAGAGAATAACACTTTTTCTTACTCAGAAAAGAGAGGGTCTGGCTCATTTGCTTTTTCTTTCTCTGAACAAAGACATGTATATTCACTGTCTTAGTAACAGGCTGTCATTCCTGTGAATGTGGACTGCCATCATCACATTGGCATTGTGGGAAATCTGATTATCAAGTTGCTGCAGGCCTAAGCAGAACTGAAGAATGAGATAACTGGCAACGGAAAGAGGCTTTTGTTGCCTTTCAATGTGAAGCCAGATATGACAGATGTTATGTGTGTTTTGGAAAGCTTTATAGGAAGTAAAAAATAATAATAAACCAAGAAAAACATCAAATTGCCAAAAAAAGCAAGCTCAGCAGCCAAAGAATGTTCAGGGCAAATTGAAAAACAAACAAACCAAAAACCCCTGAGAATGAATGTGAGTGAAATGCTCTGCTTGGAAGGAAGCGGTCAATCCCCTAATAGCAGTTCCCAACCAAGGAAGCAGGATTCACACAGTTAATTAATGCAAGAGTTAGATTAAAAAAATCTTGTAAACTACTTTTTTTTAAAAAATTACTCCTTATTTATTATTGAACCCTTTAAGGCAGGGTGGGCAAACTTTGCATCTTTAAGTCTGAAGGACTTCCGCTCCCAGAATTCTCCAGTCAGCAAAGCTGGCTGGAGAAAGTCTGGAAACTGAAGTCCTTCAGACTTTGAGTTGCAAAGTTTGCCCACCCCTGCTTTAAGGAGAGGATTGCGTGAGTTATTTGAATTTAATTCTTCAAATTCCGTAAGTGATTGCGGATGCCACACACAACAGATAAGGCTGAAATGCCCATCTGTTCCTCGCAATATTTTGAAAGACAGCCTTATCTTCACTAGGCTGGAATTCCCTTTTTGAAACTTGCTGTAAACTTTAGACTGTGTGGTTGGTGTAGGTATTTCTTTCAGCATGTACAACCCTAGATTTCTATGAGCGTTACTGATGTTTCCTCTTGAATGGAAACAGAATAAAATGCTGTGTTTGGCATTTTTCTTAGATCTTACCAATCTGCCATCCAAAGCTGAATCTGCAAAAGAGCAACCAGTTCAACCAGCTGTTGTGCGCAAACCTACTGTAATCCGAATCCCATCTAAACCAACAAAAGGTAATATCCATAATATCCATCCATCCATCATGTATAAAACATATGATTTTGAAAAAGCTATTTTTGCCTAAAGTTGTTTTTGATAGAGCATATTTACAAAGGGACACAGTGGCTCAGTAGCTAAGACACTGAGCTTTTCGATAAGAAAGGTTGACAGTTTGGCAGTTCAAATCCCTAGCATTGCGTAACAGAGTGAGCTCCCGTTAACTTATCTCAGCTTCTGCCAACCTAGTAGTTCGAAAGCACATTAAAAATGCAAATAGAAAAATAGGGACCATTTTGTGGGAAGGTAACAGTGTTCCGTGCGCCTTCGGCATTTAGTCATGCTGGCCACATGACCACGGGGACATCTTCGGACAGCGCTGGCCCCCTAGAGTCAGGAATGACTAGCACATATGTGTGAGGGAAACCTTTACCTTTATTTACCTCAAAGGATGATTTTTCTAAATTTTAAACAAACCCCTGAAAAAAAAGAAATATTTTAAAAAACTATAATCACAAATATATGTTTGCTTAATTTTGGAATTCAGGTTTACTTTTCTCAAGATTCAAGTAAACCTTCATGAGCCCATTAGAGTTGGACAGCTAATCAAATAAATAATAATTGAATACTTACTCTCCTCCCTCCTTCTAGGAGGAATAGAAAAAAAGTAGAGAAAAGCAGAATGGAGATGCAGTGAGTATCATAAATGTCCTGGAAAAGAGAGGGAGGGAAAGAAAGAAAGAAGGAAGGAAGGAAGGAAGGAAGGAAGGAAGGAAGGAAGGAAGGAAGGAAGGAAGGAAGGAAAGAAAGAAAACTGGCTAGAATTAAGGAAGGGAAAGAGGTAATTGGGTAGAGAAGCAAAACAAATAAAAAACCTTGTTAAGTATTAAAATGTGTTAAATTTTGCATGGCAAACATCCTGTCTCAAACTTATTTGATGGGTTTACAGCATGAGTATCTAGTGATCTACATTTCTCAATCATCTTACAAATGATCAAATTCTTTTCTTGAGCCAGTTTTTAAAACTTGGCAACTTTTAAGATGTATGGACCATCTCTAGCTGGAAATTCTGGAAGCTGGAGTCCATACGTTTTAAAGCTGCCAACTTGTGCTTAACAAAGAGTTTGTCAGGATTCCAAGTAATAACCCCAAAGCAATCAAAACTCTGAGGCCTAGAGTTTTCTCAAAGGATAATTTTATTTGGGATGTCATATTGGCCCATTTGGTGAAAACCTGACTCTGAAGGACCCAGGGTTTTTCCCACCCAAATCAAAAACTAAAGTGCTTGCCCCCAGGTCACATGATCCATCACGTGGTCCAATCAGGTTGCAGTCCCAACTCCATCTGGCTTTGGTCCATGCCCTTCCAGCACCTGGTAGAATATCCCATAGGAAAAATGCTATTTTGGCTACACATCCCCCAGCTATCTCTACCTCCCCCCTCACATTCCCACAGCTCCACCCAGCCTTGTTGTGGCAGCCCTGAAGATGCCCCCAAAATGGCTTCAGGGCTGACAGAGGTACTCCTTAACATGCAACAATCTGTACAATAACTGTTTGACGGTACAACAGTGGCCCCCAACATTTTGGGCAATAGGGACTGGTTCTGTGGAGATAGATTTTTCTATCGATTGGAAGGGTGGTAGTTTCACATTCTGCCTGCATCCCACGGATGGGGCTTTGGTTGTTTGTGCTGCCCGATTTCTGATGTGACAGTCCACAGAATGCTAAAGAATGAGTTATAGGGTCACTGAATGAAGAGACATATGAATGGCTCTTAAAAGTTACAGTTGTAATGCAGCAATCATGTAAACAAAATGTCGGCACTTGGCAACCAGTTTATACCTAAAACTGGTTTCAGCATCTCACAGTCAAGTGGTCGCCATTTGCAACTTTCCCTGCCAGCTTCCCCCAAACAAAGTCAAGCCATTTAATCTTGACTTTGTCTCCCTCACGCCACTCCTCAGGCTTTCTTTGCAAACATGTATTGTACGCTCTTTCCAGCGGTGGAATTTACTTACCTTCCCTACCGGTTTCGCAAATGTGAACCTTCTGGGCATGCGCAGTGCTTGCACATTACGTCGGGGTGGGTGGGTGGAGCCTCCCACAGCCACCGCTATCAGTTCGCCCAAACCGAAGAGAACTGGCTGACTACCATCTCTGCCTCCTTCCTCCTTTGCTTGCTTGCATGCAATGCACCCTCCTCCCTGCCTCACTTATTTGCATGGATCATGCCTTCCTTCCTCATTTTACTTGCAAACATGCACTTAGCCATGCTTTCCTTCTTGGGCCTCCCTGCACTTTATGTCCTCTTCCTCAGGCCTCCCTGGACTTGCAAGCACCTGCACCTTCCATCCCAGACCTTCCTATCCTGAACACACACGAAGGCAGTCCCTTTCCCTAACTTACATGCAACTAATGCTACGGCAGTGATGGTGAACCCATGGCACGGGTGCCACAGGGAGCATGTGGAGCCATTTGTCAGGGCACGCTGGCCATCTGAATTTGCCCTTTTTTTCATGCTTTTTTCACCCTCCCCAGGAACTAAAGGCTTTATAGGAGCCTGGGGAGGGTGAAAAGAGCCTCCCCCGCCCCCCACAGAGGCCCTGAACTTCCCTGAAGCCTCTGGAGCGCTCAAAATGACACGCCGCCAAAACTGGAAGTGACCTTCGATTTGCTTGCAGCATCATTTTGTGTGCTCCGGAAGCTTCAGCGACCTTCAGGAGGCTTCCCGAAGCTTCTGGAGCACTCAAACTGACGTGCCACCAAAACCGGAAGTGACCTCCGATTTGCTTGCAGCATCATTTTGAGTGCTCCAGAGGCTTCAGGGAAGCCTACTGAAGGTTGCTGAAGCCTCCAGAGGGCCTCCGGGGGGGGGAAGGCTCTTTTCGCCCTCCCCAGGCTCCTATAAAGCCTCTGGAGCCTGGGGAGGATGAAAAGAGTGTGTAAAAAATGGGGGGGTCTGTAGTGCGCGCATGCGCACAGGGGAGTTACACATTGCATTATGAGTGCGGCACACCTGCACACGACCCCCCTGCGCTCCCCTTCTTATGGCACGCGAGCCTAAAAAGATTTGCCATCGCTGTGCTAGGGTCTATCCCACCCAGCTGCGGACTCTGATGCTTCTTACCAGGAATTCCTGCTGCTTCTTGCTTAATAACTTTCCTGTCTTGTGAGTATGATGGCAACCAGGATTAAGTGATGCAGTCATGTGATGTTGTGTTTAACAACCCATTGCTTGATGATAGCAATCTTGGTCCCAATTGCCATTATAACTGGAGGACTACCTTTAGTGCAATTTTGCTATCAGTGAGATTTGTTATAGTTTTCCATTGAATATTTTTGTAGAATAACTTTAATAATATTTTTTTTAATAATCAAAATCTGAATTTTGATAGTTAACATTGGAAAATTATAAATATTTTTGCAGCTTTAAATGACATTCTGGAAAGCCCTCCTCCACTACCTACAGAGAAACCAATTGGAAACACATCTGGTACTGCAGCTCAAAAACTCGATAACATTAACATAATGAACAAGGTAATGCATTTCCTTCCTTCCTTCCTTCCTTCCTTCTTTTCCTTCCTTCTCTCCTTTCCTTCCTTCCTTTCTAAAAAATGAAGTCACATTATTAAACTATTTTACTTAATCTGTAAATGTTACAATGCTTAACGTGCATATTTCACCAATTATGTTCTCTCCCTCTCTCCAAAATAGTACAAATGAGAAAATAGCTACAATCTCCAAATAAATAAATTCAGATTCCTTAAATTCCTTGCATTCAGACCTATCTAGTTCCTGCTTTGATTCCTGCACTTGCCTTGCCTCATTCCAACCAATTTCCTAGATAGTATATAATCCTGCTTTGGTTTGTACTGCATGCTGTTGAATCACTCATATGAAAGACTATTAAAACTATGAAAAATTGTCCTTTCAATCTTGTAATTTTTGACTTTTTAACCAAGTTAATCCATTTCTAACAAGATCAGCAGCCACCCTAACCCTTCTGCACTTGCATTGAAGCTCCCCTGCCACCCATGTTCCCTTGCACAGCAGCAGGGATTCCATGGACTGCCATCCCTAAGCAATGCGATTATGTGACATGGCAATTTGCTGTCAGGTTGTTTAGTGACAGACATTCTGGTTCTAAGTGCAGTCGTAACTTGAGGACTACCTGTATATACCCAAAAGCAAGTGTAGTGTAACAGCTAAAAGCATCAGTCTAGAAACCAGGAAACTGAGTTCTAATCTACCTTAATCCTAAAGTCAGCTGTGTCTTTCTTTCTTAATCTTAGTAAGAAGGCATTTGGCCAAAAATGTTGCAAAGAAATTTGTATAGACTTGTCCAGGCAACTACTAGTCTTTTTCTTATCTGACATTTTACTTTGAAATAATCATAACAATTCTATTTTTTTTTGTCCATATAATAACAACATTTAATCATCCATAGGACCCTGAACAGCCCAGCTTGATACAGCCAATCAAGAATGAGCCTGTTCTGCCTCCAAGGTGAGTAACAAAGGAGCAGCAGTGGGATTGGTGTTGTGCAGTACATATTCTGCTATCGCTCTATTATATTAATATTAATTGTATAGTTTTCATTTGTTACATTATATAGAAAAATGTAAAATATTTTACAATTTTAAAAGTACATATGGACTATAGATTATATTGATTATTCTGTAATTTCACCCTAGAAGATATAAATATTTACGTTCACGGTCTGATCCATTCATAATATTTAGGAGAATAGTATGTTATGAAATTATGGGAGAGTATACAGTAGTAAATCAGTGCTTGTTGTCATTGTGAATAACCCAAAGCAGATGTCCAGGTTGAATTTTAAATAAATCTTTATGTACATTTTAATCTTCTTAACAGATTGCAGAAGGTAAGCTGTATTACATTAATTAGAAAAACAAAACGAACAGGGGAATCCAACAATGTAGTTGCTTCCAGTGTGATTTTAATGCAAGGGTGTCAAACTCGATTTCATTGAGGGCCTCATCGGGATTGTGGTTGACCTCGGAGGGGCCAGGGGGGGCATGGCCATCTCGATGTCACTTGTGTCGGGGGTGCCTGTGGTGGCCTGAGCGCTCTGCCAGCAAAAATTGGCTTCCAAGTTCCATTTTTGGTTGTGATAGCTTCCTGCAACCCTCTGCCAGTGAAAATGGAGCTCAGGAGAGCTGTGGCGGGCTGCTTCCCGGGCAGCCCGGCGGGCCAGATCTAAGCACTCCATGGACTGTATTTGGCCCACAGACCTTGAGTTTGACACCCCTGTTCTAATGGTTTTAGTCAGTGGGGATTCTGAGGTTTCAGTCAAGCCTTTTTGCATCGTGTTTCCTTGATTGAAATTGTCTAACTATATGAAAAGCTATTTTACCCAAAGGTTTCCACGTAGGATACTCTTCTCATTTTATTTTCAGATGGCTAATTTATTATTATTATTATTATTATTATTATTATTATTATTATTATTATTATTATTATTATTATTATTATTATTATTATTATTATTATTATTATTATTATTCACATTTGTAACCCGCACCCATCTCACCACAAAGGACTCGGGGTGGCGAACAGAGATTTAAGATAAATATACATAAATATAAAATATTACTAAATAATAACTAAATTAAATCAATACCCTGCTTAAAATAAATTTAAATTTAAAACCTATAAATTAAAACTTTGATTTGATTATAAAGCAGTAGGGTGCGGAGTAGCTCATGCTAGGCCAGCCAGATGAAAATAGTAAGTTTTTAAGTGCCGGCGGAACAAGCGGAGGTCTGAGATGGTACGGAGATCGGGAGGTAGGCCGTTCCAGAGGGTAGGACCCACCACAGAGAAGGCCCTTCCCCTGGGAGCCGCCAACCGGCATTGCCCGGTCGACGGGACCCGGAGAAGACCCTCTCCCTGGGAGCGAGTCGGTCGTAGGGATGTATGGGGTAGTAGACGGTCTCGTAGGTAGCTAGGCCCCGTGCCATGGAGCACCTTGAAGATGGTCATCAGAACCTTGTAACGCTCCCGGTAGGTCACAGGTAGCCAGTGCAGCTCGCGCAGGAGTGGTGTTATGTGGGAATGTCTTGAGATTCCCATGATCACCCGCGTGGCTGCATTCTGAACCAACTGCAACCTCCGAGTGCATCTCAAGGGGATCCCCATGTAGAGAGCGTTACAGTAGTCCAGACGAGAAGTCACGAGTGCTTGAGTGACTGTGCGAAGGGCCACCCGGTCCAGTAAGGGGCGCAATTGGCGGACCAGGCGGTCCTGGTAAAATGCCCCCCTGGCCACAGCCGCCACCTGGTCCTCTAGGGACAACCGGGAATTGAGGAGGACTCCTAAATTACACACTCTATCCACGGGGGCCATATTTTCACCCCCCATGGCCAGTGATGGTGTCAACTGGCTAAACCGGGAAGCCGGGAACCGCAGCCACTCGGTCTTGGACGGGTTGAGTTTGAGTTTGTTACTGCCCATCCAGATCCGTACGGCATCTAAACACCGGGACATCACCTCAACGGCATCGTTGGGGTGGCCTGGGGTAGAGAAGTACAACTGAGTATCATCAGCGTACAGATTGTATTCTACCCCAAAACCACGGATGATCTCACCCAGCGGCTTCATATACGTGTTGAATAGGAGTCAATTAATGTTGCTGAGATAGATACATTTGTCATTTGAATTTCATTTTTACAGAAGAGAGACTGTTAAATTGTATATTGTGTATTATGCGTAAGAAACCGATTGGTTTAATAAGAAACCAATCACTGACCCTTTAGATCTAAAGAGTGTCTAGTACTCTTAGCAGATTTAAAAAAAAACTCTTTAATGAGGATTAATATTACTTCTAACATATCCATAATTGTAATGGTGTGTGGAAATGATTTTGGGAGACAAGGAAGAGGAATTTGCTGCCTGCCTAGGGAACAGTCAGATAAGAGAAACTTAGGGCTAGATCATTATGGAGAAAATCTATCTTCAGGGTCACCAGGAATCAAAAACAACTTGATGGCACATAATTAACCTAGCAATAATTTTTAATAATTCAGAGTGTATTTGTAATATAATTGGAATAGAATGTGTTTTCTAATACTATGCTTTCTTCATAATTTCTAGACCCGTTCAAGAGAAAATCATACCATCTCGGCCTTCTCCACCTAAAGGGGCCCCAGGAAGACCACCACCGCCCAAATCCACTAAAATCTCATCAGATACTGATAGATTTCCACGCTCGTCATCTGATGTGACACTCCATAAGAAACCTAGTACACTTGGATTGGGAATCAAAAAAACAAAGAGTGATGATTTTAAAAAACATGGCTCAGATTTACCCCCTCGACCCAAGCCAGGTCATCCTCTATACAACAAATACATGGTGAGGATATTAATTTTACTACGGGAAGATGTGACTTTGTACATAGTGTGTCTTATTAAAAGAGTAGGCAGATTGAGTTTTAATTGTATGAAAGTTCAGCAAATAAAATATATTTCCAGATGTACTTTCTGATAACACTGGAGTTTTATAGAGTTCCATCAATTTTATCCGTTTTGGGATATAAAATTTAATATAATTTTAGTGGAATAGCAGGGGATAGAAGAGTGGAGTGGAGTGGAATGAGTGGAGTGAACTAGAGTAGAGTAGAGTAGAGTAGAGTAGGAGTTGGAAGGGAACTTGGAGGTCATATGATCCTTCCCCCTGCTCAAGCAGGAGACCCTATACCTGTGATGGCTAACCTTTTGGTTGTTGTATTCCAAGAGCGTGCACATGCCCCCACCCATAATGCCATGCATGTGTGACACCCCCCCATATGCGTGCGTGACCCCCACCTCCAGCGCATGCACACGTGACCCCTACATGCCCCATTTTGGGCCTGCAGGCCTCCCTGAAGCCTCCTGGAACCAAAAATGGGGCATTGGGGGGGGCGCTTCATCCCCTGTGCTATCCCTGCACACGCGTGCATGACTCCCTGTCCCCCTATGCATGCACGTGCATCTCACACATGCCCTCCCCCTCTTTGCATGCACTGCCGAGACCCGAAAATCAGCTGGCTGGCGGGAGGCACACATGCATGCATGGTATAGCTGAGCTGGGGAAACAGCTCACATGGCATGTGTGCCAAAGACTCGCCATCACAGCCCTATACCATTTGAGACAAGTTGTTGTCCAATCCCTTCTTAAAAACCGTCAGTGATGAAGCACCCACAACTTCGGAAGGCAAGCTGTTTCATTGGTTAATTTTCATTGTTAGGAAGTTTCTCCTTAATTCCAGGTTGCTTTTTTCCTTGATTGGTTCCCATCCATTGTTTCTTGTCTTACCCTCTGTGCTTTGGAGAATAAGATGACCCTGTCCTCTTTGTAGTAGCCCCTCAAATACTGGAATCCTGCTATCATGTCACCCCAAGTCTTTCTTTTCTTTATACTAGCCAAATCCAAATCTTGCAACCATTCTTCATATGTTTTAGACCTTTAGTTATCTTAGTTGCTCTTTTTTGAAAGTCTCAACATCTTTTTTGTAGTGTGGTGACCAAAACTGGATGCAGTATTTCAGGTGTGGTCTTACTAAGCTTTTATAAAGCGGTACTGAATACTTCACGTTATTTTGATTCTGTGCCCGTGTTTATATTACCAAAGATTGTGTTAGATTTTAAAGCTGCTATCACACACTACTGGCTCATATTTAAGTCGCCATCAATTAGGATTCCAAGGTCCCTCTCACGGTTACTGTTTTTGAGCCAGGTTTCGCCTAAACTGTACTTACACCTTTGGTTTTTTCTGCCTAAGTGTAAAACTGCTTTTCTCCACATTAAAATTTATTTGTTGGATAGGTCCCATTGTTCAAGTCTGTCAAGATCCTTCTGGATGTTGGGTTTGTCTTCTGAGGTGTTGGCTACTCCTGCCAACTTAGTGTTATCTGTAAATTTGATGATTTCCCTTTCTATTTCCTCATCTGTCATTTATGAATATATTGAAGGGTACTAGACATAAGATGGAAGCTTGTGTTACCCGACAGCTTACTTCCCTCCATGTAGATGTAGTACCATTAAGTACCCTTTGTTATGACATACCAGTGTGACTCTTCAACAATCCAGAAAAGGAACAAAAACCAGTATATCCCTCATAGCGAATAGAATGGAATAGAATAGAATAGAATATGGGAATGGAGACATAAGGAATTTGTCTTTGGTGCATATGCTATCAGTGTACATAAAAAGACAAGATATTTGTCAAGAATCATAAGGTACAACACTTAATGATAGTCATAGGGTACAAATAAGCAACCAGGAAACGATCAATATCAATATAAAGATACAAGCAACAAAGTTACAGTCATGTAGTCATAAGTGGGAGGATATGGGTGATAGGAACAATGAGAAGACTAATAGTAATAATAATGCAGCCTTAGTGAATAGTTTGACAGTGGTGAGGGAATTATTTGTTTAGCAGAGTGATGGCGTTCAGGGGAAAAACTGTTCCGGTGTCTAGTTGTCTTGATGTGCAGTGCTCTGTAGTGCCATTTTGAGGGTAGGAGTTGAAACAATTTATGTCCAGGATGCGAGGGATCTGTAAAACTTTTCATGGCCCTCTTTTTGACTCTTGCAGTGTACAAGGCCTCAATGGAAGGCAAGTTGGTAGTAATTACCTTTTCTGCAATTCTAATTATCCTCTGAAATCTGTGTTTGCCTTTTCCTAAAGTGGACCAGTCTATGTCTTTTAGGAGTTGAACAAAACATAATTTAGATAATAACTAACAATGTAGATGTTTGGGCAAGTATCAAGTCTTGAAACCTATCAAGCAATAGATAAGATAATTATGTCAATGTGGAGTATTTTCCATCAGCAATTATGCATAAAAAGCTATGGGAGTTAAAAAGAATACAAAACCTTGTGCAAAATTCAAACCAGGGATTTCTCATTTTGTGAACAAAGAACGGAAATTAACTAGTTGTGGGTTTAATGGGGCAACAGTGCCATAGTTCATTTGGATCCCCCAAAGTGAATCCTAGAAAAGAAAATGACATGCAATACTTGAATACATTCTCACGACAAATAAAAAAAAGCATGAAAATGTATATTAGATCGTCAAAAGTTATTTTTGACTGAAATGTGAATAATTTGTTTCAAGCTTCCTGTGCATCATGGACTTGCTAAAGAAGACATTTCATCTCAAAATGCTGGACATCTCTCTTGTAAGGTAATGGTGATTTCTGCATCAATGGAAAGTGTATGTGTGTGTAATATGTTTAGTCATCTAACTTTTTATAATTTTAAAGTGTAGAGATGTACTTTTTTCTGGTGGATCAAGTTGAGAATACCTATGCAGAATGCATAAATGAAGAAGAAACTGGCAAAATTCATTTATCTGCAATGCAGTTAATAACTCCCCTGAGAGTGCAAAGCAAACAGCGGGTATAAATTTAGATAATGAAATACTATTCTAGGCGTACAAAATTGCCTAGAATATATATCCCAGCCCCAAATATAATTTTTGCACCATAGTAAGGGTCTGTTAAGTATTTTATCATGTTGGACTCCTTCGAATATTTAATAAAAGACCCTTGGATGGCTTGAGGCGGCATATGACTGAATAAACAAAACATCTTCCAAAAACATGTTGCGTTTTAGAACAGTAACTATCAAAGGGATTCAATCAATCAATCAGTTTAATTTGTAGACCGCTCCCTCTCCCCAAAGCGACTCGGGGCGGTGCACAGGAAATTAAAAAGCATATAAACATAGACCCATTATAAATATATAAAATCGAATTAAACAAACTATAACCCTGCGCTAAAAGCCTAAAATCCTTAAAAACTAAACCCCTTAAAAACCCAATTAAAACAGTTTAAATATTCAGACTGAAGGCTGGCGAGGTAGATTAGGCCAAGCCGGCCTGATGGAAGAAGTGGGTCTTTAGCTTTTGGCGGAAGGAGCGGAGATCCGTGGTTATTCTGAGTTCGGGGGGTAGGTCGTTCCAGAGAGTTGGGCCCACCACAGAGAAGGCCCTTCCCCTGGGCGTCGCCCGCTGGCCTCTGCCTAGTGGATGGCACCCGGAGAAGTCCCTCTCTGTGGGAGCGAATCAGTCGAAGGAATGTGTTATTCAGTGTTACCGTCACTGCTATAATGTTAGCATCTAGAAGAAATAGAAAATATGAAAAAGGAGGAAGGAATATTTAATTCAAAGTACCCAAAGCAAATTATGCAAAGGTGATTTTGATTTTAATGATGTATACACTGTATTGGCTTATTAATTTTCAATAGAATTGGCTGCATTAAAATCCAAATTGATTCCTCTTCGCGTTTGGGAATTTTGTATTTGAAATCAGTGAAGAGAATACTGTAACTCAGCAATTGACATTCCAAAGATCAGTTCAATGGCTCGAGATATGATAGAATATCAGTTATTCCTAATTTATAAATCTGTTGTGTTTTTAAGGATTCAACTAATATGCAGAAGATTAGTGAGCCAAGTGTCCCTCATGCAATAGTACTGCATAATTTCACAGCAGGTAAGAAGTGACCTCAGAGTAAATGGAAATATAGTTTTGCTTTTTGAACGATTCTTAATATACTTTGGTTTACTTTCTGCAGCATGCTAAAATTCGAATCCTTTAGTCCTCCTGATCTTAAAGCTTGTTAGTTGACATGTCCTGACATTAAATTCAAAGCCTTTTGCTTCTGGCATATTCCTTGGTGCGAAGATTGGTGGGAAGAGAAATATTAGCAGAGGCTTGACGCCTCTTTCCTCAATTATTTCAATTTCACTTCTTTTTCCCTTTGGCTTTTGTGCTTAGGTTGCTTTCTTCTCCGCAGAGAGCCTCATTGCTGTCTCTTTTTACTGCTTAGTAAAACTCAGACCATTGGCCTTTAATGCTGTTAGCTGCCTGTTCCTTTGCTCTACATTTATGTAATGTACTGTAGCTACCAGAAATAGAGCTTAGCCTAAGTGAGATTTGATTTCTGATTTGGTAAACTAAACCAGTTTTATTTTTAATTTTTACCTAGAGCATATTGATGATTTGGACCTTAGTACTGGAGACACAGTTTTTCTCCTGGAAAAAATAGATGATGAGTGGTACAGAGGAAAATGCAATAATCGTACTGGGATTTTTCCTGCTAGCTTTGTCAAAATTATTGTAAGTATATTTCTCATTTCAAGTGGAATATAGTGCATTTCATCTGGGTTCACATTTGAGTTCTAATTTAATTTTTTACCCTGTGCATTTTATCGAGCATATCATGTAGTTAAATCTTGCTTGAGTGCCCAAAGCAGATATATTTTTGTAACATGCAGCAAATCTATTTAAATTTGCAACTGATTTGATCTTTATGGTTTTCATTTTTACAATAAATTGAAATTGTAAGAAAATACCCTTTACTTATTAACCTATTAATAACTTTGTTAACCTATGCTTAATTTCAGCTGGTATATTAATAGTCTACCAGCTACACTGGATTAACACTAACAATCTCACACTACATCATTGCTTCACATTTTGTGGGATGCTGACGATAATCCAGAAGTGTCAAGACCCACAGAGCTGATATTAGTAAGAAAGCAAGAACAACATGCGTTTCACAAGGGTGTGTCTGGTGTTAGTTTGGTATAAATAGAGAATTTTTCAATACTATAATACAATTTTTCAGCTTCCATTATAGTGAACTAATTAAAGTGAAGTCTTTTAAAATATCTTTTCCGTGAAATTTCCTTAGAGATGCAATCATTTTAATTTCTCAACTGACTTGGTCTAAGACTCTATGCTTTCCCATAATTTCTTCACAAAAAGCTGCAGCAGAATAACAGAGTTGGAAGGGACCTTGGAGATCTTTTAGTCCCATGATGGCGAACTTATGCCACACGTGCCGGAAGTGGCACGTAGAGCCATCTCTCCGGGCACGTTAGTCATCTCCTGTTGCTCTTCCAGGTTCTGGTGTGCTGGCCAGCTAGTGTTCACAAGTGCAGGAGCACTGGAAACCGGAAGAACAGCTGCCCAGTGCTCATGCCACCTGGATTTCCAGTTTCTGGTGCACATGCGCATGTGAAGACCAGGTGACCTGTGTGCACGTGCATGCTGGAAATCGGAAGGTCATCTTCCCAGTGCGTGCGTGCACACCGCACGGCTGCTCTTCTAGTTTCCAGCACACGCACGAGTGCGTGCTCCCATTTTGAAACGTGGTGCTGGAAAGGTTCACCAACACTGTTCTAGTGCAACTCCCTGTTCAGGCAGGAGACCCCATACAATTTCAGAAAAATATTGTCCAGTCTTTTCTTAAAAAGCTTCAGTGATAGAGCACTCACAATTCTAAAAGCAAGCTGTTCCACTGATGAATTGTTCTCATGTCAGGAAATTTCTCCTTAGTTCTAGGTTGGATCTCTCCTTGATAAGTGTTCTGACCCAGCTCCCCAAACACAACAAACTCTCTGTAGATGAAGCAATGATTCATTTATTAGCAGTGCCAGCAGCCCTGGCAAAAAGGTTCTTTTTCACCTCAGGATCACAAATCTGTCCGGCAGGGGAGATGAATAGTTGCTTGCCATATCTATTCATCTGTCTTTTATCCCCAGAGCTAGGTGGGGCTTTGCTAGCAGCAGTAGCTCTTCCTTTCCAAGGATCGACCCATGGATTTCCACTGCTCTCCTCTGCCTTCTGCGCATCGGTGCATCAGGCACTGGACCCAGCTGTTCCTCCTCTTCTTCATCAGCCAGCTCCAGATCTGGGGGCTTTTGACTATCCATCTGAGGGCTGACGGACAGACCATGCTCCCTCCCTCCCTCCCTCCCTCCCTCCCTCCCTCGCTCACTCCCTCTCTCTCTCTCTCTCTCTCTCTCTGTCAGCTCCATTCCCTCTTCCCCCTTGGAGCACTGAGGTCGCCTCGATGCTGACCCTGACACCCATACCTCCTCCTCATCTGATTCAGCTGCCGGAGGGGCCAATGGCCGACAAGCCACAACAATAAGTTTCCATTTGTTACTTCTTGTCCTGCTTTCAGATGTTTTGGAGAACAGGTTGATGGCCTCTTATCTGTGACAGCCCTTCAAATATTGGAAAATTGCTATCATGTCACCCGAGTCCTTTTCTTCGTTAGACTAGATATTGACCCAACTTCTGCAGCCATTCTTTGGTTTTAGCCTCCAGCTCCCTAATCATCTTCGTTGCATTTGTAGAACATTTCCCCCCTTTTTTTTCTCACCTGGCCACAGTATTTTCAAGTCTATGGTTAGTTGGAGTTCTTGCTGTCAGGGAAACAGCAGTGGGACTCTCCAGCAATTGCAAAACATTAAGAATATCATACTAGAGACTCTGGGTAACATATTATTACAATCATATTCTTACTTTTTTTCTTTTATATAAATATAATGATAGCATTTGAGACATATATTTTTTGGATGATGAAAAGAAAAAAAACATGCTGAAGTGTATAATGTTTGAACAACAATGCTAACCTGTATGAAGTGAAAAAAATCACAATAGACCACAATGTCAATGAGGAGCAGAAAGCAAAAGCAACAATAATTTTTAAAATTGCAAAATGTGTTGATTTTCATCATTATATGAGTAATCAAAGAGAGGATGGTTAGCATAAAATTTGCACTTAAGCCCAAGAAATGAAAATCAGAAAGAAGTACAATGGTGAATCTTCTAATATACCGACTGGAGAAAAATGACAACAAAGGAAACTTCTTACTAAATTATTGCAAATGCTCAGGATTTCCATGTGAAGAGATGCAGTTAGAACTGCAGTTTGACCAAGCAAATTTGATAAAAATTAGGCTTGCTGTTCAAATTCAAAGGCTAAGAGAGAGCACAAGAATATTCCTACGTCGGTTTTATAACAACTTCTTTTTTTTTAAATCCTACCTTTATTATTTTTATAAATAGAAGTAGTTATAGACTTGTGATCACAATTGAGCCCAAGCTTCCTGTTGTTAAGTGAGTTTTGCCCCATTTTATGACTTTCCTTGCTACAGTTGTTAGGTGAATCACTGCAGTTGTTAAGTTAGTAACAGGGTTGTTAAGTGAATCTAACTTCCCCATTGATTTTGCTTGTCAGAAGGTTGGGACACAGCAATGGTCATAAATATGAACCATTTGCCAAGTGACTGAATTTTGGTCACGTGGCCATGGGAATGCTGCAATGGTCGTAAGTGTGAAAAATGGTCATGTCTTTTTCATTTCATTTAATTTGTAACTTCAAACGGTCACTAAATGAACTGCTGTAAGTCGAGGACTACCTGTAAATCAAGACAGCAAACATACCTCATAATTCCTCCTTCTATTTTTCCCACAACAACCCAGTGAGGTTGGTTGGGCTGAGGGATAATGTTTGGCCCAAAGTTACCCAGCCTGTTTTCATGCCTAAAATGGGACTAGAACTGGCAGTGTCGTGATTTCCAGCTTAGCGATAGCACTTATATACCGCTTCATAGTGCTTTTACAGCCCTCTCTAAGAGGTTTACAGAGTCAGCATATTGCCCGCAACAATCTGGATCCTCATTTTACCCACCTTGGAAGGATGGACATCTGAGCTGGTGAGATTTGAACTGCTGAACTGCAGTTCTGCACTCTAACCACTGTGCTACCTCAGCTCTTGCTTGCTGCCTTAACCACTAGACCAGGGCTGTCAAACTCTCGGTCCGCAAGCCGGATGCGTCACATTCTGGCCACACCCATGCCCGGTTTAATGAAGGGGAATAAAGTCGCGATACATCACATGATGCCGCCGTGACAACGAAGTTTGACACCACTGCACTAGACCAAAGTGGTAACTGGGTTTTCAGAAACTCAGAGGTATGGATCTACACAATTCTCGACTGCAAGAAGTTAACTGTGCTGTCACGAACATTGCAACCTATTTGTGGGTCTGGGCCAGCCTTAATGGCTTGCACGGCTGTCTTCTGAAACTGGTACAATCCAGGATAAAAATGTATTTGGTTTAAATAGCTGCAACTCCTTGCTAATAGTGCACCTTCCTGCACTTCAAAACTTTTTCTGACCTTTGAAGGTCAGAAGAATAGAGCCCTAATAATTTTTTCAAAAGAAATTAATTAAGGTACATAGATAAAATAGTTAAATATTTCTATTGTCTCTTTTCTAGATTGATACTCCAGGAGAAAACAGCTGGAAAAAAGAGCAGCTTTCACCAGCCAATATTGTGTAAGTTTTCATAGAAGTGTTGACGCAGTCTTGAACATACAGATTTATCTTCCATTCATAAAAGGTATTCTGACTACCACTTGCAGCAAGTAAAATCCTGACTTGGAGACTTCAAAGGGAATTATAAAATAGCACACTGTAGTACATTGCAAAACAAAATCACATAATTCTTTAGTTTAAAGATTTTTAATTTTAAAATATTCATGGTTTGTGTGGCTTGACTAATTGGAAAAATATTTATTGAAAGCAGTTTTCTTGTCTAGGCTGTTTGATTTCTAAAAACTATTAAAAAAAACCTTTTCTTCTTTTTCTTCAAAAGCAATGTTAACATATTGCTTCCCCCCACCGCCTCCAAATTCTCTCTCTCCCCCCCAGGCAAGAGAGATTGGAGAGAAAAATGCAATGCAAGCTGTTTGCATAGGTCACCAATGACTCCCAGACAAAGGCTGCAACTGGGATCAAATTGCTTTCAATTGCACAAGAGCAAACAGCCAATTCTCTTGCAATCTATTCCTTCCCAATTTCTCTGCTCTGCAGAAGTCAGCGACAATCACATGACAGGAATTCTGCAAAGGTTGTAAATGGACCTTAAAGTTATGTTTTCAGCAACGTCATAACTTTGAATGGTTGCTGAAAAAATGATCAATAAATGAGGACTAACTACTAATCCTGGAATATATATACGTGTGTGTATGTGTGCGCGCATGCACTCACACACATGAAGATTTTCTTTACTACAGATACAGATACAATGTATGTTAGAAATACATATATTGTGGCAAAAAAGGACTTTGTGCAGTGTATATTTCTTTGAAGTTCTAGTAGAGAAATCATTCAAGCAATAAATATATGATACCGGCCTAACAGCAAATATAAAAACATGACCCTCAAGGATATAAAATAGTTTTACTTTTTTGTGTGTTAATAGTGAATGTATATTTTATGCAATGCAGTCAGAAGAATAAATGAACTGAATGTAAGAATGATAGTTTTCCTTTTACTATTTTTTTCTTTCTTTGCTATTTTAGAGGCCCAAGATGTAGAGCTAGATTTGAATACATTGGAGACCTGAAAGATGAATTAAGTTTTTCAGAAGGTGAAGTTATTATCTTAAAAGGGTATATTAATGAAGAATGGGCCAAAGGAGAGCTGAGAGGTACTTCCGGAATTTTTCCCTTAAATTTTGTGGACATTATTGAAGATGTACCTGAATCAGGTAAAAACAACAAACCAACTGGTGAACAAAAACCAGCATCTCATAGTAGATAATGTGATCAAAATACTTTATTAATAAAGGCAGTTAGCATATACCAAACTTAGAAATTTTATCCTCCTTCATTGATATTTTATGTATTATATAAATCAGTATTTTTGCATATTGTTGTATTATTGGTCATGCTGTGCCTGTGTGCAGAGAAGGCCGCCTCAGGATACCGTCGTCCAAACAATGTCGGCTGGTGATCCCCAGGGGGAGAGCCTTCTCTGTGGCAGCTCCTCCCTCTGGAACGACCTACCCTCCGACCTTCGTACGATTACTGACCTACGCCTCTTCCGCCGGGCCTTGAAAATGCACTTCTTCCGTGCGGCCAGCCTGGTGTAGTTTTTAATCGATTTTAATCGATTTTATCTGAGAATTTTACCTGGTTTTAGAACAGGCCCTAAATTTAATTGATTTTTAAAGTATTTTGTATATTATATATTGTATATTGTATTTTGTGGTTTTATTATGCCTGTTCATCGCCCTGAGTCCCGCAAGAGAGAAGAGCGGTATACAAATTTAATAAATAGTAATAGTAGTAGTAATAGTAATATGAAAGCACAATTTTAAACATATGTGTACTACAGGTACACAATACAGTATGAGCTGAATCTTAGCACTTCTACAAAATTTTATAATAGCTATTGTGCAGGTAATCCTCAGTTACAACAGTTCATTTAATATCTGTTCAAAGTTACAACGGCAATGAAAAAACCATTGCAGCATCCCCATGGTCACGTGATCAAAATTCAACAGCTTGGCAACTGACTCATATTTATGGCAGTTGCCGTGTCCCAGGATCATGTGATCATCTTTTGCGACCCCCTGATAAGTAAAGTCAATGGAGAACCCAGATTCACTTAATAATCATGTTACTAATGTAATTATTGTAACGATTCACTTAACAGTGCTGACAAGAAAGATTGTAAAATGGGACAAAACGCACTTAACAACTGTCTTGATTAGCAACCCAATGTTTGGCCTCAATTGTAGTCATAGGTTGAGGACTATATGTATGCATATCTGTGATATACTGTACTAGTGTTAGGTTGCATTAAGGAACCATTCAGTGCATTCTGTCTTATTCAATCCTAAACTGTATAGTCCCCAAAATACTTGGTCAAAGAATGACGGAAATCACATGCTTCCTTTTATCCTTGTTTAGAAGGCAATTTAAGGAAAGTCACTCCTAAAATGTATCGGCACTAAGATTACTTTTGCTGAAATCCATCTCTCAGACCTACGGTCAATTTTCTATATTACTCAGTTGATTTTTCCTTTTCAAAGCAACAATAGGGTATGATACAACAGAGTATTTTTTAAAGTTAATCAAATTATATGAAAAAAAACAATTATGTTTCTTTTATATTATGTATCAATATAATTCAGATATTCAGAGAAACATTATCTGCCGTTTTTAGAACACACACATACACACACACCTTCTGAGGTCAGTTTCACAAATCACACCAAAATGAGAGATAACCCTGTTCTATTAAATAAACCTCATCTGACGGGGTTCATTGGACACACAGATTCAATGATAAAATCAGTTATACCATTTATAAATTGGCTAATTAAAGTTTATTAATATTAGTTTTTAATCTGTTTTATTAGGTGCTTCTATTGGGGATTTTAGAACAGGCTTAGTGGTTTAATTCATTTTTAGTGTATTTATTGTATTTGATGTTTTTATTGTTGTTTTATTATTGCCTGTTCACTGCCCGGAGTCCCGCAAGGGAGAAAGGGCAGTATACAAATCTGAATAAACTTAAACTTATTAACCATAATAGTTTTCCAATCTGCAGAGTGTAAAACAAACATTACTGGTTAGCGTGATAAATGAATCCAGCCATTCTGTTGTAAGGTTTTTAACAATTGTTTCTTGGAATTGTTTTTCTCTCTATGTATTATGTTATGAATATTGCTGGCAGAGACTATATTTAAACTCTGAATAGTATTTTAAAAATTATGATAATGTTTATTTGTTAATCTTTTATATAGGTGAGGGCAGTTTCCTGCTGAGGAGTAAACATTCAGGATCAACGACACAGGTAACGTATTTATCATTTTATAGCATGTAATTAGGGGTGGGCTGCTCTGGCTTTGCCCGGATTCGGGCGATCCTATAGTGAAGATTCTGTGCGGTTCGGCGAACCCCCAAATCCCACCCCTGGCTGGCCCCGCCCACTATGCCCCTCCCAGCAGTCTCCACACTACCTGTTTCGGATGCTAGGTAAGCACAGGGCCCTCAAGGAGGGAAAAAATGGCCCCCCTGGAAGGCCACAACAGGCCCGTTTCCGGCTTCCAGGGAGCCTCTGGAGCCTGCGGGAGGCCATTTTCACCCTCCAGGAGGCTCAAGAAAAGCCCCCAGAGCCCAGGGAAGGCAAAAACACTTCTTCCCATTGTGGTGCAAAACGCTGCCTAGGCCACCCCCACTCAGCGCCCAGGCAGAGAACCCACTGCTAAATTTTTGAAGCCCACCCCTGCATGTAATCAACCAGACACAATCTGTTATTCTAATATACATGATTAGAAGAAACAAAAAGATGTACCAACTTTCTTTGATCATTGCAGGGTTAAAGATTATTTTTCCTAATCTGTTAATTAATGGCACTAAAGTGATTAATCTGTTTTTAAGCCTATTAAATGATGTGTATAGAATTCATTGGCTGGACAGTGTTGTTTTTTCAGTAACACGACAAAAGTTTACAAAGCTTACATGCCTATGTTTTCTTTGTTTTCAAAGCTGGAAGGAGAAGCTGGACAGTGGTGTGATGCTCTTCATGACTTTGCAGCAGAAACACAGGAAGATTTATCATTTAAAAAAGGAGATCGTATTTTGATATTAGAACAACTGGATTCAGAGTGGTATAGAGGGAGGCTCAATGGAAAGGAAGGCATTTTCCCAACTGTCTTTGTTCATGTTTGTTCAGGTACAGTGCTGAAAGAAAAGTGAAACTATTTTCAACCTGTTGTACATGCTATAAAGATACAGGTGGTCCTTGATTTACAACTATAATCAAGCCACAATTTCCTTTATAGGTCGTGATGGTCATAAACCAGCTCAATTTTACAACTTTTTTTGCAACAGTTGCTAAAGGGAACATGATAGTCATAAAACGAATACTGTGGTTGTAAAACAAACACTGCAACTGTAAAGTGAACAACAGGTTGTAAGTGAACCAGTGGTGGGATACGACCGGTACGCCCCAGTACGGGTGTACTGGTGCCTGCTGGGAGCACCAGGTACAGTTCCGGTACAGTGCTCTGGAGGGCCCACCCCCCTGCCCCTCCTTCTTACTGGTATTTGAGCTGATCGGGGTTTCCGCTCACGCGCATGGCTTAAAATGCCTGCGTGACGCTCCGCCAAGCAGCTGGAGCATTGCGGTGCGTTGTGGGCAGTAAGTACATAATCGCACACTGGGTGCGTGCTGTGTGCATGCATGTGGTGGACGCCCAGCCCTGTACTGGTTGCAACGGGATCCGGAACCCACCACTGAAGTGAATTCATTGTTCTCTAGGGGGCAAGTTCTAGTCTAGGCATGCAGCTGGCTGGACTCCTTTTTTAAATGATAAATCTGGATGACTTTTGGCTAGTCACTCTCTCTCAGCCCAATCTACCATACAAGTTGTTTTTATGGGAAAAATAAGAGGAGGGTGGAGTATTAGATATGATCACTGCCTTGAGTTATTTACAAAGTAATAAAGGCGGGATAAAAAAAATCAAATACATTCTCTGTGATACAAGTAGCATGTGCCTTCCTCACTTACTTACTTGCAAAGGATAATCATCATAAGAAATGCTTTCTCTGCCATTTCATAAAGAAAATCATGATGATATCCACAGTCTGCCCTCATAAATTACATAGAATATATACAATACAATAAAATACAATACAATAGCAGAGTTGGAAGGGACCTTGTAGGTCTTCTAGTCCAACCCCCTGCGTGGGCAGGAACTTTATACCATTTCAGACAAATGGCTATCTAACATCTTCTTAAAGACTTCCAGGGTTGGGGCATTCACAACTTCTGGAGGCAAGCTGTTCCAGAGGTTAATTGTTCTGTCAGGAAATTTCTCCTTAGTTCTAAGTTGCTTCTCTCCTTGATTAGTTTCCACCCATTATAAATATAAATAATAATAAATAATAATATTTAATTTTGTATACCGCGTCCTCTCCCCAAGGGGACTCGGAGCGGCTTCTTGTCCTGCCCCCAGGTGCCTTGGAGAATAGTTTGACTCCCTCTTTGTGCATATTGCAGCTATTAAATCATATTGCAATGATTTAATAGCTCATTTACTGTATTCTGGTAGTGTGGCTAATGTGCCTTGTAAACTGATCTTGAGCACACCCTGGTGGTAAAATCTGGAATGGTTAAACATGTCAATTAGAATCCCCCTAGACTTGATATTATTCCAAGAAGGCAACTTTCTTGGTTAATTACCAAGCTAAGAAATGAAGATTTATGACATGAAAAAGTAATTAGTGCTTGCTTTTGTCCAATATAAGAACAATGGTGTAATTTATCCTTGAAAAATTAAGGAAAATACATTTTTATTCCCATTTGATAATTGGTAAAACACTTTGTTTTTTAATACATACAAGTAGTATTTTCTTTTCCAAAGGAAAAAGGCGTAGGTTAAACTTGCAGTGTATGTGTCATGAAAAAGAGTTGTGCTTTTCATTCCCTTCACTCAGTTAACCTCAAACCAGATTAAGATATTTGCAAAAAAAAATGTTTTTTATATTATCCTAAAGATAGACTTAATTAGATCATGGTATCTTACAGGTGGAATGCAGTCATCAGAACCTCAGGGAGGCAAAAAACCAAAAGCCAAGGCCCTGTATGACTTCCAGGCAGAGAACATAGATGAACTGTCTTTCAAAGTAAGCATATTTAAACATACCATTCTGTGGTGATAAAGACATTATATTTTATTGTTGTGAAAAATACTGTCCTGCATTTCTCCTGCAGCATAACAATTAGGGAAATAGTTGCAAAATGGTGTTTATTTTGGGTTGATAATAAGTTTCTTCTTTTTAATACTGCAAAAAATTATGTTTGAAAGAAAAGAATTAAACAGCCTATAGACAAATCCACTGTTGGATTTAAGATGATCTTGATTTAGTGTGATGCATGAACCAGCCAGAGCACAATATTTGTTTCTGTAATGAACTGAATGCAACTGAAAAGTGGGCTGATATTCTATTGTAAATTATTATAATCTATAAAAAATACTTCAGTGAAATTTAGCCACTTAATTTATCTTTTTCTCTTAGAAATTATCCAACTGCAAAGCTTCTCGCTGATCCAACTTTAAAATACTTTTCCTAAAGAATATGGGGCCTACTTTGAAATGTTTTTCACTTGACATATTAAGACATTTTGTTTATCTAGTATAAAACACTGTTTTCTTATCAGTTCTTTTGATCTGATATAAACCTAATTTAAAAATGAACAAAGTATCATTTGGAAGAAGAAAGTCTACAGTTTTTAAGAGTATTAAATATTTGGGAAGGATATGAAAAACAAATAACGTTGGTTTCAATTTTTGTTTTAACAGGTTGGCGATATCATAACAAGTGTAGAATCTGTAGATGAAGAATGGATGAGTGGAGAATTACAAGACAAATTTGGAATATTTCCAAAGAATTTTGTCCAAATTCTACATCTTTCCTAAGGTGAAATCCAATTCTGGAGCATTGTTATACAAGTGAATACGCTGGAAGAAAACCACGTTATATTCTGGGCAGCGGAGAAAGAGTGCTATCTGTGATCATTTTATCTAGACTATCAAATGCATTTTTTGCACTATTTTTGTAAAATGTTTACTAGACTGTACAATATTTTGTTTTTAGTTTATACTGAGCAGACCCTGGGCAGACTTAAAAAAAAAACCAAGAGGAATACAAAGCCTTATTATTTCAACTTGGTGCATTTTAATCATTTTATATACTTTCTGTGGGGGTCCAATGGCTCAGCAGTTAAAGATGCTGATCTTGTCAGCTGGAAACCTGACAGCCCGGGTTTGAGACCTGAGTGCCATGCAACAGGGTGAGCTCCTGTCACCTGCTCCAGCTCCTGACCACCTAGCAGTTCGAAAGCATGCAAATGCGAGTAGATAAATAGGTACCACTTCAATGGGATGTAACAGTGTTCTGTGGGCCTCAGTATATAGCCATGCTGGCCACATGACCACCGAAATGTCTTCAGCTAACGCTGGCCTCCCTCAGTTAAGAAACAGAGATGAGCACTGCCCCCTACAGTTGGAAACAACTGGATAGGGGAAACCTTTACCTTTACTTTTTATTCTTTCTGTGACGTTCAATTAATGATTAAACACTGCTCAAATACAGTAGCTGTTGTTTTTACAATATATATCCCACACATATTCCAAAACTTACGAGTCACGTTTTCAGAAACTGAAATGTTTTACCATATGAAGACATTAAATCCTGATACATAAATGAGATTATCACGGTAAAAGGAGTGGGTTTTTTCTTTACTTAAACCAAGTAAGTTAAGTTGTGTAAAAGTGCATCAGTTACATTTAGTCTGGATTGAAGTATCCTGAAAGAATTGGATAATAATGGATTTATGTGCCTTAGACTAGGAAGACCATTTGTTCTGTTTGATCCAGTTTTCTATCCTAGCTATTAATGGCTTTCCAGGATCTTTTAAAGCAGGGGTCTCCAACCTTTGCAACTTTAAGTCTGAAGGACTTCAGCTCCCAGAATTCTCCAGCCAGCAAAGCTGGCTGGAGAAGTCTGGGAGCTGAAGTCCTTCAGACTTAAAGTTGCAAAGGTTGGAGACCCTTGTTTTAAAGAGTGCTGAGTCCCAGCCTCTGTTGCCTGATCTTTTTTAATGGATAAATGCAAGATATACACAATAAACCTGGACAAAGCAATTGAAGAGGACCATTGCAATGTTCAAAAGATACAAAATGCCTGCTTTCATTATAAGTATCCACATTTTTGCAAGCCTCATACTATACATGTACATACTTTAACACTTTGCGCAGTCCTAATGAATAATAATTGTGTTTATTTTATGATAAGAAAGGCTGGTAACTTTTCTTATTACTTTCAGTAAATAAAATTACACTTACAGAGATTTCTTACTTTTTGCAGCCAATGGGTTCTGCTGTAGGATAATAATTTATATCTAGAGCGACTTTTCAAAGATTCATCCTTCTTGGATCTTTTTTAAAAATCTGATATCGTTTTGGATCTTTCAAATTCTGTAAAGCTCCCCATTGCCTTATTCTTATCAAATCTACTTTCAGAAATTGAGTATGTTCAGAAAACTATCTATGATAAGTGATGGAAGAATAATTTTCACGGGTTTTTGCTGTCATGACTATCTCATAAGAGTAGATATTATTATAAACTTGTACTACTACAGCCTGTACTGTCTTGTTATCTTCATCTCCTCAATCTCCAACTTTGCGAATGTAATTTAGCATAAAAATGCATCTTAAAATTAAATTTCTAAGTCCCATTTTTGCCACATATTTCTTAAGATCACGTTCTTTAAAAATGCTCTGATTTCCTGTCAGTTTTGCCAGGAATTAATATTAAATGTTTATAAATCTGATAGTGATGAAATATAAGACCTAAAACATAGAGCCTCCTATTTCTCAAGACTGAGTAAAAAGTGCCCCAAATCCATTTTCTTGTTCAATACCAGTGGTGGGATACGACTGGTACGTCCCAGTACGGGCATACCGGTGCCTGCTGGGAGCACCAGGTACCGTTCCGATACAGTGCTCCAGAGGGCCCGCCCGCCCTCCTCACCTGTATTTGAGCCAATCGGGGCTTATGCGCACAGAACGTATGGTGCCTGTGCGACGCTCTGCCAAGCAGCTGGAACTCCGCGGGCGGTAAGTACGCATGTGCACGCTGTGCGTGTGGTGGACCCCCGGAGCTGTTGCACCGTAATGGTTACAGCGGGATTCGGAACCCACCACTGTACAATACCAATATTACATTTTGACTGTTCACTGTGTGGCCTTTATGGAGGGGCTGAAATAGTACTTAAGCACACAGCAGTCACAGCTTTGCCTATAATTGCTGGAAACCTTACTTTTGTGTGTAAGGCACAACTAACAAGAATAAATAATGAAGGCTTGATGGCAAAACAATCATGTGAACAAGCCTAATCCCAAAGAATGAAAAAAAGGAAAAAAAATACTCACAGGGTCCTGTTGTTTTCTCCGAACTCTGCCCTTTAGCTAGTAAGGTGCGTGGGAAGCATGCAGGAACAGCTTCTCTTTGCAGACCTCTTACACTCTTATTTTCCAGAACTAATAGTTAGCTGCTAAGCCATAAAATACATAGCAGCCTGTAATTCAGGAGCCAGCCTCTCATCATGATAAGTAGGCCTGCTGCAGTTATTTCTGGTTTCCAAGGAATGCTTTGACCACGATTCACCCATGCTCTTAATTAGGGCCAGTTTTTAAAACCAAGCTACACTTTGGTTTGAGGTTTGGCATATTGTGCAAATCAAATTTTATTTTAGAAGACAAAAGCAATGAAAAAATCTTACATTTTGCTTTTGAATCAATCACTGTATTGCTTATTCATAAAATGGTAATTTCCTATTTTAAATTCTTAAAGCTTCCTTTTACATGCTTTCTGTTCACAATGGGGTGTTTTGATACTTACGAAGGATATCAATGTCATTGGACACAAATATTAATCAAAAATTCCATTTAAAAACTGGAGGAAAATACACACCTGTTCAGGTAGTTGACTTTGAATGTTATATTGTTCCCTACTTGTCATTCTTTAAAAATAAAATAGTTCCATGATATAAAAATAGTTAAACAAAATTCAGCTTTCCATTAAGATTTTTAAGAGCTGAAGTACACGAAAATAGTATTATTACCATCAAGTACAGTAATGTGAAGTTGGTTAGTTGAAGGCAGAACCCATTCATAACTGCAACCCTTGTTGCCATCTCATATTTTGCTGGGTTTTTTAGGAACTATGGACCTTTTTTTGTTGTATGTTAGCTGCAATATTTAGGCTTTTGAGGGTCATTTCAAGTGCTGACTGAAAACCACTGTGTCAGACTGAATGCAATGCTTGTTAAAAATGACTTTTATAATTTTTCTTACTGGTATATTTTCAGATTTTGTATTTTTCCATATTCATTCTCAACATGTAATTTTCCAATGACTGAGAAATGGTTTTGTGTTACTAATGAAAATGCACTAATTTCTTTTTTCTACATTAGTAGTAAATATGTCTGTTATATTTATCATTGTTTAAAGCAGTGGTTCTCAACCTGTGGGTCGGGACCCCTTTGGGGGTCGAACAACCCTTTCACAGGGGTCACCTAAGACCAGTGGAAAACATATTTTCAAAAAAATACTGAAAACATAATTTCATGATTGGGGGTCACCACAACATGAGGAACTGTAGGGTTGCGGCATTAGGAAGGTTGAGACCCACTGGTTTAAAGTAAGCAAGCATTCACCTGAATAAACTTTGTTATCTTATCAATCTATATATTCAGATTGCCAAATACAGCTACTTCACTTGGAAGAGTGCCATCTAAAGGGCTTTTAATACAGTGTTAATAATGTAGATAAATACGAATGACATTCCCATTTAAGAAACTGGCATCAGTTTCTAGAATGAGGCCATAAAGTATTATAGATCACTTGCTATAAGATTCTCAAATGAATATAAGTACAGCAGTTAAGCTGGATACAAATACTACATTATGTATATATATGTGTGTGTGTGTGTGAACCAGGTTATTATAGTAGCTATTCAATCTCCGGATCAGTTTAATGAATTTTCTTCAAAGATTACACAAATCTACAAAAAATACTTTTGCTTCAGGAAACTAATATTAATTAAAATGTTGTTCCTCAGCTTAATGGCATTATTACATGTGTATATAACCAATAAATGTGTTTGTTGCAAACAACTGTGCAAACTGGAATGAAATTTATCATAACTGAATGCAGTTTTTAAAAACTTCACAATTAAAAGGAAGTTTTCTTCCATTTGATTTAATGCATTTAAATTTTAAACATTCTCTAAGGCTTGAAGTGATTGGGAATCAAAGCCCAGAACCAGTAGATGAGAGATTAATGGCATTGAGGTAGCACACAGTATTTGCTAGTGTGCCAATTTCTCCTTTACCTACAAACTTCAGATTCATTGCCTCTCTAAACCCAACATAGCAAAGTTGTTGGGAAGGCAATACTTAATTGGGAGCCTTATGTATGAGATTTTGAACTTTCAGAAAAAAAGGAAAAACATAAATACAACAAATAATGGGACTGATTTTAAAAACAATCTCCATTTCTCATCCGTTTCTACCAAAGATGTAATAATTTGCCATTTAAATGTTTTTAAAAACCTGTTAATTACAAACTAGATATAATAGATGCTGCAATAAGAATAAAAAATCTCAATATGCCTTTCAAGAATATTTCATCTTCCCTCTCTATATTAGCAGTTTAGTACTTCTTTTGGAATAAGACACTCTTAGCCCCGCTGGATGTTTTATACACTCATCTCTTGGTTTAGAATGCTCGATGCTGTAGCCTATTCTAGTCGTTTTAAATACTTTTAAAAACTTATGGTAAGTATGCTGTAGTGAAATTTAAATACTTCTTGACCTCCTTCAAAGATGTAAAACCATATGGCATGCTACCTGAAGGCTTCTGCATTGGTGTAAGGAATGAGATGAGTGAAGTGTCTTGATACATCCAGAATTTATTATCCATGGATTTTCAATAATTCAATCTTCTACTTATTTCACGACATTCAATAGCCTTGCATGTCTTTACTGAACATTTTTGTGGATGGGAGGGTGAGGCTTGCACTAATAGATCAGTTTTGCAATGTGAGGAAACTTTTCCCCCAGTAGTTACAGCTGAATACATTAGCTATAACATTTGTGAAGTCATATACTGGTCATCTCTTTGTTCAATTATTCAACATGCTCTGCATGGGGAGTATTCAGAAGCTACAACTGGTCCAGAATGCAAAATGAGCAGTGCTGGCTGCCAGTTTGCTTCCAGGTACAATTCAAGGTGTTGGGTCACCTTTAAAGCCCTTTATGGCATGGGACTAAGCTTTCTGAGGAACCACCTTACATAATGGGACTAATCCAAGGGCCCAATTCCGATTCCACCCGCCAAAGAATTTCAGCTGGCCGGGAGTCCAGGACAAGAGTCTTTTCCACCATGTCCCCTATTCTCTGGAATATTCTCCCATCAGAGATGAGACTTGCCCCCATACTCCTGGACTTCCGGAAGTCTGCTGCTTGCCTCGGGCCCTGCTATATTGGGGGCGGCTGACAGGGCAGAAAAGAGCCTTACCCAGGCTGCCCATCATTTTCTATTTTTTCTATTTTTTAAATTGTATTGTAAACTACCCAAGAGTTGTAAGCTACCCAAGAGTTGCTATAATAGTGAAATGGATGGCATAGAAATGTAATTAAATACTTTCACAAGACTAGAAGGAACCTGTTGACAATTATAAATGCTCTATAACCTATAATAACCAAAAGTGATAAATATGTATGCAAATTACCTTTAAAATATTTAGCTTTGGTGCATTATTGCCTGGATCTTTAAAAAACAAGGAAGCATTTGAGAAAAATCCAATAGCTTGAATGTGTGCTTTTTAGTATTAGTGAAGGTTATTCGTTACCCAAATTGCAACACTTGTGTAAAATAAAATACACGTCTTCACCAATTCCAGTTTCATCGGAGGATCAATTGGCAGCTGAAGCAGCTTAGCAAAATTGTAGCATGAATGCAAACCACGAGTAATTATTCCATAAAAATGCACATTACCACACTATTTATATGAAGTCTTTTATTTTGTATCTGATTTTAAACAGATTCTTGCACAGGGGGCTCATATCCGTCAGCTCGTTCTACTTTGGCACCAGTTTCATCACCAGATGGTTTTCCAGCACCACCTCCTTCACCGTGCAGTTCCATCAATTTGCCCACTACAAATAATTGAGGATGTAAATTAATATATATAATTCCATGAGTTACCTTTTAAAGGAATGGGGCTATATTTTCTATTAAAATATTCACTTATTCGTTATACATCTTACAAAAAACTAGTAAAATATCCTTGCGTTTTATGGGAATGTCAGCATTGGGATAAAGTAATCATTTCTTCATCTGGGACCGAAACAAAGTGTCATCATTCATTCCCATTTCAAGTAAACGTAATCAATGTTAACACAGCACTTTCAATGACATACTTACATTCAAATTTGGGCTTCTTGAGCATTTTGACTTTGCGAACATAGACATCATGAAGGGGATAGATTGATTGACATGCCTTTTCTATGTCTTTACCAATGCTGTCTGGAATCCTAGAATCATAAGAAATAGTTTATTTTGAAGTCTCCAAACTATAAATCAGACAAAAACCTGCAGATTGCTAGTGACTGTGGCATAGATAATTAAAGCAAGTATGTGAGGTAAAGAAAAATAATCTATTAAAAATTGGAACCTAACTTGCATTCACAAAGAAATTTCCATTTATTCATCTGTACTAAATGTGAATATTAAAGAGTCAATGACTTGATTAATACAATGTTTATCCACAATCTGAATAAACAAACTATGTCCACACATTAATATAAAGCGAAGAAACCAGATTATGTATTACCCCAGCATGAAGCAAGGCAATGAGAAAGCTATAATTCTATGTGTGGCTGAATAAAATATTAAGAAAAAATGCGCACAGCTTATTACACCATAATTTATTTCAAGTTGGCTTAGAAAGTGGCATTGAAACCATTCAATTTACTTATTTTATTAAACCCCTGCCTTAAGAGTACCCACTAAATTCACCCAAATCTAATCTTACTAATCATCTTCAGAAATATAAATTTTCAGTTCTTTAAAAGGGACACAATTATTTGAATTGTTACAGAATCTAAAACACTTTTAACATAAATATAATTAAATAGCAAATCCAAAAAATAGATTACAGGTAGTCCTCTACTTACAACAATTGAGCCCAAATTTTCTGTTATTAAGCCAGACATTTGTTAAGTGAGCCCTGCCCCATTTTGCAACTTTTCTGGCCAGTTAAGCAAATCACTGCAGTTGTTAAGTTACTAACAAGGTTGCCCCAAAGGTGCTTTTTCAAGAGGCAACTGGACTTTCTGGTTTTTCTTTTGCTTCTCATCCAAGAAGCTTCTTCAACTCTGACTGGATGGTGGGGAAATGGTGGGGTCAGAACTGAAGAAGCAAAACGTCTTCAAAGAAAAACCAGAAAGTCCAGTTACCTCTTGAAAAAGCACCTTTGGCACAACCATGACCTGGATGACTGAGAATCTCCATAGGCACACTGACAAGGTTTGTTAAGTGAATCGAGCTTTCCCATTGACTTTGCATGTCAGGAGGTCACAAAGAGTGATCGCAGGACCCCTGGACACGGCAACCATCATAAATATGAATCAGTTGCCAAGCATCCGAATTTTGATCATATGACTATGTGGATGCTGCAATGGTCATAAGTGTGAAAGAGTTGTGTCACTTTTTCAGTGACCTCCGTTGTAACTTTGAATGGTCAGTAAATGAACTGTTGTTAAGTCGAGGACTACCTATATAAATTCTAACATAGCATGCCATTGAAGCCATTACTAAACATAGATTTTAAAAAATCCACCTACAGTTTATTGACAATTTCTTTCAAGTCATTTGTTTGCACTTCACGTGTCATGATTTCTACCATCTTTTTGCGGATTTGGCGGACCTGTTGGTGCTGCGCATAGGAAGTCTTGCGAATCTGGTTGGTTCTTTTCTTGGTGAAGCCAACACAGAAAAGGCGTAGAAGATACCCATCTGTCGTTTTGACATCGATGTGGGCTTCAATCATAGTCTGGAACATTGCAAGAGTTACAGATATTTTAACGCAGCAAATTGCTATGTCTGGATGAGACTGACTACTTTGAAAGCATTTATACAAGATAACCATGTTCAGAGGAATTTTTGCAAAGTATGCTTAGAAAACATTCACATATTTATATGCCAGAATACAGAGGAGAACTAGCAAGATTTTTGGAAACTTTTAAAATTCTAGATCTGATGAAAATAGCTTACGAACAGTCATTATTTGAAACCTGTATTTTACTTGCCTCCATCATCATTAGCAAGATTCGAGTATTCACTGTTCAGCTTAAGTACATACCAATACTTATACTAACCTGCCATTTCTTAACCATTGAACACATTTTATCCCGTGTGAGATCCATGCCATGAAAGTTTGTCAGGCAGTTTTTCCCCTGGACATCCTCTGTAATCAGCTTGAATTTACGGAAGGCAACTTCATCATTCTGTAGGTCAGCAAGGCTTACTTCAAATACACGGCCTTTCAGTCCATCAGAGGCAATTTCTGTAATTAAAAACACCACTGAGCTACATATCACTTTCTAAGATGTATTTCAAATAGTCCTCCACATTCAAAATAATTACAATTGCAATATATAATTGTATATATAATTCTACGCTGCCCAGAATTGCTTTATAAAGTGAAAAGGGCAGCCTAAATATAGGAATATACAGTAAAATGTATAAGCAAAATACAACATTCAAAACAGTAATTAAAAAAATGGTATTTGGTTGGTGTTTTCAGTCTTTCAGAAACACAGCATAACTTAAAAGCCAGCATTTCTTATTTTGGTAACTTACTTGTTCCCTGAGTCCTGGTAACTAATGTCTTTCCAATGTTTCGAATATTGAACATTGCCGGAGCCTTGACATCATACCAGTCTTTCTTTGAGAAGGGGTCCACCCTGATTTTCAAAAGAAAGAAGAAAAAAAAATGTTCAGAAGGGCCTTTCATATCTAGGCCTGCATTTTCTAGCTGATCCAATAGCAGCTTGGAATGCCACCTTCTTTCCAAGTCATTTTTTTAGGGAGGTTTGAATCAAACCTCAAGTCTTCAGTGTAACAAGTTTGTTTGAAGTAGTATTACTGAAGTAGCATTTTACACGCACAAATCACAAATCACCCTGTGGGGAGAGGGTGCGGTTAATAAATCTCAATTTATTATTATTATTATTATTTATTATAAATAGGGGCGAGCCACAGCCGAGGGTCAGAAAACCCATTTCTCTTGAGTATTTATTTAAAAGCAATCTTATTTAGCCGTTTGGGCAGGGGTCTGCAAAGTTGGCTCTTTTAAGACTGGTGGACTTCAACTCCCAGAATTCCCAAGCCAGCCTTGCTGGCTGGGGAATTCTGGGAGTTGAAGTCCACCAGTCTTAAAAGAGCCAACTTTGCAGACCCCTGCTCTAAGGGCATTAGGCCTGCACACTATTCTTGCTGCCACTTTTCAAGCAACCTTCTCTGCTTCCATCACCCATTCCCAAATTTGCACACGAAAACCGCTGGAGCTCTTCGGACCAAAGAAGTGGCCCCATCCAGATTGCTTTGCGTTTAATTTCTCGTCGCCGGGAGGCCAATGCATGAGAACAGACAGAGGGCGACGCAGAATCTCGCGTTTTTCCACGCGCCCATCTCTGACTGGCGAGCGTCCACGCGCTGGCTTTCTGCTGGGAGCCGCCATGTCAGCGCCGCTCTCTCTCGCTCCCGTCCCTTCCCCTCCACAATCCAGTCAACATCGTCTGCATCCGAAGGCCCTGGGCCGCGAGTCCCACTCGGCCGCATTGCTGCCTCCCCTATGCTTCTCCCGGGCGCCACTTACACTTTCTTCTTGGCGCCTTTCTTGCCTCCTTTGGTGAGGCGCTTGTTCTTCCCGACCGCCATCGCACCGCACCGGGAACCAAAGAGGCCGGAAACCGTAAAGAGCGCGATATCTGCGCGAGATCCCGGGACACGTGAGCGCGACTTCCGCGTCTGTTTGAGAAACGCGCTCGGCTTTTCCCCCCCCAACACACAATCGTGGCGCGAAATCACAGCGGCCCCTAGTGGCGGACGTCCGATGTTCTGGGATCGATGGCATTCATGAGCCTTCAGCGTTGAGGAAATAAATAAATCCCATGCAGCGTGTGGGATTAGCATGGGAAGACATATCCATAAAAGGGCTGCCATAGAAAACCTAACAGCATACGTGTCACATTAGGCAGGGGCAATCACAAATATACATTTTGAGGATACACTGCTGTCACAGTTGCAACCTGGTGGAATAGATCTGAAAATAGTAGCTGCCTTTTTAGCAGCTCCATCGCGTTGGCTCTAGTTCAATTTGCGATCTAATAGAGTGGTGAGAGGATCTTCATGAGCAGGCAAATATTGGCTCTCCTGCTTAAGTGATGCTGGCGTCAACTCATTGCCTTAATAAAAATGTTGAGCCACACAGAACTCACAACCAAAACAGCCCTGACAGTCACCCTTCAAGCTGATGTAAGAGTAATGTTCAACAAATTAGGAATCCCTCTAAAGCAGGGTGTCAGACTCAAGGCCCCGGGGAGCGCATCGAGCCCACAGGAAGCTTAGATGGGGCCCGTGGCTGTGATGAATAAATCAGAATAAATAATAAGGAATATTCTAAAGGGGCCAAAGAAGGAGAATTCCAGGAAAAGGGAATCATCAAAAATTTGTTACTAGCCAACAAATAAATAGGAAAAATAATATAAGTCAGGACTTGGAAAACCAAATCTTCCCTTATTAATAGATGGCTGCATACTTTTAAAAAAATGATATCATTTCTATATTTTTATTTTCTATTTTCCTTTCTTTTAAAATATATGCATTTTTATTTTTGTATATTATTAATAAAAGCATAAACAATTTAGTAGTATATATAACAACTTTTTTGATATTCCAACCCACTAAATTTTAGTTTTTAAAACTAAAAAAAAAGAAAATTTGTTTGTACTTGAAACTCTCAATAATTGGGATGTTTAACTTCTTATGAACAATGTGAGCTGAGGACAGTAAAATGCTGAATTGATATAAAATATCAATTCTATTAAAAATTGTCGACAATTTTAATTATAAATAGCTACAGAATTTATATAATGCTAAAATATATTTTAAAGTCTACTGTGATTTTTCATAATATATTTGCCAGATGTAAGATGTTCATAAGTATTTCATATCCAGGATATTCTCCAGTTTTATAAAGTAAATAGGCATATACATTTAATAAATAAATAAATATTGAAAATAAGCAGACGAATAGGGGCATGTAAAATCTCAAATAAAATACTATTTGAAAGTTAGAACTTTTAGTGTAGTATATATGTCAGAGTTCTGGGGAATTATTAGATGAGAACTTATATTTCTAATCCTTTGTGTATCTTTGTATTCCTTGTTGTTGTACCAGGTGCAAAGCTCATCCAGAAGACAGAGATTTTGGTGTCATGAGATTTGGTGTACACTGCAGTATAGAAGTAGTGGAATCAATACAAATTAGGTTATGCTTCTGTGTCACCATTCATATCATTCCAGATGCTCCATCAGGAATAGCTCTTCAGGACAAGAAGCAGCTGCAATAAGAAATATGGGCATTTGTTTAGTCACTAAGGCTTATCCGACTCTTCTCGATACATCTTAGCGAAGTTCCTCGACCATAGCATGCCAGGCACCTCTGACCTCCACTGTTTCCCAGAGTTCACCCAAATCCACGTTCATTGTGTCGATGACACTATCTAACCACCTCATCTTCTACCGTCCCCTTCTCTTTTTGCCTTCAATCTGTCCCAATCTCAGGATCCTTTCCAATGAAATCTCTCTTCTCATTTGGTGGCCAAGGTATTTGAGCTTTAGCATCTATCTCCAAAGAACAGTCAGGGTTCATTTGTTTAAGATTGACTGATTTGATCTCCAAGGGACTCTCAAGAGTCTTTTCCAATGCCACAATTTGAAAGCAATATGGGCATACAAGTTCCTATTACTGTACCTTCCTATTTGTGTTGTTTCGATTCCCAGCTTAGCTTCCTATCCCTCTCTTGAAAAATAGAAATGTCAGATGTGGCAATAAGGAATATATCTGTGACTTGTTTCACCTTCTATTATACTAATTGTTCATGTTAGTAGACTTTATGAAATCGCTTTTTAGTAGCTTCGTTAGTCTGACATTGTAATGGTACTCATGAATCAATCAGAATTCTCAGAACAGAGTACTTTATATATAAAACAGTGGTCCTATAATGTTCCTTTATGTGGAGATTTTGCTTTGAAATGTTTACAAATTTAGGCAATTATTAAGCATCTCCCATATCACACCAACTATTTGTCTATCCATATTAACAACCTGCCATCCATATTAATGAAAGGAAGGCATAATAGCTTTCTGATGCCAGACCATTTTGCACACTAATAATTCCTTTGTTATCAGATTCTTAGTGTGAATCTAATACTCTTTTGCGTTGTTTTCTTGACCTATCACTATAAACATCGAGACGGTTCATGAATATGTTTTCCAGAGACATTTTGACTGGGATGCTATTGGTATAGCTTTCTTTCTTTCTATTTTGGCAACCCTATGAATACATTTTACTTATCTTTCAGAAACATTCTTTCTGTTTAATACTGCCCAAAATATTGAAATGAACAATCATATGCTGATAGGAATTAAACAAAACCATATGCTGATGGGAATTAAACAAAACATACATTGTGTATGCCAGATAAATGCTAGGTGATTTTGGATCTATGTGTTTGTGTGAACGAAGTATCAATTGTGCAAAGAACCATGGTCCACACTGATGTCGTATGAAAATGCCACTAGGTAAGACAAATGAATAAAGATGCCCTTGAAGTATGTTAAATTAAGAAAAATAATGTACAGTAGCAATATTGTTTGGAAGAATATATTATATGTGACCTGTTTTATCAGCCATTCAGAGATATTTCCTGAATGTTGAGTACCAAGTGGTACCTTGGTACTCAACTGCTTTGAAACTCATCTAATTTGGTACTCAATGCATTTTGATATGAACATTTTATCCTGATACTCATTGTTTGTTTCATACTCGATGCACAAACTTGTTTTGTTGGGTGTTTGTGAACATAATACTTCAACATTATTCCTTATGGGAAAAATTTGTTTGATACTCATTGTTTTTGGTATTTATCATGATTCCTGGAACCAATGAACAATAAATACTGAGGTACCACTGTAGAGAAACATAATGACCATGGGTGGGCAAAAAGCAGAATGAACAGGAGCAACTTGTTATTTCCTGCCAGCTTCTCCATTTAATTGATTTTCCTTGTGGGAAGCTGGCAAAGAATATCAAAAATTAACCTTCCTCCCTCCCTCCGCCCCTCCCTTGTTTGGGATGGATGGTGTCTGGGTTTGGGAATGGTGAGATTTTGAGTCAGGATGTATGTATGAGAGGTGCTGTGTAGATCAGGGAGAGGATGTGAGGATGTGGTGTAAGTTGGAAAGGGTGCACGGAAGTGCGGGACAGCTTGGGTTGGGGATGAAGTGCAAGAGGAATATTACCACTATAATATTCAATGATTGACACAATGCAATAATGATAGCTAACCTTTTTCCCATCGTGTGCAAAAAGCGGGGGGAGCGCAGAGGGGTCGTGCGCAGGCGTGCCCACACCTTATAATGCAATCCCCTCGCACATGCACATGACCCCCACCCCCACCCTCCCCCCTACTTTTGGCATGTGATGGATCCGTTTTTCACCCTTCTCAGGCTCCAGAGGCTTTCTAGGAGGCTGGGGAAGGCAAAAACAGCCTCCCCTGCCCACCCCCGGAGGCTTCAGGAGGCTTCCCTGAAGCCTCCAGAGGATGAAAAAAGGCCCTACAGGCAACCCAAAGGTTGCTCCTGTCAGCTCTAGCTGTTCAGCTGATTTCAGTCTTTATTTTTTGCCAGTTTTTGCCCTCCGGAGGCTTCCCTAAAGCCTGTAGAGGGAGAAAAACGGCCCGACGCACAAAGTCAGTTCCCAAACTTCCGGTTTGCGCGTTGGGTTGGAGCTGACAGGGCCAACACCTCGTGTGCCCTAACAAATGGTTCCACATGCCACCTGTGGCACGTGTGCCATAGGTTCGCCATCACGGCACTCCGTCATGGTTCACTCACAAATCACAATATATATATGTGTGTGTTACGTTTTTGAGCTGATCAATAAATAAGTCAGGGAGACTAGGATAGATCTATTTTGAGCTGATCAAAAACGTAACACACATATAAAAAAATTACACAACGGAATTCTTGGCTTTCGGTCTAGATGGTCTCTGGTTATGAGCCGAAAGGCAGAAAAAGAAAAGCAATGTGCTTCCTCCCTTAATTGGGGCCTTAACAGGGTGTTGTGGAAACAATTATATATATGTATATGTATATGTATATGTATATGCATATGCATATGCATATGTATGTATGAAATATTGGCTGAACCATTAGCCACAACTGTTTTGTAATTGGTTGCCATCTGTATAGCACGCTCAAAAATGTCTATTTCTGCATGAGCTCTTATAATCAGCTTTTCTAATGTTTATTCTAAAAATAATAAAATGATTGCTGTTTTAAGCTGTACTTCCTTGTCATTAAAACATATCCTTGTTGTATCCAATTGGAGCAGTAATATTATTTATCAAATTAAACTGAAAACCACATTTTATCTCTCACAAAATTGTCTTATCTATTCCCTGAAAAGAAATGTTGAAAGCTTGCCAATTTTTGTCCACTTGTGCTAATATGCAGTATTTTCTCAGAAGACGGAACTTACGTTTTGCATAGATATATGTATGTAGCACACAATATTTTATTTGCAAAAAAACAAGACAGTTGGAATAGAGAGATTATCTTTCACAACCAACCCATGAGAGGCAACATGATACTTCAACAAAAGAGGAAGAATCCAGTGTTGAAATTTTGCAGTGTGAGAAAATGGGTTAATTCTGCTTGTAGAGAAAAGGCAAAAAGAAAACTTAATATAGTATGAATATCCATAGATTCATAGGAAAGTGATTGTCATATTTATTAGATAAATCACATAAAAATAAATTCTCAAAAGAAAGAACAACTTCCATATATTAACCTAATGTGGGCATGTCAAAAGCCACAAAGTAAGTCAGCATATATTGAGCTGTGGTGGCATAGTGCAGCATAGTGCACATAGAATGCAGTATTGTAGGTTGATTCTGCCCACTGCCAAGGGGTTCGATCTTCACTGGGTTAAGGCTAACTCCTTCCGAGGTGGGTAAAATGGGGATCCAGATTGTTGGGGACAATATGCTGACTCTGTAAACCGCTTAGGGAGGGCTGTAAAGCAGTATACATAGGTCTATTGCAACAACTTCTGGCCAAGGAAGACCTGGATAAATGATACCACAATATCTTCATACAGATTTTAAAACAATCTTGCGAATTGGAATATTTGTAATTGGCTTTATCAATCCAAATTAAATTTTGGTACATTGTCAAAACAATTATATTTGCAGGTGATTACCCTGTCTTTTGCAATGAAAATATATTTTCACATGTAATGAAGGGGTTTTCCCACAGGTACTATTGAATTTGCAGCTTCCTTGTTTCCTATTCTCATGACAAATCCTGTAACAATTCTACTAAGTTAGGCAGGTTATATTTTTAAGTACAATTTCTAGTGTGCAGATTTCTTTAGCAGAGTTTCCATAAGAAGACAGCAGATGAACTGGTGTTGTTTTTTAAATCTGTGTATCAGAGAAATGAATATAGCTGTAACAAGGAATCCGGCCTGACCAGTCATCACAATTTTGTAAATAGTTGTCTAGTATTGTTTGGCTAAGATGCTAAACATAGGAGACTTATTAGCATGCACAATGTAATGTTTTGCTTAACATATTATATTAAAATATAAATCCATTTTCTTATACGCGTATTAAAGTGGCACTGAAAAATATACTGATAAGGCACCAAAACCAATGTTCCCTTACAGAGGAAGACAGCATCAACATAAGTCCCTTTTGGGAGATAGGGCGGGATAGAAATCTAATAAAAGTGAAAAGTGATAAGTCAGAGAAAGGAAAACATTTTCTTCCAGCTCTTCTTACGAGGAGAAAGCACCCAGTTTTCTTACTACTTATTGTCCTGTTATTTATTGTTGAATGCCAGTTACTTCAAATCAAAACTTTCATTAGCCCTAATTTAATGATTAAGAAACTTTTTTCCATGAACTACCTTATATGTAGTTTTTATTTATCCAGTTTTGATGCTGCCTAACTCCAAGCATATTTGGGTTTAAAAAACAACATTAAAACAACAAAATTATCAGCCACACTAGGTAGATCAGACCAGGGATGGGTTGCTGCCGGCGCTGCTGGCATTACTGCTGGTTCAGTGCATGCACAATTTTCACTCGTGCACGTGCGCAGTTGCCTATAAATAGGCCTATGCATGCACAGAACATTAAAAAAATGGGGGGGGAAACCATGCCACACCGACTGGGGAACCAGTTCAGAGGTGTGGCAGACCTGGGTCACTGCTGGTTCCAACGACCCACGCCAGCACACCACTACCGTTTCGGTCTGGACCGGTAGGAACCTACCTCTGGATCAGACCATGAAATCAATTCCACATGACGGCTAAAACAATATTTGCTGATGTCAGCTATAATAACAGAAACTTTCATATCTGATTGTGCTTATCTCATTTTTTTAAAATATTCAGTGAATTAGGGAATTGTCTAAATAGCTTTCAAATGTTATATAGCCATTGTAGACTTAAAATAAAACAATTCAGTCTTATTTTGCTTAGGCAACTGCTTCTGCATATTAATGCTAAGGTCATCTTCCTTACTCTGTACCAAGATACAATAAATTAGATCAAAATAAATTTAAAATAATTCCAAAAATATTTCATCAGAAACTGGGGAGTCCTATTCATTCTACTCAGAGGTGGTATTCAGCCAGTTCTGACCAGTTCTGGCCAGTTCTGGCAAACCCGTAGCAGAAATTTTGAGTAGTTCAGAGAAGCGGCAAACACCACCTCTGTATGGCTCCGCCCCCATCTATTTGCTGCCTCCCGAGTCCCAGCTGATTGGCTGGGTCTTCTGTTGCCCTGCACAGGAGAGCAGAGTTAGAAAGGTTGATGAGATGGGGTGGAAATGGAGATTTTTACAGTATCCTCCCCCTGGGGTGGGTGAGAATGGGGATTTTGCAGTATCATTCCTTTGCCACACTCACCAACCCATGCCCACCAAGCCACGCCATGCTCAGAGAAGTAAAATTTTTGAATCCCACCATTGATTATATTCCAAAGCTTGGGAGAATAGACAGGTTTTAAGACCTTCTGGACCAAAACCAGGGGGAAAGTCACATGGAGGGACCTTTTTCCAGAGGGCAGACACTTCAGAGAAAGTAAATCGACTCACAAAGCAGATGTGTCAAGTGGACTTGTTGATGAAAGCGTATACTATTTGTGTCACTGAATTCTGGACGAGTTGAAACTTCTGGGTGGCCTTCAAGCACAGCCCATGTAGAATAAATTGCAATATTTGAGCTATCAGATGACCAGGCCTGAGTGACTGTTTGGAAAGCCATCTGACCCTGGAAAGGACACAACTGGCATGCCAGAGGAGCTGTGCAGTAAAGATAGCAATTCACTGGACCTACGCATCCCAATAGCCATAGCCATTCTATCTTGGAGCAGAAGTTGGTTCTTGCTCACATAGGAATTCAACAGACTTATTTGGCTGAACTGAGGTTGAAAGATATAATTTGGTACCAACAACATATTTGCTAGAAATGATGGAACTTGCTGAAACTGCTAAATTGACTTCTTTAATCAGAGAAAAGACAGATTAACAGAGTTGGAAGGGACCTTGCAGGTCATCTAGTCCAACCCCCTGCCCAAGCAGGAGACCCTACATCTGACTCTACCTAGAACTCACAACCTCCTGTTTGGGAGGCGAGGGCTCCACCTCTAGGCCCTATGCAAACTTTTTGTGTAAAGCAAAAAAAGAGAAGTTATGATTTATGATTTTTATGTTTAGATAGGATAGATTATAGAAAGAAGAGTTATGTTGTAACCATAGAGTAAGAGGTAAATTCATATTTGTATTTATAACTGCTATAACAACATCAGAAGCTACTTCTTTGTATCTTTTTGCTTTTCTACCCTTTTTTGCACTTTTAGTTTCCTATTTGATTTTTGATTTTTATATTTGCAAGTATACAAATGCATCATTGATTTCAAGATAGGCAGCATATAAATTTAATCTTTAAATATTAGTCTGCATTAGTATTTTTTTTTAAAAAAAATCTTTAATAAAAATTTAAAAATGAATACTACATTTAACAGAGATTTAAATTAATCAGTCCTAAAACATTTTTAAAAGATTCTTTATTAAGATATTTAAATTTAGTACCTGGTACAATGGGTTGCACAATGAGCCGTACATTCAGTTGTAGTTGATTGGTTGGAGACTGCTGGCTCCTGCATGAAGCAATCTGCGCTGTAATTGGTTGTTATGGGTTTGTAGGAGGAGTTTCCCTTTCCCCCCATTTTTTTCTTGTGTGTGCCATATATGCCATGATTTATTTGAGGATGCTCCTCTTTGCCTGATTATCTTGTTTGCTGTAAATATAGATCTAAAATATATTTATATAGAATTATAAGTTTGTGTCAGTGTCTCTGACTTCATTTAGACACCTGCTGCGCAATTTCCTGACAATCTCCATTAGATCTTTTCTTCAGATCAACCACAGAATCTCTTTGCTATTCCTTACATCAGTTCAGTTGTATCTGCAGGGGAACAAAACCAGGAAGATGGCAGATGGGGCCCTGCTCCATAAGCTGTGTGTTTTTCGCACACTTGCCAACATCACATCAAAATGAATGGTACTGGCACTGTGATGTTCCATCTGCCATCTTGCTGATTTTAAACCCTCCTCTGCAGATTCTGCTGAAGGTTATAAATCTGAAAAAGGAAACCGCTACTTTATTTTTTTATTAACATTTTTATTGGTTTACAATTTAACATACAAAAATTGTACAAAAGCAAATAGTAGGGAAAGTAGGGAAGGAAAAAGGAAAGAGAAAAGGGAAGGGAAAAATGTGGAATCTGCTAGTTGAAAAGTTAAGATAGAAGCATCTTTTTCAACCTTGGGTAAAAGCTTGCTTTAATTCGTAGTGTTGTGCTGGCATATGGCCCAAACTATATCAAATTTTAAAAGCCTACTTACCCTAATCTTGGTAAATTAACTTGCTTAGATTTCATTTTTAATGAAAAGGTTCAAATGCAAGAATCAAGATATAAACTACAATTTTGTTTGTTTGTTTATTTAGCTTATTAGCTACCCATCTTACTACCAAGCTAACTCTGGGAGGCTTGCAATTATGATAAATAGGTTAGATGATAGATAGATAGATAGATAGATAGATAGATAGATAGATAGATAGATAGATAGATAGATAGATAGATAGATAGATAGAATAAAATACCCACAAATGCTTTGATCCAATTACAAATTGGGAGGGGAGCAGGCTGAAGGGAAGTGGGATCTGTTGTTAATCAACTACTGTGATGCTCACCCATTGGGGCCCCAAACTGGAAGAGCCAGGTCTTTAGGCCCTTAAAAATGTTCAGGAAGGTTTAGGGCAACCTCATATGGGAGGGACAGGATGTTTCAGAGAGTAGGTGCCACGGCAGAGAAGGCCTTTCTCAACCCTGCTAGCTGGAATAACTGGACAAATGGGGCCTGCAGCATGCCTTCTCTCCTGGGATGCATGGGATGGGCCAATCCCAGTGGGATGAGACAGTCCCTCAAGTAGCCTGGATCCATGCCATGAAGGGCTTTAAAGATGATTACCAACATTCTTAAAAGAACAGCACTAAAATGGGAGTATAACAGTAACAAAAACTTTGAGGTACTTTTAAAGCATTTTTCATTATGGACTTATGAAGGGCACAATGTCCTGTAAAGGATTCATGTTAGTACTTGCATCACAGCCGATATGTAAATCACATCATTTTTGTCAACATGCCATCATTTACCCCATTGCAAACACCTGTGCTTTCAATATATCATTTACATTTTGTTGTGCATTTGCACACTTTAAAACATAAGAAAACAGGAAATTCAAGATGAGATGAAAAGTATGTGGTTTTGCAAAACCACGCAGGTTCTCTGAATGAGTATGAAGCACAGCTACTCTGAAAGCTAGGTTATTATATGTAATAAGACTTTGTAATTCACCAGTCACTTGCATACTGAAATATTTCTTTGAATTATTACCTGTGTATTATTTATATGCTAACATTAAATTTTTCCAGATTCTTAACTAGATATAAAAAATTGTGGCAGTGCATTCAACTAACACTATTTGCTTATATGTGTTTCATTATTTCAATAAATGCAAAATGTATAAAATATATTCAAAACCCAAAGAGCGTAAAATTCTTATTTCCCTAACCCATCTTCTAATCCTAGAGATGCTTGGTCTTTGATTGTGCTGAACCTGCAATATAGCAATGGGCTATTGTCCCCCTTTTAGCAATATTTATTGATTCATCCCCAAAGAAATATTTTATTTGCAATTGCTTCAGCAATTTTGGGAGGTTAAACATGTTGAGCCTAAATTCAGATGCTCAAATAAAATTATTTCAACTATATGCAAGCCCTATGTTTTTTCTTCTTCCATTCAATCATGCCTGATTCTTGGAGACTTTTGGAGGCTTTCAAAAAGAGACTAAACTTTTTTTTTGGAGGCTTCAAAAAAAGTCTGGACAACCATTTGTTTGAAATGGTATGCCTCCTGCTTGAGGAAGGGATTGGAGTAGAAGATCTCCATTATTCTATGTTCTATGACTGTCCTTTCAATTTTCTTGGCAAGTTTTATTCAGAAATGGTTTGCCATTGCCCTGTTTCTAGGGCTCAGAGAAAATAACTGGCCCATGGCTGTCCAGCCGGCTCTGTGCCCAAAACAGGATTAGAATCCATAGTCTTCAGATTTCTAGCTTGATGCCTTAACCGCCCTATTTGGTATGGCACAAATGAAAGGGAAAAATCCACTTTAAAAATTATTTGTAAACTGCAGTCAAGCCAAAAAAGTTTCATGTTCTTATAATTATCACAGGATCCGAGAATGACATTTTCCACCCAATGTGGTATTGTCCTGATTCTTTTTCCAAGAGAAAATACATTTCCTGCTGAATTCAATAGGATGAAAATCCAAATCCTTCATTACAAGACGGCACTTCCAAATGAACCATAACATCTAATATTCCACCCTACTCTTATCAACCATCAGTTTCCTTCCCCAAACAACGGAGAAACAGGATTTGCTTTCAGCGTCTAACCCAATGCTGAAAACGGATTTTACATCTTCCTTCTTAACGGCGGTTTTCACTGCCTCCATTGCCGTAGGGAAAACAGAGGCCAACCTCCTCCTCCTCCTCCTCTTCTTCTTTCTACTTTGTACGCTGCGTCTCTCACCTGGACACACCTAACTCACCTGAGGCTGCGCGGAAGCCTCTTTTTTCCGAGCCCGCTGCGTCCCGCTCGTGGCCCGCCCCGCCTGTTCCTGACCGCGCAGGCGCATTGTGACTTGCCCGGCAACTCTCCTCGGGCTCGGCTTAGCGCTATCATGGCGGCAGCAACCGGAGCCAGCAGGAAGCGATGGGCGAGCTAACCGTGGCGACTGCAGAGTGAAGTGGCTGCACGGGGGGGAAAAACCCCAAAAACTTTCAGGCGTCTTCCTCCCCCCCCCCCCCTAAGCGAAACCTCCCGCTTGGTTTCCATCCAGCTCAGGTCGGCATAGCGCCAGTCTGGTGGCGGAGAAGCGAAGAAGGCATCTCTCTCCATGCCTGGATCAGCCGCCGGGCATTAGAAGGCGCGTCTCGCCTGCCCTTTGGCCCCGATCGTCCCGGGAGCGGAGAGCTCGGCTGGGTAAGTGCGAACTTCCCCGCTGGCCCCGACTTCGTCCTTGCACCTGTGACTGCGCGCGCGAGGGGCAAGAAGCAGGGCGAGCGCTTGCTGCTCCTTACCGGAGCTGCTGAAAGACAAGGACAGCAGCAGGAGAGAGGCTGGGGGATCACCCCGGGGAGGGTGCTGCGTCTTCAAATCTACAATATATATAAATAAATATATGTAGACTTAAGAACAGTCTTTTAGGAAACCATTTTTTCTCCTCGGGTGCGAGCAAGTTGAACATTTGCAGCGAGGAGGAGCTTACCTGTGTGGTGTGGTTGCTCCTGCTCTGTTTTTATTGAGGGAGGCGTGTGCTTCAAGGAAAGGAAGCAGAGTTTTATAGTTAGGCTTTGTAGATATTGTTTAACAAAGTGCCTGCACTTATACTGTTGTCTTGCTGGAATGACCTCCTTTCCACAGACCATTTGCCCAGGCCCTGCCACTGAGTGAAGAAGAGGAGGAGTCTCCACTCAAAGTCGCTGTGCTGCCGTTGCAGGTGCTTTCAGAACTGGACCTGAAGATCCAGGCGAGAGTGTCTGCTCTGTATTTCTGGAGGTGAACTAATTATGGCTAGTGAAGAAAGGCAGAGCTCTTCCTCTCCGTCAACAGGGGATGATAAAGGAGGAGGAGGAGGAGGTGATGGTGGTCGTCCTGGACAAGGAAAAGATGGAAGCTTAGCGGAAAAGCAGTCTTTGAATCCAGGCATCCCTATCCGGGGTATCAGGATGAAATTCGCTGTCCTGACAGGATTGGTGGAAGTTGGGGAAGTATCCAACAGGGATATTGTAGAAACTGTGTTCAATCTGGTGAGTCACTTATCTTTCTTTTTTTTTTCCCTATCTCCAAATGAAGAAAAGCATATGATGATGAAATAATGTACACTCTCTCCGTGTTCATATTACTGTGTTGAAACACAAATGTACTCAGCTGGCCATTTGTAACAGGGGGGTGAGTCTAGCAAGCTGCTGCATTTTCTTGGAAGTAAAGCCGACTAACTCATTTAAGGTTGCTTTGCTTCTCCCCCCCCCCTCATAGTTTTTATTTTTGTTTGAATTTTCTGGGACTTTGCTTCAGATTCTTGTTGTCGAACAACTTTTCTGCCATTTGGTAACTTTATAAAGGTATAATGAAAGCACAAGGTAGATGTTAACATTTTCACCCTAAAACATGCTATTTTATTTGTTTGTAATATTGGTCTAATATATCCTATTGTAAGTTTGTAATTTGATGGCTCTGCAAATGTATAGATATATCTATAGCAGGAGTGTCAAACTGGTGACCCGTGGGCTGGGTACATCAGGTGCAGGCCACACCACAGCTCTGTGAAGGGACAAAATGTCACAATACATTATGTGACAACAACGTGGTGCCACGAGTTTGACACCTGTGATCTATAGGATGTATCATTATTTGTACTGTAGACCCTCAACTTTTTGTACTCTCAGCTTTTCCTAACAGTGAAAGTTTTCTTAGAAAAGGTTTTAGGCTGATTAATATTAAACAAAAATATTAGGCTTTGAGGACAGATGACATTAAATTTGAGTATTACAGTTTGGTGGCATATATATGAATTGGAAAAGCAGTGTGGAAAAGCAGTGTGCTTCCTCCCTTAATTGGGGCCTTAACAGGGTGTTGTGGAAACAAATATATATATATATGCTGGGATTGCTGGCTTCGGGGATTTTCCTGTGTATATAGCATGGAGATGTTATTGCAATGTTTCGGCAAGATCTCACTTGCCATCATCAGGCAGGATTATGTCTGTGACAAAATCCCCGAAGCCAGCAATTCCAGCATACCTACACCCGTGAAAATCTACGAAAACATATATATATGTTGGCCACACCCCACTGGCATTCGAACCGGGGCTGTAATGAATCCAAGGCAGAAGCCTAGCACTCCAGCCTAATCGGTTCTACCCTGTTTCATCAGCTAAACAAATATATATATATATATATTGATCAGCTCTTAAAACTAACACATATATATATTTGTTTCCACAACACCCTGTTAAGGCCCCAATATATATATATGTGTGTGTATGTGTGTGTGTGTTAGTTTTATGAGCTGATCAATAAATAATTGATTTATTAATTAATTGGGGCCCTAACAGGATGTTTTGGAAACAATTACATATATATATATATATTGCATAAACTTTAGAATGCGAGAATAATTACTTCCTCTGACTCAGTCAGAATTAATGATTGGCCTGACTTTTAAGACCATGTCTTGTATCTGAAATGGTCTTAAAAGCTGAAATAAAATTGTTTCAGCACACAATATGCACCATTTCACATTCCTCATGAGAACTTTGTTTAAAAGTTATAGCCTACATTTTCACAAAGTTCTACTTGAATTTGATATAACTTGGTTTAGATAAAATCTGAAATGTTTACTTAAATTTAGGTTCCGCAATGTAAATTAGAGAAAGAACATTCCTAATTTAATAAAACATGGAGTAAAAGTATAAAAAGAGAAAATTTTGCATGGTTTTATTCCTGATATATTTATAATAGTTCTTTACTTTGAAGTGTGAGTTAGGGATTATGTATGTATTTTCATTTAAGCCCTAAGCATTTGCTAAAAGTAAGCTGCAGAAATAGAAGATTTGTCAAGAATAATTGTGGCCTAGCTTTGTTATGGCATAAACATAAAGTGATTATTTTAGGCTATATATACTGCATTGTCTCCATTGCCTTTAACTAGTGGATTTTTTACTTAAAATTGAAAATATTATCACTTTTTTCTATAGTAGTAGCAGAAAACCTCACACATTAATTCTTGGTCCAAAAAGTATTTGACAGTCATACTTTGTATGGTTATGAATATATGAAAGTTTGTTGAACTCTCTAGAGCATTGCAGCATTTTGTATACAGTATTGCAAGTGTGTATCAGCAATTTGTATCAGAATTTTGGTATATTTTATTTCAGCCTATTTGAAAACAATTATAAGTCATGTTTACAATATGAGTTTTGTTAAAAATGATTCAAATTGAATTATAGAGCCTTGCAGAAACTAAATATAAAATTGCACCTTCCCTTCCGTACTAGAGTATACCAAAGTGTACCTTACAGTGAATTGGATTTTTGTCAATGTCTGCTTGGCATATTCTTATATGTGAATATACTATATAAATTTGATGCAGCTAAAAATATTTGGGAGGACCTAGAGTGGGAAATGTTATCCAGTATGATTGGCTTTTCTTTTGTGAAATGGTAGGCATTTCTTTTGTCATACCCAGTGTTTTGGGAGGACTTGAAGCAAAGGAACAGTTTCATTGCACATATTCTATCCAATCCCATCTCCATCTGGCGTCTTCCATCTAGAGTACTGTAACATTAGTCTGGATGTAAGTTTAGATCTGTTCTCTAGTAATTCAGGTAAAGATGTGTTTTATTACTACTGAGTAATAATGTAATGCTAGAGTAGGACTTCAGTTTGAGAAGTATATATACCCTTTCCACAAGACAATGCTTTCCTTCTTCATAAGGAAAATATATTCATTTCTGTGAGTCACATCTGTTTATTTTTTTAAACAATCATTGTGAAAATTTCTGAAGTATTAATTTTAACTATTTAAGGTAAATAGTTTGCCAATTGGGCAGGGCTCATAAACCCTCCCTTCCTGTCACTCAATATGTTCCCCATCTTGTGTAGTGTGATGTGACTCTTGGTCATGTTCTGATTCAGATACAAGAGATTTAGTATAAAAACACTTATTAGGGCAGAACACTAGAGAAACTTTTGACAAGAGAAGCTAGAAAAAAGTGGTTTACTTTTTTAAAATCTTATTAAAAATTGGAATTTTACTATCTCTCCATAGCATCTTATTAAAAATTGGAAGTCCAGGAAAATTGTAGCAAAACAAACACACACACAGTATGAAAAAAAGAGAATGAGGTTTGTATATACTGGGAAAATAACCACTGAGGGATTACAGCCATTTTAATATACCAACCCCCATATTTGGTGATGGATAAATGGATGAGAAGTACTTCCATGGCTACAAGTGGCCTGTTCCCTTGTTACTCTGTGACAAATCAAGCAGATAAAAGAATGTAGTTTTGAGTGTTACCTTTGCATTTGGTAGCTGTTCAGTGGAATATTTAACATGAGGTCCAAAGAGTTGTCTTTGAAAGTGAAAGAGGCCATTATTAGGCTAAAAAAGCAAACTCTATGAGAGAGAAAGAGGGAGGGAGGGAGGGAGGGGGAGAGAGAGCGAGAGAGAGTGCAAAAACACTGGGAATAGTCGGAACAATATTTTGAAACTTTCTTAAAAAGAAGGAATTGACTAGCAGGCTCAGCAACATCAAAAGGCCTGGAAAGTCATGGAAGATAACTAAAGTGGATGACTACAGAATTCTGCCATTGGATAAGAACAATTATTTCACAACATCTAGCCAAGTCAAGAACACTCTTGAGGTAAATGTGTCATTGTTAAAGTTTACAGCCAAGAGACGGCATCATGAATGTAAATACAGAGGCTATATAATAAGGTACATACTCTGGCCACACTCAGGAACAGGAAGGCCAGATTTTGCCAGAAAACACCTTAAAAAACCTTCCCAGTTCTGCAATAGATTCTTTTCACTGATGAAACCATGATTAACTTGTACTATAATGATGAAAAAAATATGGAGAAGGAAAGGAACAGCTTATGATCCGAGCACACTACATCATCTGTCAAACATGGCAGAGACAGTGTTATGCATGGAAATGTATGGCCACCAGTGGAACTGGGTCACTGGCATTTATTGATGACCTGGCTGCTGGTAAAAGTAGCAGGATGAATTCTGAAGGGTATAGGACTACACTCTCTGCTCAGATTCAACCAAATGCTGCAAAACTGAAGATGCCACTCAGTGGTGGAATTCAAAATTTTTGACTGCTGGTTCTGTGGGTGTGGCTTGGTAGGTGTGGCATGGCTTGGTGGGCATGGCAGGGAAGGATACTGTAAAATCTCCATTCCCATGCCACTCCAGGGGAAGGTTACTGCAAAATCCCCATTTCCTCCCAATTAGCTGGGACTCGGGAGGCAGAGAATAGATGGGTGTGGGGCCAGTCAAAGGTGGTATTTACCAGTTCTCCGAACTACTCAAAATTTCCACTACCAGTTCTCCAGAATTGGTCAGAACCTGCTGAATACCACCTCTAATGTCGTTTCATATTGCAGATGGATAATGACCTAAAACATACAAAAAAACAACCAAGAGTTCCTCAAGGCACTCGTTACGTCCCGCCTAGACTATTGCAATGCTCTCTACATGGGGCTCCCCTTGAGGTGCATCCGGAGACTCCAGTTGGTGCAGAATGCGGCCGCAGGGGGATTCTGGGAGCTTCACGATGCTATCACGTAACACCTCTCCTGCACGAGCTGCACTGGCTACCGGTTGCCTTCCTGGTGCGCTTCAAGGTGCTTGTCACCATCTTTAAATCGCTCCATGGCTTGGGACCTAGTTATTTGCGGGACCGTTTCCTGCCATATACCTCCCACCGACCGATTCGCTCCCACAGGGAGGGCCTCCTCAGGGTGCCTACCGCCGGTCAATGCCGACTAGCGGTGCCCAGGGGCAGGGCCTTCTCTGTGGCAGGGCCAGCCCTCTGGAACGACCAACCCCCCGAACTTCGTACTATCACCTTCCCCACTTCCGCCGCTCACTCAAGACGTTCCTTTTCCATCAAGCCGGTCTGACTTAGAGTTTAGAACTCTGGCGCGATACAGCTCTAGCCAATTAGTAAATGGATGTTGGTATTTTAAATGGGAATTTTAGCACAGGCTTCTTATTTAATTCATTTTAATTATTGTTATTGTATTTGTTGTTATTTATTTGTGATTTTAATTCCCTGTGCACCGCCCTGAGTCCATCTTGATGGAGATAGGTGCGGTATATAAATTGAAATAAATTGAGAGGGAAAAAAGGGATATTCTTCACTGGCCAAGTCAGTCACCTGATCTCAATCCAATGGAGCATGTTTATTTATTTATTTATTTTTATTTCATTAGATTTCTATCCCGCCCTATCTCCCAAAATGGGGCTCAGGGCAGCACACAGGAATTTAAAAATCTAAAAATACAAACAATACAAAATTCTTATGTTGTTACTTATTGAAGACAAGACTGAAAGCAGAAAGACCCACAAACAAGCAATAGCTGACAGCAGATGCAGTAAAAGCAGGCAAAGCATCTCAAAAGAGGAAATTCAGCGTTGGGGCTAGTCTGCGAGTTCAGACAGTCATTGAGTGCATTCATTCAAGTATTAAAATCAATCCTTATATTTATAATTCCGTTTGTCCATCATTTATGAGCCATCAAAAACGGTGTTGAGTGTATTAAAATAGCTGTAATTCTCTCAATGGTTAATGCCGTACTTTTGTCAAACCTTTTTAATTAAAGTTGATAGTCTTCACTCACATCTTGAGTGTTTCATTTCAGATTCAGTGTGGTGGTATCATTGTCCCAATACAAACAAACCTGACTATGTGTATGTATGTTTGTATCTACCAGTAGCCAAGATGAAGCTAAAGCTAATAACTTAGTCAAATATCTGAACCCTTCAGAGATACTTTTACTTGGCTAGTATATTATGTAATACCACCAACTAATACAATAAAATAAGACTTAAGAGACAGGAATGTTAAGAGGAGCCCAAGCAGACATCCGATTTACTAAAAAAAAAATATCCACAGAAAACAGTTTTCCAACAAGGAAGTTTAAGTTTCCTGTTGTAGAGCTGACTAAGCTTAATGAGAAGTGTAAATATCTCTTACACAACTGTGCTGTGCTGTCCTCCACTTTTACAGCCTATTTTAGTACATGATTTAGTGCTTGGTACTTTCCCAAAGAGAGTCTCTGACTCTTTTCTACCAAATTCAGTGGCCACCTGCACTGAATCATATCTATCATTCATAGATGACTAATGACTGGTTGCCTCTTGAATTGCAAGCTGGGAGACCTATAAAGTTTTACTCTTCAAGCTCAAAGAACTCCATAACAGTTGGTGCACGAAGATACCAATTTTCTGTATACTTTTCTTGTAAATTATCAAATGGATTTGAAATGCCTAACTAGTTATGTTGTTTTATGAGGCTTCCCAAACCTTTTCCTTTGTTATCCAAAAACACTTATCAGAAAGTCTTACTGAATTTCAAGGGTCAATTGTAAGTCTCTTCCTTCAGCATTGTCATAACTTCAAATGGTTGCTGAATGAATGGTTATAACTCAAGGACTACTTGAATTAAAAAACAATATCATTGAATAAACTTTATGACATTTCATTTCAACAATTACTATTGGTAATTTCATTGGTTTTCACCTTAATAGGGATATATTGGGAGATTTTTTGATGTATTTTAGTACATATAATACAATAGCAGAGTTGGAAGGGAACGTGGAGGTCTTCTAGTCCAGCTCCCTGCCTAGGCAGGAAGCCCTATACCATTTCAGACAAATGGCTATCCAGCATCTTCTTAAAGACTTGCAGTGTTGGGGCATTCACAACTTCTGGAGGCAAGCTGTTCCACTGATTAATTGTTCTAAATGTCAGGAAATTTCTCCTCAGTTCTAAGTTGCTTCTCTCCTTGATTAGTTTCCACCCATTGCTTCTTGTTCTACCTTCAGGTGCCTTGGAGAATAGTTTGACTCCCTCTTCTTTGTGACAACCCCTGAGATATTGGAACACTGCTATCATGACTCCTGTTAGCAACTCTGGGTTCAAAACCAGTATTAGAACTCTGGTTCCTTTACCAGTGTTAGCTAATGAATGCGGAATACGTTGCTGTAAACCACAAACAAACTCTAAAACAGTGATAGTAAGAAAATAGTCTTTACTTTGTCACAACTAAAATACTTCTTCCGACTAACTCTCAAACAAATATCAACAGTCCTTCACCAAACAAAGATACAGTATCTCACAGTGATGCAAAACAATACTCCTTCACAGTTCACAGTTCAGCTTCTCCAACGGCAATCAGGTAAACCAGGAAATCACAAGGAATCGAACAGGGAATGAGCTTGTGATTCTGAGCTTCCTTTATAGCAGAGCTGTATAATTACAGCCAATGAGATTATAAGTCAGTTCTTAAAGCTACACAATTCCTTAAGAACATAGACTCATATATATTGTCAACCCCAATATAAGGCTGCATATCCTAACATACTCCCCCTTGGGTTGATCAATATATATTTACATCCTTAATCCAAAATGCATCACAACAGTCCCTCATATTTACATACCTAAAATCAGTGTGTTTTGATCTTGTCTTTACAGCTATAATTTTTATCCATTAGTATAGCCGCTTGATTGTCCTCACATACATCAATTGGACACCTTACTTCAATACCTCAATCTCTCAATAATTGATTTACACAAATCCAGATTTTCTAACACCTTATTGACTATTCCTTAACATCTAGCAGTGATGTGGTTTTGCCTTCTTCATCACCCAGTAACCAGTAACCTCTGCATGTATATCATATGCTCATGCAGTGCATGCTCTCACAGTGCATGCTCTCACAGTGCATGCAGATACGTCATCTCCATTTCCAGGTGATTGATTACACACATTATCCTGCCCTGAGAGTATGCCTCGTTGCATACTCTGCGTTATAACCAGTTACAGACTGATTACTTTTCCTGCTAAGGGAAGTCAGCATCTTGGATGGGTAGAATCCTCTGCTCTCATTGGAGGCTGAGTCTGGGCAAAGTCTTTAGTCCCGCCCTTCTGCGCACGCATGCCCAGTTTCAAACTCAGCCTCTCCTGAGGCAGACGCGTCTTTTTGAACTCCGGATCCTTGGAAAAGAACAGAAAAAGAAAAGAAAACGTTTTGGCTTGAAGGTACTGGGGACTGGGCCAGCGCTTTGACTGCTCCTGGAGCAGCGCGTCTTAGCTGAGGGCCTCTAAGCCCTTCAGGGCTCGTAGGCAGCCGGCTGGAGAGGGGAGAGAAAGAGAGAGAGTTGGAAGGGGAGGAATCCCCTGAAGGGCTCCCCTGCTGGGCATCGCAGCCCGCTTCCCCGAAGGCCCAGGAACAGCCGTCGGCCCGGAAAACACGCCGCTGCTCCCGGACGGTTGAGCAGCGACCGCGGAGTCGGGGGGGGATTTCGGAAGAACTGCTTGCCACCCCCCCCGCCGCGGAGCGACCCGGCCAAGGAAAGGCAAGCCAGGGAAGGGCGCGCCGGGCCGTTTGGGGCCTTGTCGGCAGGCTTTCGGCCTGCAGGCGTGCGCAGCGTGTGGGCGGCTGGCGCCAGGCAGCCACTGCGTGGGCGGGCCTCTCTTGCATCGGGAGGCCTAAGAGCAAAAGCGAAACTATTTCTGTGATTGCTGAGCTTCTGCCTTGAGTTTGTGGCACGATGGAAGGGCTTCCCGCTCCAGCCTCTACTGATTTGCCAGAGCCTGTGGCTGGGCCATCTTCTGCCCCGGTGGAGCCTACTCCAGAGCAGCCCCCCCTGCCTTCCACTTCCCAGGGGAAAGGAAAAGGGAAGGCCCCTGCAAAAAAGGCAAAAGCATCCAAGAAGTCTGACAAATCAAAGCCCACTAAAGCTACTTCTTCTTCTTCCACCTTTGAGAAGAGAAAGGATAGGGCCTTGGAAAGGCTGCATAGCAGAGCAGCAGACAGAGCGCAGGCCCAGGCCTCCCCTCTTTCTCGTAACTCGCAGCACACTTGTCCCTCATGGCCTCTCCGGCCCAGGGGCATGGAGGGGGTGCTGCCATGAATCCCATTTTTCCCATCGATGTTTCAGGGATTTGGGGGCCTGATCAACCTTCACTGCCACCAGGGCCTCCTCAGTCAGCACTCCTGCCTCCTGGGATTCAGAGAATGGAGGCAATACCTTCCACTTCTGCGGCTTTTCCCATGCCTCTGCCTCAGCCAACCCTGGATGCGGCCAATATTCAGGCCATCATCGCTGCTGCCATGTCTCAAGGGTTTGCGGCTGGCCTACAACACCAGGTGCCTGGGGTTCCCATTGGCACGGGCCCGACGGGCCTTCCTCCACCCCCGGTTCCAGAGTCTGTTCCTGCAGGGGGTGTGGAGGAGGATGACGGCCTGGAGAGCGTATCCAGTGCAGAGGAAGGGGAAATCCGGGAAGGGGGCCTTTCGGAAGATGAGGGCAGACCACCCGAAAAGAAGACTTCTTCAGGTCTGTTCCCTTTGGCCCTTTTCACTTCCCTGCTCTACAAGGCTAGGGCGGCTTCCAATTTCGCCCCTGCGACGGCCCCTGCTGCTCCAGCTCCGCGCTCGGCGCTGATTTCACCAGAAAATATGTTTGATGACGACATCTTGCCATCAGAGTCGATCCCGATGCCCAAGATCTTTGTTGATCTGGTTCAGCGCCAATGGGCCACACCTACCTCAGGGCCTGGACCGTCCTCCTCCGATAGGAGGTTTTTCAATGTGGCCGACGAGATGGCGCAATGTTTGACAATTCCAACCGTGGATGCCCCGGTCGTTTCCCTCTACACGGCGGCCAATATGCCTGGGGCCCCGGAGGACGTCCTGAAGCCGGAGGAAAAGAAGGCCGACCTCACCTTACAACGAGGGCATCAGGCGGCGGCGTGGGCCATCCGGGCAGCCACCTCGGCGTCGTTCTTCACTCGCCCCTGTCTTCTCTGGCTGCAGGACCTACAGCTACGGACCCCAGTTGCTGATTTCAGGGCCCACCAGGACATCGCCAAGCTGGTGGCAGCCGTGCAGTTTACATCTGATGCCACTCTGGCCTCGGCCAGGTTCGCTTCTAGGGCCATGGCGTCTTCCGTGGCTTCCCGACGTCTTCTGTGGCTGCGACAGTGGCAGGCGGATGTGCGCCACAAGTGGCGGCTGGCTTCAGCTCCATTCAAGGGTGGCTCCCTGTTCGGGGAGGCCTTGGATCCCTTCCTTATTGAAAACAAAGATAAGCGGAAGGTTTTGCCCACGGCCCCCAAGAAGGGGTTTCCCCGGGCGGCACCTTATCCCAGGCGGCCCTTTCGGGGTCAGGAGTCGGGCTCCTCCTTTCGGGCCCTCGACTATGGTTCGTCCTTTCGGGGGGCGGATTACGGGTCTCAGGGGTTTCGTTCCCAGGGTGGTTACTTCCCCAGAAACAGAGGCCAATCAGACCGCTTTCAGAGGGGCAAGCAGTCCAAGCGCCCCTTTCGGGGTGGGGGTCAGCGCTCCTACCGCCGGAACTAGTTCCCCGTCGGGGGGTTACCCTATTGGGGGCAGGTTGACCTTTTTTGCGGACGAGTGGGATAGAACCACGTCCGATGTTTGGGTTAGGTCCACGGTTAGAAACGGTTTATTGTTAGAATTTCTCTCTCCTCCCCCGCTCTGTTTTAGGGCTTGCCCGGTCTCTTCTAACCCTGAGAGGCGCCGCCTCATGCTGGAGGTGGTTCAGCATCTGCTGGAGATTAGGGCCATAGAGGTGGTTCCCGTGGAACAGCAGGGCCTGGGATTCTATTCTATCATCTTTGTGATCCCTAAGTCCTCTGGTGGTTGGAGGACGATTTTAGACCTTAAAAAATTAAACAGGTTTTTGCGTTACAAAAGGTTTAAGATGCATTCATTGCAATCCATTTTGTGGGGAGTCCGACAAGGGGATTTTCTCACTTCCATCGACCTCACGGAGGCCTATCTCCATATTCCCATCGCCCCGCAGCATAGGCAATTCCTCAGGTTTTCGTACATGGGACAGCACTATCAGTACACAGCGCTTCCCTTCGGGCTGTCTTCCGCACCCAGGGTCTTCACCAAAGTCTTGGCTGCTCTGTTGGCCAGCTTGAGGGAGGTCCCCATACGTTTAAACGCGTATCTGGATGATGTCCTCCTTCTCTCCTCCTCCCCTGTAGGGGCTCGCAGGGACCTGGCCTCCACCATTCACGCACTCCAGCTCCACGGGTTTTCCATTAATATCCCCAAGAGCCATTTCCTCCCTACCACTAGATTGGTTCACTTGGGGGCCCTGATTGACACGGTGGGGGGTAGGGTCTTCCTGTCTAGGGAGCGTTTGGAGTCGCTCCAGGCTCTGGTTCGTCAGGTCAGGGGTGAGGCGAGGCCTTCCCTGGCTTCCCTATCTAAATTGCTGGGAACGATGGTTTCCTGCATCGGGATAGTTCCTTGGGCCAGGCTTCACACCAGGGATCTCCAATGGTTTCTTTTGCCATTTCAGAAGCGGCTGCTCAGTTGTTCCCTGGCCCGAGTACGTCTTCCCTTAGAGGCTTCCCGTTCCCTTCAGTGGTGGTTGTCCCAGGCGGTCACCAAGGGCCGTCTCTTCCAGGAACAGGAGCTTGTGACGGTCACCACGGACGCCAGTCTCTTTGGTTGGGGGGCCCACTGCCTGGGACAGTGGGCGCAAGGCCGGTGGGAGCCGACTGACTTGGCTCACAGCATCAATTGGCTGGAGCTCCGGGCGATCCACCTGGCTCTCCGTCACTTCCTCCCTATGCTGAGGGGGAGACATGTCATGGTGCTCACAGACAACATGGCGGCCAAGGCGCACGTGAACCGCCAGGGGGGCACCAGGGCGCACTCCCTCATGGTCGAGGCCAAGCAGTTGGGCCTCTGGGCCGAGCGCCATCTCGCCTCCTTGACGGCGGAGCACATTTCAGGGGTCTCGAATGTGCAGGCGGATTGGCTCAGCAGGGAGGTGATGGACAATGCGGAGTGGCAGCTGTGCCCCAGCCTCTTCCAAGACATTGTGGCCCTGTTTGGGGAGCCGGTGATAGACCTATTTGCCACTCCTTCCAACACACAGCTCCCTCGGTTCTTCTCTCGCTTCCCATCGCGGGGGTCGGAAGGGACGGACGCTTTGCGGTGCAACTGGCCCCTCGGCCTCCTTTATGCCTTCCCTCCCTTGCCACTTCTCCCCCGGGTCCTGCAGAAGATCGTGTTGGAGAGAGCGGAGGTGGTGCTCCTGGCCCCGCATTGGCCCCGCAGACCTTGGTTCGCGGACTTGAGGAGTCTCTCGGTGGAGCGGCCGTGGAGGATTCCCAACGACCGGATATCCCTTGTCCAGGGATCGCTGGAGCACCCGGACCCTCAATGGTTCCAGCTGACCGCCTGGCGATTGAGCGGAGCATCCTGACACGCGACAACTATTCCCCCGGTGTCATCCGCACTATCCAGGCGTCGAGGCGGCCCGCAACGAACCGTATTTATGATTCTACCTGGCGGGCCTTTGGCCGTTGGTGTGCGGGTAAGTCCATTCACCCTCTTCAGTCTACCATTCCACAGGTCCTGGACTTCCTCCAGTCGGGCCTCGAGAAGGGGTTGGCGCTGAACACCATCAGACGGCAGCTGGCGGCCATCTCATCAGTGCTTACTTGTGGGGGTTCCCTGTCCTTGTCTCAGGTGCCCACGGTGCGCCAGTTCTTCAAGGGTGCCTCGAACTTGACTCCGCCTGCGGTCCATCGTTATCCCTCTTGGGATCTTCCTCTTGTGTTGGACTCCCTCACTGAACCTCCGTTTGAACCATTGAGGGAGGTATCTCTGCGTTTCCTCTCCTTCAAGGTGGCCTTCCTCATTGCAATTACCTCAGCTCGCAGAATTTCCGAGCTGCAAGCTCTGTCGGTCAGGGACGATCTCTGTGTTTTTCACCAGGACAGAGTGGTTTTGAGGTTGGACCCATCCTTTATCCCGAAGGTGTGCTCTTGCTTCCACCGTTCTCAGGAACTGATCTTGCCGAATTTTTGTCCTGACCCTGATCACCCCCTGGAACGTAGATGGCACAAGTTAGACGTGCGCAGGGCTCTCAGGGTCTACCTTGAACGTACTAAGTCCTTTCGGACCTCGGAGGCCTTGTTTGTGTCCTTCCAGCCGTCTTCGCTGGGCAGGAAGGTCTCCTCGGTGACTATTGGGCGTTGGATCAGGGCCTGCATTTCCATGGCCTACCAGGCCCGCTCCGCGTTGGTCCCAGGCCGCCTAACGGCTCACTCCACGAGGAGCGCGGCCACCTCGGCTGCCTGGGCAGCCCAGGCTTCTCTTCAAGAGATCTGTAAAGCGGCCACGTGGGCCTCCCCTTCGCCCTTCATTACTCATTATAAGTTGGACACATTTGCATCCGCGGATGCGGCCTTTGGCCGGAGAGTCCTCCAGTCTGTAGTTCGTGCTGAGAGGCCTGTCCAATTGTGATTCCCGCCCTGGGACACCTACCGCTTTGGTACGTCCCATCCAAGATGCTGACTTCCCTTAGCAGGAAAATGAGCGTTGGTCCTTACCTGATACGCCTCTTTTCTGCAAGGGAAGTCAGCATCTTGTCCCGCCCCAGGGGTTTGTGTTAGCCTGTTAGTTTGGGTCAAGGGTCGTTCTGCCTTGGCTTCTGTTGGTGTTTGGTGTTGTGTTACTGTGCTTCTCAGTGATTATTTTACATGGGCTCTCATTGATTGGATCCGACTGTTATTGACATTGCTACCTTCGTGGTCAAGACGCTTCGAGTCTGGCATCGTCTTCGTTTGAAACTGGGCATGCGTGCGCAGAAGGGCGGGACTAAAGACTTTGCCCAGACTCAGCCTCCAATGAGAGCAGAGGATTCTACCCATCCAAGATGCTGACTTCCCTTGCAGAAAAGAGGCGTATCAGGTAAGGACCAACGCTCATTCCTGTTCCATCTATCATATTTTATATGTAATCTCTTTTGATTTCCCTGTCTTCACTTGGACTCTTTTTATATTTATCCCCTGTGGGTTTTGTAACATAGACTCATATATATTGTCAACCCAATATAAGGCTGCATATCCTAACAACTCCCTAGTCCTTCTTTTTATTAAACTAGACATACCCAGTTCCTGCAATTGTTCTTCATATGTTTTAGTCTCCAGTCCCCTAATCATCTTTGTTGCTCTTCTCTGCACTCTTTCTAAAGTCTCCACATCTTTTCTATATCGTGGCGACCAAAACTGAATGCAGTATTCCAAGTGTGGCCTTACAAAGGCATTATAAAGTGGTATTAACACTTCACATAATCTTTTTGGAATATTGCATTTTCTTTTATATATTTCTTTTAAACAGCTTTCTAGTATGATTGGAGAGCTCTACTAATAGCCTCTTCAGTATTGAATATTTGTATTTTTATTTTTAAAAGTTAACTTTTATTATTTCCTTTTTGCTTTTTAAAATAAAGTTTGATTTTGTTTATCTGTGAGATTGGTTTGTTTCCCAAGAAAGTTTTGGTTTTCCTGATCACATATCTCTAGACTAGATGGCCAGGAGGTTTGTATTTTTTAAAATTAGTTTCCTTTTTTGAAATTTTATATTTTAATCCTCAGAAAACAGCATGTACTGTATCGCACACGCATAAGAGTCAGAGGATTGGAAACAGATAGAACAGTTCTTGAAAGATAGGTAGTAGCATTAGAAATAATCTGCTATTCCAAACAGAATTTTGATTTTTTTCTCTCTACATCAGGGGTGTCAAACTGGAGGCCCATGGGCCATTTGCGCCATGCGCAGGCCACGCCCATCCCAGCTCTGCGAATGGGAAAAATGTCACATGATGGCAATGTGACGCTGCAAGTTTGACACCTGTGCTCTACACTAGCCTGCTTACATATAACAAGTTTTAATATGCTCTTTTCTTTTTTTTTTTTTTTTTTTTTTTTTTTATTGAAAAAGTTTTATTGGTTTTACATTTTTTAACAGGATAGGGTAATGGTTAGAAAGAAATTTTGAGAGCATTCACGTCAGAGTCGTTGGACCTTCCGAGACCTCAAAATACACATAGAAAAAAAGTTAACATAGAAAACATTTTCCATACCACTACAAGATGAAAGCAAGTACATTTACCTAAATTCTCCCTTCCATGCTGTCAGACATTTACAAAAAGTCCGGATAGAAATATTATACAAAATTGTTCAAGAAAAATCAAGGCAAAGTTATTTTTTTGATCTAAGTCTTTTGGCTATTGTATCTTCTTTCTCTCCCCCCTGGCCCCCCGCGGGCGGGGCCGTGACCCCCTCCGTCCCCCCTGGATCTTCCCCCAGGGCAGAGGAATGTTTTTTAAGAAAGGCTTCCGCCTCAGCAACTGTTTTAATCCTCACTCTTCCTCCTTCCCAGAACACCAGCATCCCTTCGAGTGTCACCCACTTGAACCAAATCCCGTGATCAAACAATGTTTTAGACAAGAAGGAAAATTTCCGTCTTGCATCTCGAATCTTTCTAGGAATCTGCTTCAAGATAGTGACCGTTTTTAGTTGGTAAATTAATGGACTTTCTCTCTGCAATTTCAGGATTTCCTCTCTGGTTGACCTTCTAACAAATTTCACATGTATCTCTCTAGGCACTTCATTCATCCTGGCATATGCAGAATTAATTCTATAGGCTAGGTCAATGTCCCCCCTGATCTCATCCTTAGGTTTTTGTAAATAGTCTGCTAAAATTGTACTCATAAGATCAGGTAGGCATTCACCAGATTCCTCAAGAACATTCTGAAATCTCAAAAAATATGTCATTCTTTCCATATCTATCCTAGACACATGCCCATTTATTTCCCCCACCTCATTAGAAACATTTTTAATCTCTCCCTTAGCCCCCTCCAGCCCTCCTTCCAATTCTTCATTCTTCTGTGTATTCTCCAACACTTGCTTCCGGGTATCCAATAGTTCCTTTTTAAAAGTACTATTTTCAGCCCTCTGGGCCTTTATTTCTAATATCAAAGTTTGCATAGAAGTTTCAAGAGAAGCCATCCTTTGTTCCAAATTTACAAGTGCTGCTTCTTGTGCCATGGTTAAAAGTTAGAGTCACTGCCACCAAGATGGCGTTTTCCGGGTGGGGCTGGTGGGGCAAACCAGGAGCTCAGTTCAGTTCAGGGCTGTGAAGTTGCAAACAATTCAGAAACCAAAAGAGACACAATTTCCCAAATCAGCAAATAATAATAACGAAGGTATTCCAGAGAAGAAGTCGCAAATCCATCAAAAGAAAAAAAAATTCAAAAATCCAGAGAGAGTCCTGCTTTCAAAGAGACGCTGGAAATTTTCCTTAGTTGAAATAGTCAGGCAAGGGACAAAGTGAAGCCACTTCCACCGCCCATCTCGCAGCCAGAGGGAGAGAGTAGCAAAAAAAAAGAAATTTTTTAAGCTCAGCCAGACCTAGAAACAATGTTGCAGAAAGTCACAATCCACTTTCCCTTGTTAAAGACCGTCCGGAGTGAAAGTTTCCACTTTCTCTTTGCAGAGAAGCCATTTTAACGTGCCGCTTAAATCCGAGGGGGGTTTTTTTAAAATTAAACACCCCCCTCCCAGTCCGTTCAGCCTGGCTGGCAGCAAGGAAAAAAAGGTGTTCTTTTAAACTCACTCTCTCTCGCAGCTGAAGCCTCGGCGATCCGCCCGATCTCTCCGTTCAGCCCTCTTCATTAAAGCGAGTGGCACCGACAGCCGTTGGGGAAGGAAAAAACCCCCGCTAGCATGTTCCTCTCCTCCTAGGTCGCAGAGAGGAGCGCCCTCCCCACCGCCGTGACGAGGGCCGCTCCCTCTGAGCCGACCCTGCGGGAAACCTCCGGTAACCGGAGAGTTTCGCCCCCCTGGGGGGGCAGAAAAGGCAACAAAGCGGCGAGCGAGCCCTAGGCTCGCCCGTCTCCGCTGGAGCCGGATACCGGAACCCTCTTTTCTTATAGGCTGTTTATTCTTCCCATTATTTTTTTTTGGTCATAGTACTAAATAATGTAACAGAAAATATCTTTAGTTTTTAAAGTCATCTGTAAAACTGCTACAAGTGAATAGAACAAGTTACATAGTGTATTATTATGGATATGCAGTTCCAAATAATTATTGTTGTCATTTGTTTCAAAATTGCTTACCTGTAGTTCAAGTCAAATGGAGAAACAAAAATACGGATATATTATGTGCATTCAGTTTGGTTTAACTCTGCAATCATGCAGACTTTCTCCATGTCAATCCGTTGCTAATCTGGTCCTTCAGGTTTTCCAACGATGTACCCATTGCCACTGTAATTGATTCCATCCAATTTTCTGCTTTTCCTGACATTCATGTTTTTTCCAGAGAACTGAGTGTTTGCATAATTTGTCAAAATAGGATCATTTGAACCTGATCATTTGTGCCTCAAATGAGAACTTTAGATTGCTTTGTTCAGTGATCCATATGTTTTCTTAGCTATATGTGGTTTTTCTCAGAAACCATCTCCAGCTCCAAAAGTATTTGAAAAGCGTCAATACTCTTCTGATCTCACGTTTAATATAATAAAGCAATACGAAGTATCAGAATCACAATCTTGATAACAAGTAATATAAAGACATATATTTTATCTCGGATACCTTTAACAAGGGCCATTTCTCCTACCCTAGAGAAGAGTCTTGCCACTGTCAGGAGGAATTCTGCAGATCTCGTTCCAGAGGGCTATTTGTCTGTTGGTGAATGTAGTAAACAAAAACGTGGAACAATCTTAAATACAGGTAGTCTTCGACTTATGATCACAATTGGGACTGGAACTCCCATCACTAAGCAGTGCGGTTGTTAAATGAGTCATGACCAATTTTATGATCTTTTTGGTTGCGGTCATTAAGTGACTCATGAGGTAATTAAGCAGATAAGGCTTTCTGCATTTTCTTGCTTGTCAGAAGACCCTGGGAAGTTTGTAAATGTCAACCACATGACTCAGACCTGCAACTTTCGAAAATATAGGTTGCTGAGCAAATTTGGATGACGTGACTGCAAGAACCAGTTGTAAGTCACTTTTTTCAATGCCATCATAAATTGAACAGCCATTAAATGATCCAACTATCCATATTAGAGTAATTCATCTCTTACATTTCTATCCACTTTTATATAGTATATTTAGTATACTTGATCAGACAAGTATTTCCTTAGTCCAATTTCTATCTTTATAGCTAAGTAAGAAAGGAACTCTAAACAATTATCTATTGCTCTCTGCCTTTAAGCCCAAAGTAACATGCTAATTTTTGTTTTCATAGTGAAATTTAAAATTTTCATGAAATGTTCTAATGTTAGAATTAGCCAAACATTAATTATATTAGTATGACAAATTATTTTATGTCAGTAATCATTTGTATGATTATTGAAGATAACTTTAGGCTATATCTGATGCCTTCCAGATGTGAGGAAATTGTACATTCCCAAATTCACAGGTTATAATATCACCAGACCTTGAAGAAACAGGACCAAAACAGTATTGTAACTTTGATGTTGGAGAACTCCTGAGAACACTATTGACAGTCAAGAAAGCAAACAAAAACAGAGTTATCACTTGAGATATAAATGATGACTGATACTTTTGAACTAAGATACATGCTGCATCCCATCTGCTTAACTTCACACTCTCCTTTTATCATTTTTTTCTGGTGCTGAGGCATAGTATCACCTTGTATTTAAACAAAATCATTGAAATATTTTAAGGAATGTTTTTTCATCTGCAGTTTTCAATATAAGTATAGTATAGTGGAAAGTTGTGACTTGTCCTCACTGATTTTTTTCAAGGTGTCATTCCTCAGCTTTTCTTTATAAATGAAGAATAGAATAGAATTATTTTATTGGCCAAGTGTGATTGGACACACAACAAATTTGTCTGGTGATATGCTCTCAGTATACATAAGACAATAAAATACATTCATCAAGTTGTTTAAGCAGTGTGATGGCATTCAGGGAAAAACTGTCCTTGTGTCTAGTTGTTTGGGTGTGCAGTGATGTGTAGTGTCATTTTAAGGGTAGAAGTTTATGTCCAGAATGTGAGGGGTCTGAAGATATTTTCACAGCCCTCTTTTTGACATGTTCAATATACAGGTCCTCAATGGAAGGCAGATTGGTAGCAAATATTTTTTCTGCAGTTCTAAGTACCCACTGAAGTCTATGTCTATCTTGTTTGGTTGCAGAGCCAAACCAGACAGTTATGGAGGTACAAATGACAGACTCAATAATTCCTCTGTAGAACTGAATTAGCAGCTCTTTGGGCAGTTTGAGCTTTCTGAGTTGGCGCAGAAAGAACATTCTTTGTTGTGCTTTTTTGATAACGTTTCTGATGTTAGGTGTCCATTTTAAGTCTTGAGATATGATAGAACCTAGAAACTTGAAGGTATCTACAGTTGATACAGTTGTATAGTATTTTAAGAAGTGGTAGTATAGGAGGTTTTCTTCTGAAATCCACCACCATTTCTATGGTTTTGAGTGTATTTAGTTCAAGATTGTTCTGGCTGCACCACAAGGCTAGTTGTTCAACCTCCTGTCCGTATGCAGATTCAGCAGCTATATTCAAGACTGGTTTTTATTTCTTGATGATTTGGCAAAATACTACAGTGATTATATTTCTTGCTCAGAATTTCAGGACCAGCTGGTAATGAAATCCATCTTGATATAGATTTCTTATTGGCTGATACATAGAGAAATTAACAGGCAAAAGTAAAGGGAGATGGCTTTTGTTTACAATTGCTCCTTGGCAACTGGTATTTAAGGCATGTTGTCTCTGATTCAGAAAGCTGTATACAACCATTAAGAGTAAGATGCTGATAGTACTAGTTTTAACTGGATTTGGTCCTCCTTCTCTAAGGCCATTGTCAACAATTGCATTGTGGGAAAGAATCTCCTCAATGAAATCAGGCAAAAGTTTTTAAAATGTGCCATTTAGATTGTTTCCCCACTGTTTGTCAAAAAGCAGTTTTAGAGTTTACACAAATTGAGAAGCCATGTTGATAAAGCAGTAGAACTTAATTGAGAAAAAGGCATCAGGCAAAGAAAATGCAGTTTAAAAAGCCATACGAACAGCTCAAGGAACCTGGTAATGTAAAAGCTAAGAAAAATTAAAAACTGCTAATATTAAAAAAAGCTAGGACTAAAAATGGTGTGATAAATGTTCAATCCAATCTAGCTGCAAAAGGACACAGAATCCAACAAAGATTTCCATTTTGTGGGGTTTATCAACCACATTAATCTACCTATATATTATTTTGAAGTTTCAGTTTCATTTTTAAATTATAGTATGTTCCAACTGGGTCACTTTCACTTTCATATTGGTTCTAGCTAGGAATAGGGAGATGGCTTTATGAATGTGTCTCAACTTGTCACTTGACTTTTGGAACACTTCTTTGTCAGAGTTTTGTTTGGGATCATTTAATCTGAATGTTGATGTATTTTTCATTTTTTTCTTTTTGATCTCTTTCATCCCACCTAGGATTCTTAAAAGTTCATTCAAAATATGAAGACAATAGAATGTAGTTTAAGCTTATATAGATAAAATGTTATATGTTATTTTTAATCTAGACGAGTATAAAATGGAATAATAGAATTTGCTTGCTTTCTATATTTCAAACCGGAATGGGATAATTTGCCACTACCAAATTGCCATGGCCAACTCATTGCTGCCAACTCATTGCTTCAACTTGCTGAAGCCAGCTTGCTACAGACCTTGCTGTGTGATAATTCAACAATTTTATTTAATTAGTTAAAATAATTAAAAATTATTTAATTTTTGTCATTCACATTTCATTTGGTCCCTCCTTTTGAATTCTTTCTTGAATGATTCTATTGCACCCTTTACTTGATATTATGTAACTTTTGTCCCGCTGTGAGTTGGCTATGGTGACTTTGTCCCATGGCAAATTGGCCACGGCAAGTTGGTTGTTGTGAGTTGTCTTAAACCCATTTGAAACACAGATATGGCTCTCAGAAACTTAACTGTGATCCAAAGGAACTTGGATGGTAAAAGAGATGTAGATGCTATATTATCTTTCTAAATATGTTTTGTTACACTCTGTCATGAAACAAAATATTTTGCTTGGAGAAATTTTATTCTTTTAGAAGTTGTCTCATGTTTTTGATTTTTGGTATGTTGCAAAAACTACAGGCAGTAGCAGGCAGGCCAGCAGTAGAGCAACCTACCTATAAGTGTCGAGTCCCGGATGCTTAATAATTTTAGCAGACTAAGAGTAGCTATTTTGTAGACTATTTGTACCTATTTCATGGCATGACAGTTTACTCTTTGTGGATGTCCTGCAGCTACGGTATTTGAGTTTTGAGTACATTATGATCCTGAGATTACATTGCTTCCCTGATGAAAGCAGATTCTGATTAAAGTATTTTATTTATTTATTTTATTTATTTAAATTTATATCCCGCCCTTCTCCACAGAGGACCCAGGGCGGCGCACAGGAAATTTAAAAACATACAAAATACAATAAATATAATTTAAAAACTATTAAATAAACCTATCCTGCGCTAAAACCAAATTTTAAAAACCCAATTTAAAACTATCTAAAAGTCCCCATGGGAGGTTAGGCTAGGCCGGCTTGTTGAAACAAATATGTCTTAAGACATTGGCGGAAGAGGCGGAGGTCGGTGATGGTACGTAATTCAGGGGGTAGGTCATTCCAGAGGGCTGGGCCCGCCACAGAGAAGGCTCTCCCCCTGGGTGTCGCCAGTCGGCATTGTCCGGCCGACGGCACCCTGAGGAGGCCCTCTCTGTGGGAGCGTATCGGTCTAAGGGATGTATGGGGCAGGAGGCGGTCTCGCATATAACTAGGCCCCGAGCCATGGAGCGCTTTAAAGATAGTTGTCAAAACCTTGAAGCGCACTCAAAAGGCCACAGGAAGCCAATGCAGCTCGCGCAGGATCGGTGTTATGTGGGAGCACCTAGTGGTTCCCATAATCACCCGCGCGGCTGCGTTTTGGACTAGCTGTAGCTTTCGAGTGCACCTCAAGGGAAGCCCCATGTAGAGAGCATTACAATAGTCAAGTCAGGACGTCACGAGAGCTTGAGTGACTGTGCGAAGGGCAGCCCGGTCCAGTAAGGGGCGCAATTGGCACATCAAGCGTACCTGATGAAACACCCCCCTGGCCATGGCTGCCACATGGTCCTCCATGGACAGCCGGGAATCCAGGAGGACACCCAAATTGCGCGCCCTCTCCACGGGGGCCAGTGTTTCGCCCCCAATGGCCAGAGTTGGAATAATCTGGCTGAACCGGGGTGCCGGAAACCACAGCCACTCAGTCTTGGCAGGGTTGAGCTTGAGTTTGTTACCACCCATCCAGATCCGTACGGCTTCCAGACACCGGGACAGCACTTCGGCGGCATCGTTGGGGTGGTTTGGGGTGGATATGTACAACTGAGTGTCATCAGCGTACAGATGGTACTCCACCCCAAAACCACGGATGATCTCACCCAGCGGCTTCATATATGTGTTGAAAAGGAGGGGCGAGAGGACCGACCCCTGAGGGACCCCACATAGGAGAGGCCTCGAGGTCGACCTCTGCCCTCCCGTCAACACATATTGCGACCGACCAGAGAGGTAGGACGAGAACCACCGCAGAACGGTGCCTCCCAGCCCCAACCTCCCCAGTCGGTGCAATAGGATACCATGGTCGATGGTATCAAAAGCCGCCGAGAGGTGACTTCCGGTTCCGGCTCCAGCGGCGACGGGCGAGCCTAGCGCTCGCTCGCCGTTTTGTTGCTTTTTCTGTCCCCCCCCCGGGGGCGAGACGCCCCTTTTTTGGGGGTCTCCCGTAAAGCCGGCTCGCCTGGGACGCTCCCCCCCACGGCGGTGGGGGAAGCGACCCTTGTCCTCGGCTTAGGTGAAGGAGAACATGCTGCGGGGGGTTTTCCCTTCGCCAAAGGCAGACGGCGCCATTCGCGATCATGAAGAGAGCTGATCTAATGAGTCGGAAGGCTTCTCGGGGCTTCAGCTGCGAGGGGGAGAGTGAGTGATTTAAAACTTTTTTTTTCTGCTGTCAGCCGGGCTGAAAGGACTGGGAGGGGGGTGTTTGTTTGTAAAAAAAAACCCTCGGACTCAAGCGGCACTTGAAAATGGCTCCTCGCGGCAAGGAAGCGGAAATCTTTAATCCTGACTGTTTGCAGCAAGGGAAAGTGATCTCCGGTTTGCTTGCAACAATGTCTCTAGGTCTGGCTGAAACAATTTATTCTACCACTCTCTCCTTCGGGCTTTGAGCTTGGGCGTGGAAGATGGCTTCTCTTTGTTCCTGACTGACTATTTCACTTATGGAAAATTCCCAGCGTCTCTTTGCAATTTGGACTTCCTCTGGTTATTAATGAAGAATTTTTTCTTTTTGGATTTGTGATTTCTTTTCTGGAGTACCTTCGCTATTATACTTATTGAGTTGGAAAATTGTTTCTCTCTTGGTTCCTGAACTTTGCAACTTTACAACCCTGAACGGAACTTTTGGCTCCTGATCTGCCTCATCAGCCTCACCCAGAAAACGCCATTTTAGTGGCATTGATTTTAACAGCTAATCATGGCACAAGAAACAGCACTGGCAAGCTTAGAACAAAGGATGGCTTCTCTTGAATCTGTTATACAAACTTTGGTACAAGAAATTAAGGCCCAGAGGGCAGAAAATATTAACTTTAAGAAGGAGTTATTGGACACACGGAAACAAGTGCTGGAAAACACACAGAAGAATGAAGAATTGGAAGGGGGCTGGTGGGGGCTAAGGGAGAGATTAAAAATGTTACTAATGAGGTTGTGGAAATAAACGGGCATGTGTCTAGGATTGATATGGAAAGAATGACATATTTTTTGAGATTTCAGAATGTTCTTGAGGAACCTGGTGAATGCCTCCCTGATCTCATGAGCACAATTATAGCAGACTATTTGCATAAACCTAAGGATGAGATCAGGGGGGACATTGACCTAGCCTACAGAATAAACTCAGCATATGCCAGGATAAATGAAGTACCTAGAGAGATACACCGCCCCGAGTCCCTGTGGGGAGAGGGTGCGGTCAATAAATTCAACTTATTATTATTATTATTATATATGTGAAATTTGTTAGAAGGTCAACCAGAGAGGAAATCCTGAAAGTGCAGAGAGGAAGTCCGTTAATTTACCAACAAAAAGAGGTTGCTATCTTGAAGCAGATCCCAAGAAAGATTAGAGATGCAAGAAGGAAATTTTCCTTCTTGTCTAAAACATTGTTTGATCACGGGATTTGGTTCAAGTGGGTGACACCCGAAGGGATGCTGGTGTTCTGGGAAGGAGGAAGAGTGAGGATTAAAACAGTTGCCGAGGCGGAAGCCTTTTTCAAAAAACACTCCTCTGTCCTGGGGGAAGATTCAGGGGGGGCAGGGGGGGCCACGGCCCCGCCCGCTGGGGGCCTGGAGGAAGAGGTTGAAGACACAATTGCCAAGAGACTTAGATCTAAAAAATAACTTTGCCTTGATTTTTCTGAATAATATTGCATAATATCTGTATTTGGATTTTTGTAAATGACTGACAGCATAGAACTGAGAACTTAGGTATATGTACTTGCTTTCACTTTGTAGTGTTACGGAAAATGTTTTTTATTGTTATCAATGTATTTTGAAGTCCCGGAAGGGCCGACGACTTTGACGTGAACGCTCTCAAAATTTCTTTGTATCCCTTACCCCATCCTATGGAAAAATGTAAAACCAATAAAACTTTTTCAATATAAAAAAGCCGCCGAGAGATCTAATAGGACTAGGATAGAGGAATAACCTCTATCCCGCGCCCTCCAGAGATCATCAACCAACGCGACCAATGCCGTCTCGGTGCTGTGACCGGATCGGAAGCCGGACTGGCGCGGGTCTAGATAATCAACTTCCTCCAGGTGTCGCGGAAACTGTTGGGCTACCACACTCTCAACAACCTTCACTAAAAAGTGAAGGTTGGAGACCGGACGATAGTTCTCTAGTAAAGCTGGGTCCAGGGACGGCTTCTTGAGGAGGGGCCTCACTACCGCCTCTTTCAAGACGGCAGGTAAGGACCCCTCACTCAAAGATGCATTGACAATGCCCTGGAGCCAGCCTTGTGTCGTCTCCCAGGATGCCAGTACAAGCCAGGAGGGACACGGATCCAATAAACATGTGGTCGCCCTAAGCTTCCTTGACAGCCTGTCCATATCCTCGGTGGTAACAAAGTCAAACTCCTCCCAAGAAGGAACCTCAAGACTAGTCTCGGACAGTCCCACAGGACCACTGTCGATGGAGGGTAGCTCATTCCGAATCCGAGTGATTTTCTCCTGCAGATAAATCCCAAATTCCTCTGCTCGCCCTTGCAGAGGTGCTTCCCGCGGCCTCTGATGGAGGAGGGAGCGGGTCACCCCAAACAGGGCGGCAGGGCGGTTATCTGCGGATGCAATAAGGGTGGCACAATACTCACGTTTGGCCACTCTTATCGCCACTAAATAAGCCCTAATATGGGTTCTCACTAGTGTTCGGTCGGCTTCGGAGCGAGAGGATCTCCATCTGCTCTCTAGGCGTCTCTTGTGGCGCTTCATCCCTCGAAGCTCCTCAGTGAACCAAGGAGCCTGGGTGATTCGTCGCCGCAAGAGAGGCCGCAAGGGCGCGACTCGGTCCAAGGCCCCCGTGGCCGCACTTAACCATGCGGCCACTAGGTCCTCAGTCGAATCGCAGGGCAGGGTCACAGGAATTGGCCCAAGCTCCCTCTGGAACCTTTCCGGGTCCATCAGAAGCCTGGGGCGGAACCATATAGGAGTGTCCGGTTCCGCCTCCCCGCAGTGGGGTGTAGCGATTGGAAAGTCCAGCCGAAGGAGAGCGTGATCTGTCCATGACAAGGGAGTGATGACTAGATCCCCTATTCCCAGATCACGACTCCACTGTCCCGAGACAAAGATGAGATCCAGTGTGTTCCCCCCCTCGTGAGTGGGGCCTAAAACTACCTGGGTCAGGTCCATGGCCGTCATGGAGGCCATGAACTCCCGAGCTACTCCAGAGGCTTCGCCTGCCGATGGCAAGTTAAAGTCCCCCATGACTACCAGTCTGGGGGTCTCAACTGCCGCCTCGGCTATCACCTCTAGGAGCTCGGGCAGGGCTGTTGTTGCATAGCGAGGAGCCAGGTATACAACTAACATGCCCAACTGCCTCCCTAGGCCCCATCTCACGCAGAGAGATTCACACCCGGTTGTCTGGGGGACCGTGGTCTCCTTCGGCTCAAGACCTTCCTTTATGATAATCGCCACCCCCCCCCACCCCTCCCTAGGGCCCTAGGCTGATGAAAAGCACGGTAACCTGGTGGGCACATGTCCACGAGGGGCATACCCCCCTCGTGGCCCAACCAGGTTTCCCTTATACCCACCAGGTCCGGGTCCCCCTCTGACACAAGGTCACGAATGAGGGGGGATTTTTGAACCACGGACCTGGCGTTGCATAACATCAGCTTCGGGCCCCGGGTCTGTGATTCCTGCCCACCTAGTCTGCGATGGGAGAGCGGAGAGTTGGAGCACGTGACCGCCTGGATCCAGCGGCCACGGTCTTCCAACTGATTAGCTTCAAAATTATATTCTCTGTTGAATGAAGTATGCTTTATTGTTGAATGGTTAGGACTTGTGAATTAACATGATTATAAATTAATATCACTATTCAATTCAATTAAGATATTTAGTTTGAATTTGTAACTAATTGTTTTGCATTTTTTTATTAAGCGGATATACAATATAGGATTATGTAATTTTCTCTAAAACTATTACTCTAAGACTATTTGAGTGCAGTCATACTCAGAACAGAACAAAGTAGAGACTTTGTGAAGCATTTTACTGATGTCATTTTACTGTGGTTCTTTGGCAAAGTCGGAATGCTTGACATTATAATTGGGAGAGGTTATTAATTGGTTTTTTCCCAATTCTTTTTGGTATTTCCTGATTTGTAACAATGAATAATTAAGCTCCTCAAAATTGATTAGGTTATGTAATAATCCTACATCTGGTATCAATTAACCATTTTCAGAATACTTTTTTCATGTTCTTTGCTGATTTTCCAACCTGTTTCTTGTTTCTCTGTTACAATTGTATGCGGTAGAACACGACATCTTGTCAATAAGTGGTACAGTTTGTTATAATGAAGTAGCTTGTAGTTATCGAAGACCTACTCAAGCAGTATAATTGTTTACAGCTTTTTTCTGCTAAAGTGCTACTGTAGAAACCAGATGTTACTACAAAGAATGACTTAAAAAATAACAATTTTTCACCTTGCATAGAGTAAATAATGAAGCAATCTTAAATAACTAAGATCTATTTAATTTTAAATTAGTTTATTTTATGCTAGTGTTCACATTGTATATAACTGTGTGAAACATAAATAGTTAAGGATAGATAGTAATGTTCTTTATTTAGAACAAGGCAGCCAGTATATTCCCCACAAGCAGATTGAATCGCCATTTCCTAAACATCATTAAAGAAATGCCGGTGGTGTGTTATTTGTGCATTCCTTACATATCTGATAGTCTGTTTTGTTTTTATAATTAAAGCTATTCAGAACAGGTTTATAAATAGCAGTTTTAAATTCCTTGATTTTCATTTATTCAAATGATAAATAAGTTCAAGAGATCATAGCTAAATCAGTAAGTATTTTGATTGTGCCGATCAGAGCTTAATGAAAAGTCCAAATTCTGGACAAATGTGTAGCTTATGATTGTATCCATTAAATTGAGAACTTCTGCATGGCAACAGACTAGTACCATATTTTTTGGAGTATAAGATGCACCGGAGTATAAGACGCACCAAGATTTTGAAGAGGCAAATTACAAAAAAAAGTAGGTAGATAGAGGGATAGAGAGGGAGAGAAAGAAAGAGAAATACAGTAGATAGGTAGGGAGAGAGAGAGTAGGTAGGTAGGTAGATAAAGGAATAGAGAGAGAGAAAGAGAAAGAGAAAAATACAGTATGTATGTAGGGAGAGGGAGAGAGTGTGTGTGTAGATAGGTAGGTAGATAGAAGGATAGAGAGAGAAATAGAAAGACAGAGAGAAATACAGTAGGTATGTATCGAGAGAGAATGTGTGTGTAGATAGGTAGGTAGAGGGATAGAGAGAGAGAAATAGAGAAATACAGTAGGTAGGTAGGGAGAGAGGGTAGATAGGTAGATAAAGGAATAGAGAGAGAATAGAAAGAGAGAAATACAGTAGTTAAGTAGGGAGAGAGTGTGTGTGTGTAGGTAGGTAGAAGGATAGAGAGAGAGAAATATAGTAGGTTGGTAGAGAGAGAGTGTGTGTGTGTAGGTAGGTAGGTAGGTAGGGAGATAAAGGAATAGAGAGAGAGAATAGAGAGAGAAAAATATAGTAGATAGGTAGGGAGAGTGAGGGTAGGTAGGTAGATAAAGGAATAGAGAGAGAGAAATAGAGAGAGAAATACAGTAGGTAGAGAGAGAGGGAGAGGGGGAGAGAATAGGTAGGTAGGTTGATGTTTCCAGGTGTATTTATCCATGTCCTGGAGAAGGAAATCGCTGACAAACCTTAAGACTTTGTTTCTCCTGGCACAGAAACAGTTAAAGAGCTTTCTGAAAAGGGGGGGGGAGCCTTTGCACTCTGCAAACCTCCCCAAAACTGCCCGTTTCTCCGCAAAAATGGGACTGTTTTTTTCAAATAAAAAGCATGAATAGCCTTGGGGAGGCTTGCAGAGTGCTACTGGGGGGGGTGTATAAAAAATGAGCAAAACCCCCGGCCCATTTATCACAAAAACGGGCCATTTTTGTGTTAAATAAATTGCATGCATAGCCCTATGGAGGCTTACAGAGTGCTGTTGGGGCTGGGGGAGCAAAAATGGCCCATTTTAGGCTAATTTCTGTCCTCCCCCCCCCCCCGGAGCTCTCTGGAAGCCTCCATAAGGCTAGGCACAGCCAGTTTGGTGAAGGGGGCGGGGTTCCAGGAGGCAGAAAATGCTGTATTCAATGTATAAGACACACCCAGATTTTAGCCTCTTATACTCAGAAAAATACGGTATTTTCACTACAACCAAAACCACCAGAGAACGTAAATGCAAGGAATCTTTGAGATATCAACTGTTGATTATGATGCACTTCAGATCACTGTTAATTGCACTGGAAGCCCTCGCTCATTAAGTTAATAGCAGAAAAATGTGTAGCATAGGGCTCTTTGAGAACTAGCTGCTTGGTTAGGCGACATTAATTGGAATTAATGCAGAGTTGGCATTGTGCCGGTTCAGACTGGTTCGCCCAAACTGGTAGCGGAAATTGCGGGTGGCCCTGCCTACCTGCCCTGACTCTAATGGCATCCAATTTAAGCACTTTTTTAGTCAAAGCGCATGCGCAGAAGGCTGAGTGCATGGGTGCTCACATTTGCAAACTGGTGAGTGAATACCAACCTAAATTAATGGTTAACTTTGATACCAGCTGATTAATATTTCTTACTGGTTCACATCTGTATAAAAATTAAAAGAAGCACTTGGGCAAAAAAGCACAATTTACTACTAAGCAAAATATATTTAATAAAAGAAATATTATGGATAGAAAAAAATTATATATGTGTATAAGTTTATAATTCAATTTTGTACATGTTCAAACAAAAGTGCTGCTATTTTTAATAAAGCTTAATAACAGATCTGGATCTGGATGGGAAGAAACGGACTCAAGCTCAACCCGACCAAGACCGAGTGGCTGTGGTTTCCGGCAACCCGATTCAACCAGCTGACTCCATCGCTGGCCATTGGGGGCGAACATCTTGCCCCAGTGAATGGGGTGCGCAACTTGGGTGTCCTCCTGGATGCCCGGCTGTCCATGGAAGATCAAGTGACAGCTGTGGCCAGGAGGGCGTTCTACCAGGTTCGCCTGGTTTGCCAGTTGCGCCCCCTATTGGATCGGGACGCCCTTCGCACAGTCACTCATGCTCTCGTGACATCCCGACTGGATTATTGTAACTCTCTCTACATGGGGCTCCCCTTGAGGTGCACCCGGAGACTTCAGCTAGTCCAGAATGCAGCCGCGCGAGCAATTATGGGAACCTCAAGGTTTACCCATGTAACACCGCTCTTGCGCGAGCTGCACTGGCTGCCTGTCGTCTTCCGGGTGCGCTTCAAGGTTCTAGTTATCATCTTTAAAGCGCTCCATGGCTCGGGACCTAGCTATTTGCGGGATCGGATCCTGCCTTATACATCCACACGGCCTATTCGCTCACACAGAGAGGGACTTCTCCGGGTGCCGTCCACTAGACTTTGTCAGCGGGCAACGCCCAGGGGAAGGGCTCTCTCTGTGGCGGGCCCAGCCCTCTGGAACAACCTTCCCCCCGACATTAGAACAACCACGGACCTCCGCTCCTTCCGTCTAAAACTAAAAACATATTTGTTCTGCTTGGCCGGCCTAGGGTAGTCTCCCTTCTATGGGGTTGTTAATAATTTTAGATGGGGATTCTAATAATTTTTAACTGGGAATTTTTAGCGCAGGGATATTATTTAATTCGTTTTTATTATGTTTGTATATTTATTGTTTTATTTGCCCTGTGCACCGCTCCGAGTCCCTTCGGGGAGAGGGAGTGGTCAACAAATTAAATTTTATTATTATTATTATTATAAAATGTATTTAAAATATATTTCTCTGTATAAAGTTAATAGTCCTTATTGAAAAGCAAACGTGTAGGATTACTACCTAGAAGCATAAACTCTATTAAACATACAACTTTGAATCATTATATTTTAAAAGAGGTATATGTATTTTTATAAGGACATTTTTTTGCATAAATATGTTCTAAAATCATGAAATTGTGGTTATTTTATGCAATACTGATCTTTGTTAATTTTTAAGAATTTTGAACAATTTTCCTTATCTGAATGTAAGAATCTTGCCAATTTTCTTTGTAGTATATTATTTCTATTGTCCATTAGGTGGCACTCATGCCTTTATCTTTAATGAAGCAAAGGTTTTCTGGATGTCCAGAGTAGCATTAAGCAGCATATATAAATGCAAGCAAATGGGGACAACTTTAATCAATCAGCTTGATTCTGGTATTGTATTTCATTAATGGTAAAAGATTCTCAAAGTGGGAACACAGAGAATGTAAACGTGCAACTGTCATTAATGATTTAGTGTGGAAAATGAGAAGGGAGAAGTATGTTTCATGGGAGAGAGAGAGAGAGAGAGAGAGAGAGAGAGAGAGAGAGAGAGAGAGACTAGTGACTAGTAAACCGGAGGTTCTTCAAAACAGGTACAGATTTGGCTGAAGCTGCTATTGTCACTCAGGAATGGTAGTCATTACAAATAGTTGATAGTCACTGAATGGCCCAAAGGTAATTTAGAATTTGCACTTCCTCTTAAAAACCAGTACCTTTTTTTCAGGATGCGAGAGAAACTGTGCCATAATGGCCACTGCTACATTCTCAGTTCCTTCATGATCTTGAAACATTGTCTTGACAGCTTGCTGGATGGACATTTTTGGTATTTGATGCCATAGACTCCTTTCGTAATTGTGCTTTGTATCAGAACAGATACAGATAATTTCTATTATTTCTTCTAGCCTTAATCATGCAAGGCAAATGATTTAATGCAGCTCTTTATTAACTGCTAAGGACCTTGTTCACAGTTCCTCTAGGCAAGGGGTGTCAAACCTGGGGCCCATGGGCCGGATGCATCACACACTGGACACGCTCATCCCCATTTTATTGAAGGGGGAAAAAGTGATATGTCACATGATGACAATGTGTCATTGTGAGTTTGACATCCCTGTTCTAGACCCTAATAAAGACTTACTTTTTGCAGGGGAGTATGTTCTGTTTTGAGGGGTGTTAAGTTTTTTTCTCTAAGGTGGCCCACTTCAAACCCTGTCATAATCTCTCATCTGCATGATAAATGAGTTATCTTTACATTCAACAGGTATAATGTAGTATAATAAGCCTAACTATACATTAGGTCTGTGTCTTCAGCCCATCATGCATAGTTAGATTGGAAGGGGTTAGTAGGGTGTGGAGCTATTCCTAGTCTTTTTTTTTTTTTTTTTTTTTTAAATAGTCTGCAATAATTGTACTCATAAGATCAGGGAGACATTCACCATCCATCTCAGAAACATTCTGAAATCTCAAAAAGTATGTCATCCTTTCCATATCTATCCTAGTCACATGCCCATTTATTTCCACAACCTCATTAGAAACATTTTTAATCTCTCCCTTAGCCCCCTCCAGCCCCCCTTTCAATTCTTCATTCTTCTGTGTATTCTCAAGCACTTTTTTTTCGAGTGTCCAATAATTCCTTTTTAAAGTTGACATTTTCTGCCCTCTGGGCCTTAATTTCTAATACCAAATTTTGTATAACAGATTCAAGGGCAGTCATTCTTTGTTCAAGGCGTGCCAGCGTTGCTTCTTGTGCCATGTTTAGCTGTTAAAAACCGTGCCAGTAAAATGGCGTTTTTAGGGTGGGGCTGATCAGGAGTCCAAAGTTCTTAAAGTTGTATAGCTGCAAAATTCAGAAACCAGTAGAGAAACACTTTTCCAACTCCATAGGTATAATAACGAAGGCAATCCAGAAAGGAAAACACAAATCCAAAAAAAGAAAATTCTTCAATTCCTAGTCTTTGTTGAAGGGAAGTGCTATCAGGCTTTTACAAGTGGCAGGAGATTCTAAGAACAGGAAACATGGAGAACATTAACATAGTTTTACTAGTATTGCAGGTAGTCCTTGCTTAATGAATATTCATTCAGGGATTGTTCAAAGTTATGATGGTGGTGAATGAATGAATGAATGAATGAATGATAGGTGTTAGGGGATATCTCCGTTGGGAGACAGAAAAGTTGTACAGTGGAATATTCAGCTAGAGAAACGTTGCTAGTAAACACACAAATAGTAAACCAGACACTGTTAGTAAAACAAAATAGCTTTACTGGTGTTGTAAAACTAAAACTACTGCTTCACAAGCAGTGATGGTTGGTAGTTAGTCAAAATAAAGTCTTTAACAAATAGCAATTGCTTACAGCCAGCAATCCACAATTCTTCCTTCCTTCTTCAAACACAGTCAGTCACGGCACACAAAAAAAGCAGTTAGCAATCAGTAGAGATATCAACAAAAAGAGACGATCCAGCAGAGAGCAATTGGCAGAGAGTCCGGCAGAGAGAGCGATTGCGTTCTGCTGACTTCCTCTTATAGTGGAGATAATTACGGTCTCCAATTACAGTCTCTAATTGCATTCCAACATTTGTCATCATGGTATTATATATTGACTACCCAACACTAGGAGTATGCTCCTAACAATAGTTACGACTGATCCTTGAAATTACAGCTATTGTAGCACCTCTGCAGTTACGTGATAAAAATTCAGGCATTTCAGCTCCATATTTATGCTCCACAACTTGCAATTCAACTACCTCTAACCCTGCCCTTTTGGCCACCCTGCATTCTGGCACCCATACTGTACAACTCCCTATCAACCGTTGTTGTCTTCCTCCTCCTGTTGACGAGGCATACACTGCTAAAGCAGCTGCTGGCTTTCGCAGGGCTACATTAAGCCTCTCTACAACTCCATGAGACCTGGCACAGTGTCATGAAGGCCTCCCCAGGCTATGAGAAGGTCTTGCAGAAGAGTGGAGAACTTGTTTGGCCAGGTGTGTCTCATTAGCAACAAGAGGAAGAACACAAGGGTGGTCAGAGGGAAACAGAGGGGGCCTTTCACATTATATGTTCTTTCTTAGCCAATCTTCAGTTATACCAATAAAGTTTATCCTTGAATTTATCAAGGTCTTCTTCTTGATCTTAGTATTCAGCCATAGCACAAAAGAGAATGGAGGCCAAAATCAGGGATCTAAAACAGATTGAATTCCCCCTGTTTATAATATTTAATAGTATTTTAATCTTTCAGCCAAACCACAATGGAAATATGTTCAGCATCCACATCACCTCAGTTTAATAATTTGAGAAGCTGAGTTAGGGAAAACTTGCAGTCAAAATGTGGATTAATAAAAAAAAAACATTTCCCTCATTAATTCCATGTAGACAATGGCTGAATACCACTATTGATTTTCTATTCTATATTTTCTGATAGTAGATTGAAAAAATTAATGGTATCTGATTTATTTAACAACAGCCACTTATTTTAGTCAAGTATTTAACAAATTAGCTGTTTTTAAAATTAGTATTACTTGCATTAATCTTAAAATATAGACTTTAATGCAGATTTCTATTAAGTTTGATAAAATGCATTTGATAATGTTTAGTAGCATTTTGAACACAAATTTAGGTAATTTTATAATTTAGGTAAACAATGTCAATTATTTAGTTTTATTTATTTATTTTTAAATAGAGCGTTTTCTTTAGGCTTGAAAATTTGCACAGATGTTTTGTTACATTCTTTTTTGTGCCTCATTGTGCTTATAAATGTTCAAAACATTTTCTCAATAACTCTAAAATGACAACTTGTTTTAAGAAATAATTATTGTATATTGTTATATTCGGATGGTAAAGAAAATAACATGAACAATGTGGTACGTTTTGCTGTGACTTTCATATTACATACAGTAAGATTTAAATTCTGAGTAACATAAGTTGAACTGATTTTTAAGTAGATGGCATACAGTGATGGATTTCTGATTTTGAAAATCTGTCACAACCATAAATCAGCAGCTTCCTAAGATTGCAGTAGCAAGCTATTAAAGAACATGGTAGTATTTACTATAGGTAGATGCAAATTTTAAAAGAGTTTCTTTATCATAGTTTAAGTGATTTATTGGCTATCAATGCTCATGTATGAATCTTTGATGTAATGGATTTTGAAAATCTATTTTCTGTAAGAAGATGTCTGCTTTCCATATGACTGTAAGTTACACATTTTACCTTTATATATTAATATTACAATAAAGTTACATTTTGATTATTTGTATGATTAGGTTTTACCTATAGGGCAGTTCAAAGTGACAATCTGATTGTAAAGATCACATTTTAAAAATGTGAATTTGTTACAATGAAAATCAGAATAATATAAATATAAATTTTTATAATTTCAGATGAATGCTTCCATGTAAAATTGAGCATTATAATAACCATTGTTATTCTACAGGAAAATTAGAAATATATATCTCGTCCTTCTCCAGATGGACTCAGGGCGGCGCACAGGAAAAACAAAACATACAAAACATATATGTTTTAAATATATGAATATATGTTTTAAATATATGAATTAAATATAGTTTTTTTTATGGCTTTGCTATAGCTGTGATGGCAAAACTATGGCAAGCGTGCTACAGGTGGCATGCAGAGCCATTTGTCAGCGCATTCAAGGCGTTGACCTGTCAGCTGGCCAGTGCGCATGCATGCGCTGGCCAGCTGATTTTGGCCTTCTGAGGCCATTTTTTGTCCTCCAGAGGCTAAGCCTCCAGAGCATGAAAAATCGGCCCTACAGGCAAACTGGAAGTTCAGGAATGGTGAGGGTGGAACGGCGGGGAGCGCGGCGGCGGCGGGTCCGGACCCCGAGAGGCGACCGATGAATAAGACGGAGAAACGGAGTGGCTGGCCGCGGGGCTGCTGGCTTTGGGAAGCGTCCCGAGAAGCAGGAGCGCCGAGCCCGGAAAGAGACGGGCGAAAGCTGCGGAGCCCGGCTGCGGAGCCCGGCCGGGAAGGCAGCTCCTTCCCCCCTGCGTCCACACACACACCGTGCGTGGCTGCCAGTCCCGAGAAGCAGGAGCGCCGAGCCCGGAAAGAGACGGGCGAAAGCTGCGGAGCTTGGCTGCGGAGCCCGGCCGGGAAGGCAGTTCCTTCCCCCCTGCGTCCACACACACACCGCGCGCGGCTGCCAGTCCCGAGAAGCAGGGACTGCCAGTCCACACACACACCGCCCGCCGCTGCCAGTCCCGAGAAGCAGGGACTGCCAGTCCATACACACACCGCGCGCGGCTGCCAGTCCCGAGAAGAGACGGGCGAAAGCTGCGGAGCTCGGCTGCGGAGCCCGGCCAGGAAGGCAGCTCCTTCCCCCCTGCATCCACACACACACCGTGCGCGGCTGCCAGTCCCGAGAAGCAGGGACTGCCAGTCCACACACGCACCGCGCGCGGCTGCCAGTCCCGAGAAGCAGGGACTGCCAGTCCACACACGCACCGCGCGCGGCTGCCAGTCCCGAGAAGCAGGGACTGCCAGTCCACACACGCACCGCGCGCGGCTGTCAGTCCCGAGAAGCAGGGACTGCCAGTCCACACACACACCGCGCGCGGCTGGCAGTCCCGAGAAGCAGGGACTGCCAGTCCACACACACACCTCGCGCGGCTGCCAGTCCCGAGAAGCAGGGACTGCCAGTCCACAAACACACCGCGCGCGGCTGCCAGTCCCGAGAAGCAGGGACTGCCAGTCCACACTCACACCGCGCGCGGCTGCCAGTCCCGAGAAGCAGGGACTGCCAGTCCACATGCACACCGCGCGCGGCTGCCAGTCCCGAGAAGCAGGGACTGCCAGTCCACACGCACACCGCGCGCGGCTGCCAGTCCCGAGAAGCAGGGACTGCCAGTCCACACGCACACCGCGCGCGGCTGCCAGTCCCGAGAAGCAGGGACTGCCAGTCCACACGCACACCGCGCGCGGCTGCCAGTCCCGAGAAGCAGGGACTGCCAGTCCACACGCACACCGCGCGCGGCTGCCAGTCCCGAGAAGCAGGGACTGCCAGTCCACACGCACACCGCGCGCTGCTGCCAGTCCCGAGAAGCAGGGACTGCCAGTCCACACACACACCGCGCGCGGCTGCCAGTCCCGAGAAGCAGGGACTGCCAGTCCACACACACACCGCGCGCGGCTGCCAGTCCCGAGAAGCAGGGACTGCCAGTCCACACGCGCACGGTGCGTGTGTGGATGCAGGGGGGAAGGAGCTGCCTTCCCTGCCGGGCTCCGCAGCCGAACTCCGCAGCTTTCGCCCATCTCTTCTCGGGACTGGCAGCCGCGCGCGGTGTGTGTGTGGACTGGCAGTCCCTGCTTCTTGGGACTGGCAGCCGCGCGCGGTGTGCGTGTGGACTGGCAGTCCCTGCTTCTCGGGACTGGCAGCCGCGCGCGGTGTGTGTGTGGACGCAGGGGGGAAGGAACTGCCTTCCCGGCCGGGCTCCGCATCCAAGCTCCGCAGCTTTCGCCCGTCTCTTCTCGGGACTGGCAGCCGCGCGTGGTGTGTGTGTGGACTGGCAGTCCCTGCTTCTCGGGACTGGCAGCCGCGCGCGGTGTGTGTGTGGACTGGCAGTCCCTGCTTCTCGGGACTGGCAGCCGCGCGCGGTGTGTGTGTGGACTGGCAGTCCCTGCTTCTCGGGACTGGCAGCCGCGCGCGGTGTGTGTGTGGACTGGCAGTCCCTGCTTCTCGGGACTGGCAGCCGCGCGCGGTGTGTGTGTGGACGCAGGGGGGAAGGAACTGCCTTCCTGGCCGGGCTCCGCAGCCGAGCTCCGCAGCTTTCGCCCGTCTCTTCTCGGGACTGGCAGCCGCGCGCGGTGTGTGTGTGGACTGGCAGTCCCTGCTTCTCGGGACTGGCAGCCGCGGGCAGTGTGTGTGTGGACTGGCAGTCCCTGCTTCTCGGGATTGGCAGCCGCGCACGGTGTGTATGTGGATGCAGGGGGGAAGGAGCTGCCTTCCCGGCCGGGCTCCGCAGCCGAGCTCCGCAGCTTTCGCCCATCTCTTCTCGGGACTGGCAGCCGCGCGCGGTGTGTGTGTGGACTGGCAGTCCCTGCTTCTCGGAACTGGGAGCCGCGGGCGGTGTGTGTGTGGACTGGCAGTCCCTGCTTCTCGGGACTGGCAGCCGCGCGCGGTGTGTGTGTGGACTGGCAGTCCCTGCTTCTCGGGACTGGCAGCCGCGCACGGTGTGTGTGTGGATGCAGGGGGGAAGGAACTGCCTTCCCGGCCGGCCTCCGCAGCCGAGCTCCGCAGCTTTCGCCCGTCTCTTCTCGGGACTGGCAGCCGCGCGCGGTGTGTGTGTGGACTGGCAGTCCCTGCTTCTCGGGACTGGCAGCCGCGGGCGGTGTGCGTGTGGACTGGCAGTCCCTGCTTCTCGGGACTGGCAGCCGCGGGCGGTGTGTGTGTGGACTGGCAGTCCCTGCTTCTCGGGACTGGCAGCCACGCACGGTGTGTGTGTGGATGCAGGGGGGAAGGAGCTGCCTTCCCGGCCGGGCTCCGTAGCCGGGCTCCACAGCTTTCACCCGTCTCTTTCCGGGCTCGGCGCTCCTGCTTCTCGGGACGCTTCCCAAAGCCAGCAGCCCCACGGCCAGCCACTCCGTTTCTCCGTCTTATTCATCGGTCGCCTCTCGGGGTCCGGACCCGCCTCCGCCGCCTCCGCGCCCCCGCCGGCGGGCTGGTGAGGGTGGAACGGCGGGGAGCGCAGCGGCGGTGGCGGGTCCAGACCCTGAGAGGCGACCGACGAATAAGACGGAGAAACGGAGTGGCTGGCCGTGAGGCTGCTGGCTTTGGGAAGCGTCCCGAGAAGCAGGAGCGCCGAGCCCGGAAAGAGACAAGCGAAAGCTGCGGAGCCCGGCTGCGGAGCCCGGCCGGGAAGGCAGCTCCTCCCCCCCGCCTTCGCTTCCACACACACACCCGTCCCCCTCACTCACAACAACCGCGGCAGGGTGCAGCCCGGAAAAGGCGCAGTGCGAACTCACAATTAGCCTGCGCCCTCAATGGACCGGCCGCCACGCAGAGTTCGTGCAGCGAGGCGGAGTTCGTGCAGCGGAGCACATTTTTTGGAAAATTTCTGGTCGTGCTCCGAATTGGTCGTGAAGAGAGGCGTTCGTGAAGCGAGATACCACTGTATTTTACTAAAATGAAGAGGTGAAAAAGTACAAACAGTAATAGGAGGAAGAGGAAATAAAAATTAAAAAAATCTTATTGCATAATGCAATATTTGGGCTAACTTGATGGTACAAACATAATAAACACAATGAGAGTTTTAGTAATAAATAGATAAATGGAGTTGTTAGGAATATAAGCTTAGTGTTGGGTTGGCAATATATATATATAAGCCATGATTGAAGTTGGTATCTGTAACTTTAACTGATACAGTGTAATGTTATTGGCTGCTGCTTCCGCAATCAGCCATAAGAGGGAGCCAGAAGCACTGTTAGAGGCTGATCATTTGAATGGAGACTCTGAGTTAGATCAGCAGAGCAAGAAGAATCGTGGATTGAGCAACTGTAAGCCAACTGTTTGAGTTATACACTGTATTTTGATTCAAAACTAACTATCACTTGTTTGTGAAGAAGTAGTTTACTTTATTGTCCACCGCAAGTAAAAGTCTGCTTATTTTTACCATCGGTGTCTGTGACTAATATTGTGAATATCTAGCAACATACCTCTTGCTGCAATTCCATTGCACATCTCTCAGTCTCCTAACGGAGTTATCCTCAACAGGAGTAATTGTTTTTCCTGAATGTATTTTGCCTACACTTGCCTTATCAGTGAGATGAGCTGCATATCAATTTAATAATTAAATTCTGTAGATAACTTTTTTTTTGAGAATTGATAAACTGTAACTTGTTTTTGTCTTGCTAATAGAGATTTATTATTATTTATTTAATTTAATTTATTGGATTTATACCCCGCCCTTCTCCATTTGTATGCAACTCTTTGGGATAATTGCTGCAGAAAGTTAAAATTTGGAGTTGAAGGATGCTATTATTCTGTTTGGTGAAGAGGTTGAAGAAAGAGTTTATTTTATTTTTCAATCTCTTCGGTGAAACTTAATCCCTGGGAATGTGAAATTATGATTGAGAAGGAATGATCGATAGATAGATACAAAAGTTTCCATTGCTTTTAAAATTCATCCAGATATTGATATATTTATGAGATATTTAAATTTATAAATATCCAGGGAAATATTAAAATGAAATGTAAAAGTTGGGAAGATGTATTTGAATGCTTCAAATATGTTGCTTGGAAATCATTGCTGTATGCTTACATATCATTCGACGGTCTAGAAAGAGAAAATATTATGTCAGCCAGTTGGTTGTTATAAAGATTGTTTATGAAGTTGAATCTAAGACTTATACATTGAATTGGGGAATTCTGAAAAATGAACTGTATGGCACAAGAGACCAAATCATGTTAAGGTGCAGAGAAAGACTATACATCAGTTCAAAGCCTATATTATTAAAAAAAATACAACCATAAAAAAGGTAATAAGATTACATTCTCACACTTCATGGCTAGTAAGGTGCATTAGGCTGCTCAGATATTCATAACTTACTGTGACATTTCATGAGATTACATTTTGCTGTTCACAGCCATTACTGCTGCTCAGATAATAACTAGCTGGTATACATACCTGGATTATGCGATCCCTGTCTTTGGCAGCAAATTTGTGTCTTGAAGGTTGATCAGCTGCAAATTATTATTAGAATTGGTTAATATACATACTGTTATGGTGTGCACTTATAAGTATGTATAATGCGCTGCCATATTAATAGTATGTCAAATTTTCCACAAATTGTATGTAACTCTCCCATTTGTAAAAAAATACTTTCATAAAACATTTAAATGAAAATTACTTAAGTCTGATTTTCTGAATGTACTATTTCAAATTGCTAGTGAATTATTTGTGTTTTGCAGATTAGATAGAAAAACTAATATGTCAACTTCTTGGATGGGTGGTTACTGTCTATGTACATGTAGCTAAAAGTGAAAGATGACTGGAAGAGAATTGAGGTGAAGGTGAGGTCACTTTACTTAAGAGCGAAATGTATGGCCTATGAGGTGCTGGCATGACAGTTGATGGTTCTTTAGAACCAAATATATTATCTCAAGCAACCATAAGAAGATAATGGGCCAGATATATTTATTTATTTTGGTAATGCTTGACAGTGAGCTTAGCATTGGCTAAAAGTTGTATTCCAAAACATAAATTCAAACTTTTCCTTTAATAAAATTCCTTTGAAGTTGATTATAACCGTATTTATCTGCTCTTTCTATTGAACAAAGTTCTTAATTGCTATTATTGCTAATATCCAGTTGTGAAGAGAACTTGTCAAGTCACATATTCTGTATTATTTGTTCATCATTTCTGATGAAATTGTTTTATCATCTGGGTGTTGTTATGCGGGCATCAGAGAGTAGAAAATGTGGCTTCTTTAGATGTAATGAAACTTGCCTAGGTTTTACAATTAAAATAACCTAAAATAATGAGTTATAAAATATGTATAGTTAGAAACTTCCCTGCTAAGGAATTTGCACTGTCATCAACCATAAAACACACACCTCACCATTAGACTTAAGAAGTGTGCATGCATTTCTTGGATTTGCATATAGTTTGTCATTACACAAAAACATATTTGCGAAATATATTTGAAGATTATTACATATGCTGTTACTCCTTCATTATGAGAGAAATTTAAAAAAGAAAATATTAAAATTTGTGTTTCTGTCTGACTATACTATTTTAAAATGTCAGATATATTCATTATATATTCTCAATCTTGACGTATTTGACACCATTGATTTATTTTGAGAATGCTGAAAAATGTGTTTTCCAAGTTACATATTTCTCCAACATTTCTGACCTTGAGTAATGAATGGAAGCTGCTTGAATTCATGGAAAAGCATGGAAACAGACTTGTTTAGCAAATCCTATAGCAGAATTGCTATATTTTAAATGAAAACCATCTCTGATTAGTTTCTGTTTAGTAATAGATCTCTGCCACTAACTCATATATACCAAATATGTGACATTCACAGAATTAAATATAGGCCCAATAAGAAAACCTGTCATCCATACTAGCTGGCAGGCGGCAGTATAAACTACATGCTGTAATATGAAATCCATGATCATCAGCTTGAGGAGTCTGTTCAGTAATATTGTGAATAACAATATTAACAATTTATTTTAGAAAAACAGTGTGATATTAAGTGAAAATTCTGCCAGTCCACGTATTTAGTCTGTTCAAATCATGAAATAGGTAAGAGAACATTCATGTATGAAGATACTAAGGAAGGCCAGTAGGGTCTATGCAGAATATGTAGCCTTAATTTGACAGCAGCTATAGTCCAACATCTTCACTGTCATTGATCACAGACAGCTGTATATCCAGGCTAGGACTAACATTTCTTTTTTGGAAGGGCAAATAAGTTTTTGGTTTCTTAGCACTTTGCCCTCCAAACCATGCTTAGGTTTGTTTAGAGATCACGAAGAAGAAATTGCAAACAAATGTTTCAGATAATTGATTCAGTCACATAATTCTTTCCTATACCATGCTGCAGCTGCTCTTATTGTGTTTTGATTTCACTTCCATTTTTATCAAAAGTTTAAATTGTGTAGTAAGCTAGAAGGGATATTTTTAGCATGTAAATGATTATTAATCTAGGTTGAAAAATTTTGAATGACAACTGTGTGGCTGTGACCGAGAGCATTGTTTTTATTTGTCAGCTAGGAAAACAGATCTAGTAGCATTTGGACAATTATTTTACCTTTGTACTGAATGATTATATGATCTTTTTATAAAATGCAAATCCATTAGCAACAGCTTGATGCTATTTGGAGTACTCTCATAGGTGAACAATTTGCCTTTCTCATTTGAGAATATTTCATATGCTTGGAAACAGAGCCATGCATTCAGTGCAATTTATACTTAAGGCTCAGTTCAAAATAGTTGGATAAGTTAACCTGGATGCATACATAGGTACCATATTTTTCGGAGTATAAGACACACTGGAGTATAAGACGCACCAAGGTTTTGAAGAGGCAAATTACAAAAAAAAGTAGGTAGGTAGGTAGATAGATAGAGGGAGAGAGAGGGAGAGAAAGAAAGAGAAATATGGTAGGTAAGTAGATAAAGGGATAGAGAGACAGAAATAGAGAGAAATACAGTAGGTATAGGTAGGGAGGGAGAGAGAGAGTAGATAGGTAGGTAAAGGGATAGAGAGAGAGAAATAGAGAGAGAGAAATACATTAGGTAGGGAGAGAGTGTGTCTGTGTAGGTAGGTAGGTAGGTAGATAAAGGGGAAGAGAGAGAAATACAGTAGATATGTCGGGGGAGAGGGAGAATGTGTGTGGGTAGGTAGGTAGAAGGATAAGAGAGAAATAGAAAGAGAGAGAGAAATACAATAGGTATGTAGGGGGAGAGGGAGAAGTGTGTGTGTAGGTAGGTAGGTAGAAGGATATACAGTAGGTAGGTAAAAAGAGAGAGAGATTAGGTAGGGAGGTTGATGTTTTCAGGTGTATTTATCTATGTCCTGCAGAAGGAAATTGCTGACAAACCTTAAAACATTTCTGCTTGCTCAGAAACAAAGAGCCTTCCGAAAGGGGGGGGGGGAGCCTTTGCATGGGACAAACTTCCAAAACAGCCCATTTCTCCGTGAAAATGAGGCCTTTTTTTTTCCAAATAAAAAGCATAACTAGCCTTGTGGGAGGGGGGGGGGCTTTCAGAATGCTCCTGGGAGGGGTGAAAAATGAGCAAAAACCCCGCCCCATTTATCGCCCGTTTGAGGCTAATTCCTGCCCGGTAGTCTTCGGTAGTCTTCAATTTACAACAGTTCATTTAGTGACTATTCAAAGTTACAATTACACTGAATAAAGTGCTTTATGACCATTTTCATACTTATGACGATTGCAGTATCTTCATGGTCCCATGATCAAAATTTGGGCGTTTAGTAACTGACTCAAATTTATGACAGTTCCTGTGTCCTGGGGTCACGTGATACCCTTTTGTGACTTCCCCCAAGCGAAGTCAATGGAGAAGCCAGATTCAGTTAACAACCAGGCTACTAACTTATCAACTGCAATGTTTCACTTAACAACTCTGGCAAGAAAAGTCACAAAACAGGGCAAAATTCACTTAACAAATATCTCGTTTAACAACAGAAATATTGGGCTCAATTGTGGTCGTAAGTCAAGGACTACCTGTATATGCAGTTTGCCTTGTCCATTCAATAGACCTTTGATAGATTTAACTTGGTATATACTAAGTGTATCTGTACCTGATGCTACTTAATTATAAATAAATTCCATTTAACCAGGTGTTCCTTACAGCTGAATAAACATAGACTTGTTTTGTTACAGCTTATTTTATTTTATTAACCTTTTGGTAATTCATTTAAAGAACATATAGTATAGAAATAATTATAATAATAATAATAGAATGACTAGAAATATAACTTGCATATATTCCAATGCTGGGTTATTATATGCTTGATCATATATGTTGATACTAGTTCATGTATTGCTAACATAAAACAGGAATTCAGTCAACAGTTCTATGTAAATTTTGTTAGGAACCTTAGTCAACTTTGTAGGATTTGTCTCCTGATATATAAGTGTAAGTTTGCATTATCAACCTCTTCATTAATTGCACAGCCTGGTGTAATATTTCTATTATCTGTCACAAGGAAAAGTGCTAATCCTGAAAATTACACATTTTAAAGAGATAATTCTGAAAATAAGTCCTGATGTTCCTTCTTTATAAATTTCAGCTTGTAGGTGGTCATTTTGATTTGGAAATGAATTTTATTATACAAGAAGGAGAAGGTATCACATGCATGTTGGACTTGATGGATAAATGTGATGTCACTTGCCAGGCAGAGATATGGAGCATGTTTACAGCTATCCTGAAAAAAAGTATCCGGAATCTGCAGATTTGCACAGAAGTAGGTCTCATTGAGCATGTGCTTCAGAGGATTGATAGAGCTGACAATATGATTGCAGGTATGACTTCTTAAATGGTCCTAGAATTGGAAGAAACGTCCAGTGAACTAATATGGAATCCTTTTTCATACCTGACTGAAAAAAAAAAATTAACCTGCGTCTAATAACCTTTGTTTAATTTTCCACAGATCTTTTAGTAGATATGCTTGGAGTATTAGCAAGCTACAGTGTGACTGTTCGGGAATTAAAGCTATACTTTAGCAAACTTCAAGGAGACAGAGGGAAATGGGTATGTAGAAATGTGTATTAGTAAAAAAGTATATTTTATTTTAAATAGATATCTGTAACTTTTCCTATTATAAATTAATTTTATGAGTAAGGTAAAAGGTAAAGGTTTTCCCACACATGCATGCTAGTCGTTTCCGACTCTAAGGGGCGGTGCTCATCTCCGTTTCTAAGCCAAAGAGCCAGCTCTGTCCGAAGATATCTCCGTGGTCATGTGGCTGGCATGACTAAATGCTGCAGGTTACATGGAGCGCTGTTACCTTCCCACCAAAGGTGGTCCTTATTTTTCTACTTGCATTTTACATGTTTTTGAACTGCTAGGTTGGCAGAAGCTGGGACAAGTAATGGGAGCTCATTCAGTTACATGGTGGTTGGGATTCAAACCGCTGAACTGCCGACCTGATTGACAAGCTCAGCGTCTTAGCCCCTGAACCACCACCTCCCTCTAATTTTATGAATAACAGCATTGAATAAATTTGTATAGTTAATAGTTATAGTTAATAATGAAAACTGAGAGTCAGGTAGTGATTTTCATTTTTGTTTATAAGTCATTGTGTCCCAACAAGATCCAAAGAAAAATAATTGCAACTCAAAACAAAATCAAAGTAACAATGCTCGGAGGAAAGGTATACAAATGCCTAGGAGGAAGGGCCCCTTTGTCCCTTGTCTATTCCAAAGCTCTTCAGAAGAATTAGGTTTTAATGATTTTTTTCATGGGAGGCATCCCAATTTTGGGAACCATGCTGTTCAGAAGAAGAGCAGCCGACACTGTGAAGCTTGTCCCTGTGCAGATGACCTGTTTTTAAGAAGAGGGAACTGGAAAGAGCAGATCCCATAGAAAAGCAGGTTTTAAGCCACCCAGGGCTTTAAAGGTGATGCTTTGAATTCCATGTTGAAGTAAATATATATATTCCATAAGAGAACATAGAAATTCTCACCTCTATATTAGATACTATGTTCTAGCCCAATTGAAGTTTTGGATGCTCTTCAAGGGGAATCCCATGTACAGCACATATTAATCCAAAGAAATGTGACAGAAACATGATCCTCTGTCCAAGAAAGGTCAAAATTAGGGGCTTGAAGATATGAAAAAAGACTTTCTTGTCCCAGATGTATTGTTCTTTAAGCAGTAACTGCAAGCCTAAGGACATCTCAGTTACAAGCCCACTCTACATGGAGCAGCACAGCCCTATCCAGAGCCACATATGTCCCTGCTGTCAGAAGGCTACTGAACCCATAACTTTTTCACCTGGTTGGGATTAACAGGTTCCAGACACCAATATAAGACTTCCATCCTGTTTCTATTTTGGCACAGGATACAGATAGACAACTGGGTATCACATGAAGACAAATGGATGATACCTGAATCTGTACTGGCAGATAATCCCATTCAGTGGCTTTATGTAGCTATTAAATAGGAGAGGAGATAATGTATAGTGAACAATAACGCCCCATAATGGATAATTTGAGAACATGACTTATTCTCCTTCTTACTATTTATTAAAATATAACTTTAAGGAGAACAACTACAACACAGTGCTTCCCTCTCCCAGTCCTTGCCAGGTCAGTAAAATACCAGGATCAATGTATTCAAAAGCCATTGAAAGGTCCGGCAAGATCAGGGCAATTACATTCCATTTTGCTAGTCTCATCACAGGTTAGCCACAAGAGTGATAATTGTGTTTTCAGTACCACACCCAGGACTGAAATAATTTCCTCCAGGATCCTTCCAGGCCAGCTAACACCATTCATAAGAAGGGTAAATTGGAGACTGGATTGATAGTTGTTTAGTATTGCTAAACCAAACAATGACAAGCCTCTTTAAGACAAAGCTCATTGTCCTCTTTCAAGGAAGCATTACCAATTGGCCTGACCAGCCTCACATTTCATTCCTGAAGGTTTTCACCAGCTAGGAAAGAGAGATTTCCAATACACAAATGCCAGGGCTAACCTTACAAAGAACCTCGTCTACCTCCTCAAGATTATAGGCTCAGATTCCTGCTAGGTGATCTTTGAAGATGCTACCTCGGGCATCTCACTTCTAGCCAGCATTCATCTTTGAGCAGTTACAAGTGATTTTTATCCTCCACATAACCTGAAAACACTTCACAGTAGTCAACAGGTGTTTTTCCTTAGATAATTTTAAACAAGACAGACAATTTTTACATGCAGTACAAATGGAGGAATATTGATGGTTTTACTGTCAGCAGTATAAATTTGAGACTGGGATATTAAGGAAATTTCTGCTTATGCCTTGCACCCAACCTCAATTGTAAAGCATCATACTTAGTTATCTGTAGAACAATGCCTCTGGTTGCTAGGTTCAAATATGATGCCAACCTATGACATCCCCCAGATGGTGGGTGAATTTGGCATTAAGTAGCAGCAGCCAGAGCATGGAGCTTCAAGGACATAGTAGCTGGATCCCAGATAATGGCAGAATGCTGGAAATAAGGTTTGGTTTCTTAGAAGGTCAGTCCTCTTCCTGGGAGGCTGGCCTGCTTCATCTCATACTACCTGTCTTCCTGCCTGCCTTTGTGGAAATCTTAATTTTTAGCTGCACTGCCAGACTTAAAATATCCCTGGCCTGTAGCAGCACAAACAATTTTGATAGAATAGATGTGGTAGAGTAGATGTCTTACACTCTTAATAGCAATATTCTGATGTATAATCATTATTATATGTAAACGTGTTTACATCCGGATTTTCTGGCCCAAGAGCCTTGAAAAAAGTCAGGTGGTATTATTATTATTATTATTATTATTATTATTATTATTATTATTATTATTATTATTATTATTATTATTCATCGTAATAAGAATTTGTTCTTTGAATAGCCTCTGTATGCTGGAAAGCTGTTGTCTGTGTTAAAATATATGCCCCAGAAATATGGCCCTGATGCCTTCTTCAATTTCCCAGGAAAAAGTGCTGCAGTAAGTAATTTTATCTTATCATGTTTTTTTAAAAAAATCTTTGTTTTTTAAGGTACTTGGTCTTTTTTTCCTGAAGTCTTTAATATAATATAATATATGTAATAAGGAAAAGTAATTCAAATCTTTCTTGGCCAGTTTTGGAAATTAGGATGTACATACATACAGAGAATGTTTAATAAGCTTTATAACAGTTGACTACAAGTAAATCTGATGCATATTTTTTTTAAAGAGTCATGTATTAATAAACTCAGCTTAAAATAAATTAAAAGGAATTGTCACAGATTTTGATATAATGGGTTGAAGCGAGAAATGGTTTGCCTGAATAAATACTCAAGCAGTATCATAATTCACATCATTTCTTATACCTTATTTATGCATTTGTTGTTTTTAAAGTACTCCTCCAGGTCCATTTTTAAATCCAATATTTCCATCTCTTTATTGTATACGCTATAATTTTAGGATCCTCAATAATACCTTTTCTATTTTATTCAAAGAGACTTGATTCTCTTCAGCACTTTTTGATTGCAATATAGGGTTAAGTATTCTCACAGTTCTTGAGTCCACAAATCATAAATTTCCTGTAACATAGCCATCTGGTAGTTAACGTTCAAAGCCTTCTTATCAGCAACTTAAAAACACAGAAATTCTTTCCCACAGGAGAGGATATTTTTAGTTAACTTCCACATCTTTCTTTAAATCAAATCATCCAAATTCTTCACATTTAAAAACTTTCCAAAGGAAAATATATAGTCATCTTTTAGCTGCATATTAGAAAAAAACCAAAATCTTTCTAAGCTGGAAATAGGTACTTCTCTTTCTTTATTAATTGATTAAAGAGGGAATTAAATAGCAAATACAAAGTTTGCACTTCTGAAGGGTTTTCAGTCTTCAAGGGATAATAAAAATTAAATTCCAGCATGATTACAAAAGTGAGGCTAAGTCAAAATTTGAGTCCTTAGTAAAGCTACATAACAGCTCAGATGATGATGGAAACTGTGATTCCCAGCGGATTACAAATACCTCAGTTTCTGTGTCCACTAACCAAAGAAACAAAAAACAACAACCCCAAATGCCACCAGCTATGCAGAATGCATGAGGGCGATCTCAAGATCTATCTTTACTGCAGAGAGAATTATACTGTAAGCAGTCTGAATCGGGTGGGTTGCGGCAGCCACTACTGCCGGTTTGTTCGTGGGTGCTTTGTGTGTGGGTGCCAGTGGTGGGTTGCAGGCAGTACGCCCCGGTACAAGCGTACTGGAGCCAGCCCAGAGCACCAGATACCATTCTAGTATGGTGCTCTGCAGGGTCTGCCCGCCCACCCGAGCTCCTTACCTGTCTTTTAAGGCTTCCATGCCTCTACAAACACGCATGGCATGTACAGCACCTGCACGACGCTCCGCTGAGCAGTTGGAGTATCGCGGAGGCTTGCGGAAACCTTGCTGACAGGTAGGACGCATGTGCACGTCGTGCATGTGTGCGCATGCATGTGGGTGATGCCGGGGTTGTTCCAACCATACCGGTTGGAACGGAATCCGGAACCCACCTCTGGTGGCCGTGTGCATGCTCAGTGCAATAAAAATTGCTCTGTGCATGCACAGAAGCAAAAAACAAGATGGCGGCACCGTAGGCTCTGCCCAGAGAACTGGTTTGGGGATGTGGCTGGCCTGGGTCACTGCCAGTTCCAGTGACCCAGGCTGCCAAACCACTACTGGTACATCTGAACCAGTAGGAACACACCACTGTTCTGGATATTATATTTCGGCTGCAATGTCCTTTACAACAGGGGTCCTCCAACCTTGGCAACTTTATGACTTGTGGACTTCAACTCCCAGAATTCCCTAGCCAGCCCATGCTTGTGGACTTCAATTCTGGGAGTTGAAGTCCACAAGTCATAAAGTTGCCAAGGTTGGAGACCCCTGCTCTAGAAAATGCAGTGTCTATTCATCCACCTTGCTGGAAGTGTCTCATGTGATTCAATTGTGAACAGTCAATAATTCTATCACTGTAGTGGTATAAATAACTATCCTTTCTGATCTTACATTTGAAATGATTTCACATTTATATTAAAACATCAAAAAAGCAAATCAGAAAGGAAAATATTGCCTTTTATACATAAAATGGACTTAAAGCAAAGGTTGAAATGAAAATAAGGATATTTATTAAAACATATTTTAAATTTAAAAAAAAACATATTTCATTTATGATAATCAATTGCTTTTTTAGGCTATTGCCTTACCTCCTATAGCAAAATGGCCATACCAGAATGGATTTACCTTTCATACTTGGTTAAGAATGGATCCTGTAAATAATATCAATGTAGACAAAGATAAGCCTTACTTATATTGGTATGTATATATGCATTTTATATATTTATATATTTACTATGTATTTTGAGGGATCCTTTGTGCTCTCTTAGTTGCTTGTTTTGTTGCAGATGTTTCATTACTCTAACTAGGTAACATCATCAGTGCTAGTCCTAGTACTTTATTGGTACTATATATATTTATTATAAATATGTATATAAATATATCCTGATATATTTACTTTTGTTGTAATATATCTGCTTGTAAAATTGACTTTCATCAATACATGTAAATAAATATAAGCATAATAATTTTATTTACTTGTTTCAGTTTTAGAACAAGTAAAGGACTTGGTTATTCCGCTCATTTTGTGGGAGGCTGTTTGGTTGTGACATCAATTAAGTCAAAAGGAAAAGGTTTCCAGCACTGTGTGAAATTTGATTTCAAGCCGCAAAAGGTACGTGTCATGCATGGGTTTGTTTTGGATGATCAAGCCACTGGCAGACAGCCAAGTAGCTATTGGTTTCATTCTCAAAGGGTTTATTCCTTCACAGGTAGCTCTTAAATTTAAGTAACCTGAAGTATCAATCTTATTCTTATACCTCATTTAACCTACATCCCAGATAATTTTCCTATAAGCCTAATTTACAGTGTTTTCAGTCTTTCTTTTAGTTTTGTAGATTGAGTCCACTTCAATTTCTGTTTTTATTTCTTTTATTTTATTGTTTGCCCCTTTAAGTGGTATAGAGATTTTTCTCTCTCTCTATAACAGCTTTAACATTCATATTTTTTTTATACAATATTTTCCTAATCTATAGCCTCCTAATCAGAGGTGGTATTCTGCCAGTTCGCCCAAGTTTGGGCCAACCGGTAGCGGCGGTGCTGGGAGGCTCCATCCACCCATTCAGATGTCATTATAGACGCTCTGCGCATGCACAGAAGGTTCTGTGCATGCACAGAAGCGCCACGTGTGCACTCCCAGTTCCGAACCGGTAGCAAAGGTAAGAGGATTTCACTCCTGCTCCTAATGTAAGAGATTGGTTTCTATCAGAGATTCCAGATGATGACTCATTTGGAAGTAAACTTTATCTTTTGTCTCAAAGTGTAGATTGTTTCTGTTTTGCTAGCAAGATTTTGCTTTAGTTTTTCTTTTCTTTTTTACTTTTTATCAGTTCCATGGTGATTCAGTTCTTTTCCATTTTCATTGGGAACTGTGAATTGTGCTTTATTTGTTTGACCGGCATGCTTTAGGCTCAAATAAAATAGTTCCTTCTCCAACATATTCCATACTCAGTTCCAAAAGCTGTTCAGCTATTCAGTAGTCCAACTATCAGCAACATGGTTCTGCTTCTGCCTGAATTCTATGTATCATTCTATTTATCAACTAGTAAGTAGATGGAGAACACACCGAGATTCCTGGTTCTTTTAGAACAGTTATGAATCCATTGTACAGGAAATAATTTATATCTTCCAGAAGTTTGGATTCTTTCCAAAACACCAGACAAGGAAAAAAACCTCTGCTTTCCCCCCAATCTATTACAGCTGGACTTATATGTGAAGGAAGTGCTCTCACTTTCCATACTCTGTTTGGTGTAGCCTTTCTTCCACAGTATGTTTAATCAACAATTAATAAAATGTATAATAGACATTTCTGCATTTGAAAATTAATAATCATTGGTTTTAGCGGTTATAGGTTGACATTTATTTTCATAATCTGCATTTTAGAGAGAGAGAGAGATACAAAGAAAATTATAATATAAAATTCTATAATAATTTAAAAGGAACAACTTTAGGCTGTCTAATTCTGTAATAACTAGTTATTTGAAGATCAGTTTAGGAATTTATTCATTTGTTTTGTTTTAGCCAGAAAGATAAAATGGAATACAGATAAACCTCAATTTATAACAGTTCATTTAGTGACCGTTCAATAATACATTGGCACTGAAAAAAGTGACTTATGTGACCGTTTCTCATACTTATAACCGTTGCTGCATCCCCATGTCACATGACCAAGTTCAGATGCTTGGCCACTGATTTATATTTATGACGGTTGCAGTGTCCCAGGGTCAGGTGCAGCTTTCTGACAAACAAGTCAGTGGGGAAGCCAGATGTACTTAACAATCATGTTACTAACTTAACAACTGCAGTGATTCACTTAACAACTGTGGTAATACGAAAGGTTGTAAAATGGGGCAAAACCTACCTAACAGATGTGTCACTTAGCAACAGAAATTTGGGGCTCAATTTTGGTCGTGACTTGAGGACTACCTTTAGTGGCAGTCATAGATTTAAAAAACAAGAACAGAATGCAGAATGCAAAACAAATTTTCAGTACCGTGTTTTCCTGAAAAAAACATTGGGTCTTATTTTCTTTTGACCCCGAAATAAGCACTTGGCTTTATTTTCGGCGAGGTCTTATTATTTTTGAGGTGCAGGAGGTGGCGAGCATGGTCATGGCTGCTGCTGTGTTGCAATATTTTCAGGGAGGGTTTTTTAGCACATGCGTTCAAATGCCCGATTGGGCTTATTATCCGGGGAGGTTTTATTTTGGGGGAAACGGTAGCAAAAATTAAGTAACATTGTTACTTAAATAATAATACTATTAAATGGATGACTGTCAGTGAAAGAACGATAAAGCAACAATGCATTTTCTGTTCACTATGTGCAGACTGACTAATTTTCAGCGAACAGTCTATATTTTTATTCTTTTCGATTTTACAAATGGTTTCCTTCTTACACATTTATATCATTATTTTATGTTGTGTCTTTTATAAAAAATATTTTCATTGAAGAAAACATTTTATTTCAGCCAGTTTAGAAATTTTATTCAAAATAAATTGTATCTTGTGGCAGGCTTATTTTGATGTGTCTGTTCAATTTGTATTGTTTACAAGTTAACAGTTCATGATTTAATTAGGGCATCCGTCGGAACCCTGATACTCTCTTTCTTTACATTTTGTATATCAATAATTCATCTATATTTCCTTATATAGTGGTACATGGTTACTATTGTTCATATCTATAATCGCTGGAAGAACAGTGAACTCAGATGTTATGTGAATGGAGAACTAGCATCATATGGAGAGATAACATGGTTCGTCAATGCCAGTGATGTAAGTAATTCACGATATCAGTTTCAGGAAATATTGTCTTTTCTGTCTCGTGTTCCTCATGTTAAAATTGAAAATGAAAAATGGAAATTTACTGTTCTCTCAACTTTTTGCGCTAGTATTTAAACAATAATTTGAAGCAGAGATCTTGAGATTTGATCCAGATATATATATTTTCATTTATAAATATAAGTAGACCTGTCACAATTTTATAGGGCTGTTAGTATGGAATAATATGAATATCCACTTGAGATGCTATTAAAAGATGGGATGCAAATCTAATGAATAATAAATAATATTGGCCTTTAGAGTTAATTGGACTTGGTCTAGATAAAGAGATTTCCTGATATTGTGACTGGCATCTTCAGAGAAAGGGGGGTCTTCTAGGCCCTATTTTTCAGTTAGTTTATCAGTTGTTTAAGGCTTCAGAGCCCAATTCAGAATAGTGCTTATGATGAACCCTTTAGAGCAGATGCAACACTCCAATGTCTTTTATTCCGGGTGGTATGGTGGTGACTATAATGTTTTTGTTGTATGGACTGTTTTTACATTGATTGGAGTAGTAATGTGAGCGGTATATATTGCACTGAAATAAATTAATAAAAGCAATAAATAGAAAAATACATATATATATATTTTCTTATTCACATTTATTTCCTTAGTTTGTCACATGCATCACTTAAATTGTAACTAAACTCTTCTTTTTATATCTTTAGCAATATTTATAGATTAAAATATAGGATAAGAGTTCTATATCTTCTCTTTGACCAATCTGTGACACCTGGACAATGAATGAATGAATGAATGAATAAATGAATTAATGAATATGTAAAAATAGTCTTACTAACTAAATAAATACATGTGGATAAGAAATAAATTATGTGATTTTTCTACTTTATTTATTGCTATTGTTAATTAAATTATGTCAGTACTATGTATTCTACTCACTTCTCTACTCTGATCAATGTAAAAGCAATCCATATAACAAAAACATCACAATCACTACTGCACCACCTGGAGTAAAATGCTACCTAAGAAAATTGTGAATGCCCCAACCCTGGAAGTCTTTAAAAAGATGTTAGACAGCCATTTGTCTGAAATGGTATAAGGTTCCTGCCCACGCAGGGGGTTGGACTAGAAGACCTACAAGGTCCCTTCCAACTCTGCTATTGTATTGTATTATTATTGTATTATTATTGTATTAAAATATCATAAGTAAGAACAAAAGAATAACGAATTACATTCTGACTTCATTAAGATATTTTATCATGTATGCAGTCTTCACTTTCAATAACAAATTAAACATTGACTAGATTTTTAAATTTACTTTCTTAGACATTTGACAAATGTTTCCTGGGATCTTCAGAAACAGCAGATGCCAATCGAGTGTTTTGTGGCCAGATGACAGCTGTTTATCTTTTCAGTGAAGCTCTCAATGCTGCTCAGATCTTTGCGATTTATCAACTTGGTCTGGGATACAAAGTACGTATAGTCCTAAACAGGATTTTGGTGGAACTGACAAAACTTTAATTTTATGCTAGATTGATTTTAAAAATATAGCAGTATTTCTGTTAAGTGATAAGGGGATTTTTAAATATTCTGATTTCCATTTGCTTTATACAGAATATAATAGTAAAATATTACTTAATTAAACTGCTTGTAAACTCAAAAATAAGGCACATGGTGGCTCAGCAACTAAGACGTTGAGCTTGTTGATCAGAAAGGTCAGGAGTTCAGCAGTTCAAATCCCTAGCATCACATAATGGCATGAGCTCCAGTTACTTGTCCTAGTTTCTACCAATCTAGCAGTTTGAAAGCATGTAAAAATGCAAGTAGAAAAAATAGGGACCACTTTTGTGGGAAGGTAACAGTGTTCCTTGCACTTTTGGTGTTTAGTCATGCTGGCCACATGACCATGGCGATGTCTTCGGACAGTGCTGGCTCGTCAGCTTTGAAACAGAGATGAGCACTGCCCCCTAGAGTCAGGAACAACTACCACATATGTGCAAGGGGAACCTTTATCTTTACCTTTAAACTAAAAAATGAAGCATTTGACCCTCTTGTCCCTCAGCTAAGCTCCAAGGATAGAGTTCAAAATTGTTTTGCTCTTCAATTTTTCCAATAAACAGTATTTAAATATATTTTCTCTTATCCATATTCCTTTTTTTTTTTTAACAAATAAACAATACCAAGATACAAATGTAGAATTTCTTTTCAAAAATATTGTACATTGCTCTTTTTACTCATTAATGCATCTCAGACATGTATAGTTGAATCATCCTGAATCATCTACATGTGAAACTTTGCATTCCAATTGCATCCTGATTAAATATTATTTTTCTTTTAATCTTTCATTTTAGGGAACTTTTAAGTTCAAGGGAGAAAGTGATCTGTTCCTAGCTGATCATCATAAGCAGTTATTATATGATGGGAAACTGTCTAATGCTATTGCCTTTACATACAACCCAAGGGCTACAGACGCACAGCTCTGCCTAGAATCATCACCCAAGGACAATCCTTCTATCTTTGTACATTCACCACATGCCCTCATGTTACAGGTATTTTGGTAACTTCAAGTTCATAGGCAGATATATTTGATTTCCCCCCCCCCGCTTGGGTGTGTTTTGATCTTTTAGTGTGTTCTCCAAAAGATTTAAGGTTTATGGTTTGATCCTTTCAACACATAGCCTGTTTTCAGACCAGATGTGAATGATTAGTGATGTGCAATCATAAGCTCCCAGGCCCTTGTATTTTCTTCAAGCTAAACATATCCATTGCTTTAAGGCCTGATAGACGTTCTGTTCTTATTTTAAAGGCTTTTATTTAGGTTTCCTGTATAGGAGTGCATGACTTACAATATGCATGACCTTAGCAGGGCACTATAATGTACCGTATTTTTCGGACTATAAGATGCATTGGTGTATAAGACACACCAAGATTTCATACATACTCTGAAAAATATGGTAAATAATGCAAAAATGTTACTGAAACTCTTTTGGTACATTGAAGCCTAAAAGTAACAATAGGAGAGGGGGGGAAGAAGCACATTTAATGTGTTCAAATTTGACATTACAGGATGTGAAAGCTGTCCTAACCCATTCTATCCAAAGTGCAATGCATTCTATTGGAGGAGTCCAGGTGTTATTTCCTCTTTTTGCACAGTTGGACTATAGGCAATATTCCTCGGATCAGCCTGACACCACTCTTTGGTAAGAATCTTCATTCTCACTTCAAACTGCCTTTAATTTATGGGTGGTCTAAATGTTAGACAAAATGCTACATTCTAATAGTAAATAATTTTTATGCCTGATAACTCCGTAGAAACTGCACTAATTTTGGAAATGTTTGTGATGATAGAGTAAGTTGAAAACAAAATGCATGTTAACAAGGCGGGGGACACATACAAATGTATCTGAGGTGAAAATACATGAGAACATGTTTAGCTTTTGGGGGGTGGGGAGGGGGAATTATCCACAAGTAATGCAATTATATTGCAGCATGGAGAACATTATTTATATTTTCAAGGTTAGAGCATGTTAAATCTGTTGTGCAGAGAAGACCTTGAGATGAAGTCAGATTATTGACACTAAGTCTTCTACACAAATGTGTACATCATTCAGTAGCTATGTAATTTATGGAGTCAGGGAGGGGGAGATATGAAAAATTCCTCAGGGATGAATTCCTTTCTGTCAAAAGGTATGCAGGGTTATTTTTTACACAGCTGCTGGTTCTGTCCAAGGAGAGTTTATCTTCCTGACCCCAGTACTTGATCAGCGGAAAATGTCTTATATGCACAAACTACCATAGGATTGTTAAGAACAATGAGTGTGTTTTCAGGAAATGCTAATTGTTCTGCAGAAATTGTCTTAAAGATGCTTTTAGGACTTAAATGCAATAGCTTTCAAAAGCAATTGGTACTTTTGGTTATTACAAATGTAACATTTTTAATGAGACATATTCTGGATTAGAATCCCACCCCCAGTAAATTATGCAGCAACGTGAATTATTTGCTTTGGCTGCAATAACAATATAAATATAAATCAAAGTTATAATGTTTGATTTTGATCCAGATGTCATAGTATTTTACCATCTAAATGACAATGTTATATTAGAAATAAGAGCCATTTCTTTTCTTCATCCTGCTGATTGTCTGTCTTTATTAAACGACTTGTTTTTCTAAAGCAGTTGCAAATGTTGGCACCAAAGCACAACCTTTTTATTTACTGAAATATTTTAATTAGCCAATGTTACCTAGATTTGTACTTGGTTCCTTCCATTTTTGTGGTACTATTTCTTGATTGAATTTTGTACAATAAACATAGCCATAACCTTCTAAATTGCTCAGCTGTCAGGCTAAAGAGTTGCTTAAAATAGTATTTGCATGTATTATTTTTCTAAATTGCATACTTTTAATTCTATATAGTTTAAAGTCATAATACTGGAAAATGAACTATATTTCATGACAAAAAAAGAGAAATCTATAGAACACAGTTCTAATCTGCAATTTGTATGTATTCTGGTCCTCTAGAGCAGGGGTCTGCAAAGTCGGCTCTTTTAAGACTGGTGAACTTCAACTCCCAGAATTCCCCAGCCAGCATAGCTGGCTGGGGAATTCTGGGAGTTGAAGTCCACCAGTCTTAAAAGAGCCGACTTTGCAGACCCCTGCTCTAGACTCATTTTGCAGTGTAATGTGTTTCAAACATGGCTCAATCTCTGACTCTCCAAGTCAGTTTGTCTTAACATAGGTACATTACAGATTGGATTATGTATTGTATGCAATAATGAAGCTTCTTCCTAGTATTGAATATTTCTTCAAGGAGGAATATCAATGTTTATATTCATTCTAGTCATCACTCTTTGGGATTGCTATAGGGTGATAGTGGTTACTTGGCAAAGATGTGCTAAATTATGCAACTGCAGTAATTTTATTTGAAACATAAAAATAATGTAGTCTGGTGAATTGAGAAGAATAATCCAGTATCAATCAATCCAACAAAAATGTGCAATCCTACTCAAACCCTAAATATGCTAATTTTTAATATGCTGCATCAATGCAATATGTTTTTCAGTTCTATTTTACTGGCTTTCATTATGGAGTTGCTGAAGAACTCAGTTGCTATGCAAGAACAAATGCTTTCTTGTAAGGGCTTCCTTGTAATAGGATACAGTCTTGAAAAGGTAAAGAAAATTAAATGTTTTTTTTTCTTTGCATTTTTTAATATTTTGGCCATTTTCATCATTGCTTAAGTATCTTTTTCCTTCTACAGTCTTCCAAAGCACACATTAGCAGAACTGTCTTAGACCTTTGCCTTGCCTTTGCTAAATATTTGAGCAATTTGCATAATGGAGGTCCCTTGCTAAAGCAGCTCTGTGATCATATTCTCCTGAACCCTGTAATATGGATTTATACTCCAGCCAAGGTAAGATGCATTCCATTTGTGAACAGAGCATAAAAGGACTTGATTTTTCTTTTAGTACTAATGTGATATACGGATTCAATAATTTATTTTCCCATTCTTGTGGTAAAAGATATGCAGTATTTTGGAGAAACATAGTATGAACTAAGAGATAAGAGATCCAGTTTAGTGTAGTAGTTAAGCAGTCAGAAACCAGGAGACTGGAAATTCTAGTCTTGCCTTGAGTAAAAAACCCAAGTGATCTTGGACCATTTACGTTCTCTCAGCCCTAGGAAGGAGGCAATGGCAAACCACTTTTGAAAAACCTTGCCAAAACTGCAGGTAGTTATCAGGTAGTCTCCAAGAATGAGACACAATTGAACAGAAGTGGAAAACGTGAATTAATGATACAAATTAATGAAAAAAGTTTCACTTGTGAAACTGTTTTGAGTACACAGCAGCTGTTTCAGGTGTTTCATGCTTAAACTAAAGTACATTGGTCTGAGTGTATTGTTTCAGGTAAGTAATTAATAGTAATTGATTACTGCTAAGTTGAACATTTTTGAACATTCTTTTTTTAAAGAAATTGTCCCTTTCATGAAGAATTTTGCCATTTGACTAGTTGAAGCAAGCTAATGTGAACGACTCTCTCCTTCTTGCAATACTTAAGTGAAAAAGAAAAGTAAACAGAGATCTTATTTCAACTTTTTACTTTTACTTTTTAGTACATGGCTTGAAATAGTCTGAGTTTTAGTCCATTGAAATAGAACTTTTGAACTGTTTCAGATTTTATTCTGTGGAAAGCAGATCTGAGAAAGAACTTTGGTGGGTTGCTTTGTTTTGAACTCAAACCCCCAATTTTTCTGTTTTGTACATAAACCCAATATAGACATAATGCAATGATATATCACAACATCAAACCTCTGAAAGTTTTTGTAAATATTATAAATCGTATCTATTGGTATTAATTCCAGATAAATAAATGTATAAATAGAGCTTTGGGACTGCCTTTGGGAGAGCATTCATTGCCTTTATTTAATTTCCCTTATATATGCAATCTTAGTTACTCTCCTTTTTTTTAATTGGATGGTACAGGTTCAATTGATGTTGTACACTTACTTGTCCACTGAATTCATTGGCATAGCAAATATATATAATGCAATTAGACGAGTTGGCACAGTTCTATTGGCAATGCATACCTTGAAGTATTACTATTGGGTAGTTAATCCTCAAGACCGTAGTGGAATTACTCCTAAAGGTTTAGGTATGTATTTATTTTCTTGTTTTACAACAATAACACAACATTTTAAACTGTGAATAAGTTAGATATATTTTAAATATTTATAGAATTAAGTATAACGTGTGTGCTATTGGTTGTGCTATTGCGTATTCTTTTAAAACTGTGTGTGTATGTATATCAGTGGTGGGTTCCAATCAGTATACCAGTACGGGCGTACCGGTGTCTGCCGGGAGCACCAGGTACCATGCATGCACATGGAGCGTATGGTACCTGCAGGGCGTCTTGTTCATGGGGTGGACTCCTGGCCCCGTTACACCATACCGGTCGCAACGGGATCCGGAACCCACCACTGATGTATATGTATATGGCATTACTCTTATAGTTAGATATGTGTAAAACATACTTCTTGAATACTAAATATACTAAATGTTGAAATGTTTTGGCTATTGTGGAGATGGTTTCAACATTTTCTAGAATGAGGTGGATTTACTCCCTGGAACAACCAGGGGGGGAAAAGTCAAAATAGTCAATGAAAAAAATTAAATATCTGGTGTTTCAGGGAGTATTTTATTCATTGAAAAATATGTTTTTTCATATCCTTAGTAAAGAATACAAAGGCCAAGATAATTAATTATACAAATGTAGGAAGGTGTTTTCAAATCAGTTTATTTAATTTCAGCCCCCCCACCAAAATAAATATCTGGAAATACACATAAAATATTACAATGGATAAGAAATTCACATGGAATTTGCAGTATGCATTTCTGCTAAAGAGAGCCAGTGTGGTGTGGTACTTAACGGCATTTCTATTCCACCTTAGACATGAAGCCAGCTGGGTGAACATTGAATCAAACACTCAATTTCAGCCCTGGGAAGCAGGCAATGCCAAACCACTTCACAAATATTTGCCAAGAAAACTGCAGAGATTAGTAGGCAGTCACCAGCAGTTAACATTGACTCAAAGGAATCTGAAAGGGTTGAAAACCACAGTTAAAAATAAATACAAATAATATCTCTTTTCATAATCCTTTTCCTGTTGTAATGATGTCATCGTAAACCTTCCGGATCTCTTACTAACTCTTACCTAGATTCATTCTTTAGCTTAATATATAATATATTTAGTTGGGTTTTGGCTTAGGATAAGGGTGGCAGCCTGTGGTCCAGATGCGTCGTGTGCAGGCCAAGCACCCCCCTTCCCCCAGTTCTGCGAAGGAAAAAACGTGAAATGTCACATGATGGCAATGTGATGCCGTGAAAGGCTTAGGAGGTTTTGCAAATCCAAGCAGTGTGAATTATATAGATATTATTTGTGACTTAGCACAGCATCAGCTGGGTGACTGGACCAGCCACTCCCACTTAGCCCAACTAACCTCACAGGGCTGTTGCTGTCGGGAAATTAGAAGGAGGAAGATGTGTTGGATATATTCATTGTCTTGAGTTATTTAAAAAAATAAAAGTGGGATAGTAATAAAACAAAAAATATTGCTCCTTATGGTGCATGCAAAACTTGTAATTACAACAAACTATGACTTAGTTTTACTTCTGTAAGTAAAGGTACATGCCAAGGGATATTGCCTATTTGAGATATGACCAAGAGACTGGAGGTGGTTTGCAGTATTCAGAAGGAAAAATCTCAATAACAAAAAATACTGGTCAGGGATTGGTGACATAAAAAGAAAGAGGGGATAAGCCTGGTTTAAGCACAAATGAGGACACAAGGAGCTGTTTCCAGAAATTAGAAAAAAAGAGGTCAGAATTCCCCCCCCCCCTAGGAAACATAGATATATTTCATATTTCTGACACACAGCTTTCCACTGAATAGGATTGAAGCAATCCACTGCTTAAGTTAGATGAAAACATTTCAGCTTAAACATTTGATTTGAGTTTAGTTAACACATTAACCTGATTAAAGCATAATAATTGAAATATTCCATGTGTTTGAAATAATAACATTTTCTTTAATATGCAGCATGAACAATTAGGAGTTACTGTAATTGCATTGTAATAATCACAGACTTTTAAGTATATGATGTAATATAATGTATCTTTTCATATTAAGATGGACCTCGGCCTAATCAGAAAGAAATTCTTTCTCTGCGAGCCTGTTTACTGATGTTTATTAAGCAGTTGGTGACAAAGGTAAGAAATTTTCAAATTGAGATTGTATTGTTCAGTTTTATTTTCTTACAGAGCTATTTGCCCTACTTATTGTTTTCTGGAATTGTTAAGATGCTAAGGGAAGGGAACTCAACATCTAGGAATCATCATTCCAATTCAAATGGATTGCAGTGGTGGGGGGCAGCTTCCTGCTTTAGAGTGAACCTTATATTTCTGATGACTGAACATTTGCTGTAGGAAGTATAGACTCTATGAATAATTAAGGTGAGGAAGAAGATGCAGCCCTTTAAATCTCCATGTTTCACTAGAGCTACTTTCTTCTTCAATTAACAATTGCTTTCTCTCTAATATAGAGAACTGACTTCAGAAAAAGACCCAGTTGTCCAGCAAGTCTGCCCTTTCAGGTTTTTTAATATGTGTGTGTGTGTGTGTGTGTGTGTTAGTTTTATGAGCTGACCAATAAATAAATCAGGGAGACTAGTATAGATTTATTTATTTATTGATCAGCTCATAAAACTAACATATTAAAAAAAATCACACAACGGAACTCATAGCTTTCTGTCTAAATGGTCTCTGGTGATGAGCCGAAAGGCAGAAGAGGAAAGCAGTATGCTTCCTCCCTTAATTGGGGCCCTAACATCAGTTGGCCACACCCCACTGGGATTCGAACCGGGGCTGTAATGAATCCAAGGCAGAAGCCTAGCACTCCAGCCTAATCGGTTCTACCCTATTTCATCAGCTAATCCAGGAGTATTTAGTATAGATAATTGTTTCCACAACTTCCTGTAAGGACCCCATTTTAACACACACACATATATATGTGTGTGTGTGTTAGTTTTATGAAGGCAGGAAAGGAAACAGTATATATATATAATTGTTTTCACAACTTCCTGTTAGGGCCCCATTAAGGGAGGAGACATACTGTTTCCCTCTCTGCCTTTCGGCTCATCACCAGAGACCATCCAGACAGAGAACCACAGAGAATTACGTTGTGTAAATTTTTTTAGATATGTGTGTTAGTTTTATGAGCTGATCAATAAATTTAAATTTGAGAGACCAAGATAGATCTATTTCGAGCTTATTAGCTCTCATCAGTTGGTTCGAATCCCACTGGGGTGTGGCCAACTGATGAGAGCTAATAAGCTCGAAATAGATCTGTCTTGGTCTCTCAAATTTAAATTTATTGATCAGCTCATAAAACTAACACACACACACACACACACACATATATATATATATATTATATATATATATATATATATATATTATATATATATATATATATATATATATATATATCTACGAAAACATATATATGTATGTATGTATGTATGTACGTACGTACGTACGTACGTACGTATGTATGTATGTATGTATGTATGTAATACAATAATACAATAGCAGAGTTGGAAGGGACCTTGTAGGTCTTCTAGTCCAACCCTCTGCGTGGGCAGGAACCTTATACCATTTCAGACAAATAGCTATCTAACATCTTCTTAAAGACTTCCAGGGTTGGGGCATTCACAACTTCTGGAGGCAAGCTGTTCCAGAGGTTAATTGTTCTAACTGTCAGGAAATTTCTCCTTAGTTCTAAGTTGCTTCTCTCCTTGATTAGTTTCCACCCATTGCTTCTTGTCCTGCCCCCAGGTGCCTTGGAGAATAGTTTGACTCCCTCTTCTTTGTGGCACCCTCTGAGATATCGGAACACTGCTATCATGTCTCCCCTGGTCCTTCTCTTCATCAAACTAGACATACCCAGTTCCTGCAACCGTTTTTCATATGTTTTAGCCTCCAGTCCCCTAATCATCTTGGTTGCTCTTGTATATGTATATGTATGTATGTTCCACAACACCCTATTAGGCCCCCCACGTGTTAGTTTTATGAGCTGATCAATAAATAAATCAGAGAGACTAGTATAGATCTATTTCGAGCTTTTTAGCTCTCATCAGCTAGTCATACTCTTACTGGGATTCGAACTGGGGCTGTATTGCATATCAGGCAGGGCCTATAACCATTCAGCCAGCCAGGCTCTCCCAATTGCATCAGCTGAGACTAGAGGATTAGTATCAAAAATAGATCTATATCTATTAGTATCAAAAATAGATCTATATCTCGAAATAGATCTATACTAGTCTCTGATTTATTTATTGATCAGCTCGTAAAACTAAGACACATATTTTAAAAAAACACACAACGGAAATCATGGCTTCTGTCTAGATGGTCTCTGGTGATGAGCCGAAAGGCAGAAAAGGAAACAGTATGTCTCCTCCCTTTATTGGGGCCCTAACAGGGTGTTGTATAGTTTTTGTCAGACAATGGGTATGTGTTCATCCCAAAATGTGATCTACTACCTGTGCTGGAAGTTGATTCCATGGTTCTACTACTCTTTCTGTGAAGTAATCTTTTCAAACATTACTTTTTAACTTCCCTTTCAGTTTGGGGTTATGCCCCAATGTTCTTGATTTTTGCTTAATATTGAAAACACTGCCTTTTATACTGATACAGTATAAAAAAGAGACCATGCTGTGAATCCAATGTGTACATACAGAAATTGTGCCCATGACAAAATTCAAGCCATTCATCTTGTCCTATTTCTTCCTTTAGTTTTTCAGTCCCTCTTTCATTGTTGCCCTTGTTATATTGCTTGACTGAAAAAAGCTAAGTTAATGAACCTCCCCAAAGATAAGTGAAAATAACTGAAGGAGGCTTAGACTTCTCCAGCTGAAAGATGGGGAGAAATAGGACAAATGTTTTAAAAATATTTTCTTGGAAATGGTAAAATATTGATTTTGCTTTAAGAATTCTTGAAGCCTTATTAAAAAGCATGCTCAGTATTTCTTCTTATTTCTGACTCTAAGGCAAGCCAAGTTAAAAGATATATATGATTATACCATATACAATTAAGATTATTGTCTCTTTTGGTATTTGTACAGTATATCATGGAAGAGTGAAAAACTGCTTTCTTTCATTATAGTTTGGGACTTGTGTGTAAATATGTAGACCTTCATTTATCTATTTATTTGTCAATTTTATATAGCCACCCATCTCACAAACAAAGTGACTCTGTTTGATATACTTTATGTCTTTTTAATTAAAATTCAAGATATTTTGCTTTTGAAGATTGTATTTGTAGTTTTTAGCAAGTTAGCCAGAAGACTACTTTAAATGCATAAAAAATGATGGGAATGTTTAAAGCTAATTTTATATTCAAACATACAATTTATGCATCTGGTTTGATAACTGGCAGTGACTCTGGGGTTTTGTGCCATGGTATGGTTATTCCAAATTAATTGAAAGACTATATTTGGAAGCTCCTTCAGGCAAACATAAGCTCTGTTATTGAGCCACAGTCCTCTTTTATTGAGTAAGCTGTAATTCATGTAGCCCCCATTTAAATAAATGAAGGCAAGAGTACAAGCTCCAAAGCAGTGGTGCCCTGGGCACCAGGGACCGGCTCTGTGGACAGAGGTTTTTCTGTGGACTGGCGCGATTTTGTGTGCCGCTGCATCCCATGGATGGGGCTTCGCTCATTTGTGTACTCCAGTTTCTGACATACTGCGAACTGATGCCAATCTACAAATTGGGAATGGGGAACCCCGATCTAAAGGATCAATATAGGGGAATGTATGGAATCTATGTGTGGTACATATAGTCATAGGGACCCATATGGAAATTCTAATATTAACTAAAAATAGTACTGAAGTCATCTATTAATGAATCCAAAATGTTTCACTAGTATTTATGTTAGAGGGCTACCTATCTCTTCTGCTTTTAAATACATTACTTGAATTACATTTCTCTTGATTTTATCTTTTAAGGACTATGGAGTGAAAGAAGATGAACTCCAGGGCATTCTGAATTTTCTTCTTACCATTCATGAGGTAAACTAAGTTAGCAACTTGTTTCCAAGAAGCTTTTGAATAAAATATTCCCTTCTATCATCCAATAACATTGAAGTAAGAAAAATATGCATAACATTGATTGAATCTACAGATATGATTTAAGAACCCTTATCTTGATGTTCATTTAGATTCTGTAGGGTTGGTTTTTTTATTCATTTCATCGAATTGAAATATCAAGGGGACGATGACAGAGAAAAGGACAAATCATGAAGCTGTACCCACAAAGGATTTTTTTTCTATGAAAAACAAATAATAATAATAATAATAATACCATTTTAAATAAAGTATTTCTGGATACATGTTAAAAATGTGCCACTTACAATAAGCCGAACCCTTAAAATGTTTGTTTTAAATTTACACAACTTGCTTATCCACAAGTAGCACATTTTTCATTGTATTTTGGTTAAAATGTGAGGGTCTGCTTATTTATGGATGGGTTTATCTATGATTATGCACCATCTGTATGGCTGTTTTTAAAAAGTATACTCCCTGATAAGCTCATTCATGCATTAACTGAATGCAATTTTGAGGGTGAACTTTGTCACCTAAAATTCTTGGCTTGTCTGCAAGTATATACAAATAAATACAATAAAGCAATAAGTACAAGTAAGCATTGATTACTATTGTAATTATCTATAGCTTCCTGTTTTTGTTTCAGGAAGAGTTTGATGCAAGTAGTAGTACAAACATTTACAAAGTAGGATATAGGTAAAGATAAAGGTTCCCGTTGCAGTTGTTCCTGACTCTAGAGAATGGTGTTCATCTCCATTTCAAAGTGCTGTCCCAAGACATCTCCATGGTCATGTGCCCGGCATGACTAAATGTCAAAGGTGCACAGAACGCTGTTACCTTCCCATCAAAGGTGGTCCCTATTTTTCTGTTTGCATTTTTACATGCTTTAGAATTGCTAGGTTGGCAGAAACTGAGACAAGTAATGGAAGCTCATTAAGTTACATGGTGCTAGGGATTCGAACGGCCGACCTTTCTGATCGACAAACTCAATGTCTTAGCTATTGAGCCACCATGTCTGTAAGTAAACTACTTTGCTTTCAGGGCATTAAAACATGTAATTTTACATCATAAGTAGCTCCCCCCCCCCCCAACCCCACTCTTGAGTTCTATGTGCATTGATTCTGGCACTTAGAAATAAAGTTTTCTCTTCAAAACACTGATGGCGATATCCGGAAGCATCTAAAAACTAAACAAAATTTATTTTACTTTAATTTTACATAGAATAATACAAATGTTTGCTGCATAATATTGCAGACTTAAGAACAATCAATAAGAACAACAAAAAGGTCTCGATAATGGATGCTGCAGTACCTGGAGATACCAGAGGAGAAAAGAAATAACTATAATAGAAAAATCACAAAATATACGTACAGATTTCCAAATAGAAGTAGAAAGACTGTGGCAAAAGAAAACAAAGAGAGTAGCTGTAAAGATAAGGGTCTTGGGTGCAAGTCCAAAGCATCTGGAGAACCAATTGAACACCATTGGAACCACACAGAACTGCTTACATTTACGATGAGATATTTAACACCCTCAAACATCAAACATTTAGCTGACTATGTGATGAACAATTATGATAATGTATTTTGCCCCTTAAACAAGGGACAGATCAAGTAATTACAAACATTCCATTCAGTGTATATCAGGCATGTCCAAACTTGGGAACTTTAAGACTTGTGGACTTCAACTCCCAGAATTCCCCAGCCAGCATAGCTGGCTGGGGAATTCTGGGAGTTGAAGTCCACAAGTCTTAAAGTTCCCAAGTTTGGACATGCCTGGTGTATATGATTCACAATTTAACAGACAATCTCTATTAACAACTAAACCGAGCCCAAACACAGCCACCCTGCCTATGGAAAACATGCTAAAATATGGTAGATTGCATACACAAATTATGAATTGCTTTTATGTACAATTGGAAGACAGATACTAACCTGGAAATGCCAACATTAATATTATTTCTTTTAGCATATATTCTTTAGCTATGATATCTATTAGTATTAGATTTTATTTTGCATGTACTGTATGTATACAGTCAAATTACGGCAGCAAACATATTATGTAATCATATTACTTCCTATTTTCACCACAAGAACAACCCAATGAGTTGAGTTGATCTCAAGGAGAGTGATTGGGCCAATGTCACCCAGCCAGGCTTCTAGGCCAACCTCTTGACCACTTTTTACCAAACTGGTCCCATGTTCTTTCTTGAATCACAGTCTATAATTCTTCAGGATCTATAGCTGTTATTTCTGTGCTTTCATTTTTAATTTACGCTTCTTGATTTAACCCCTTTGTGTCCGGTTCTTAAGCTTTTAGATCTGACCTACATTGTCTTATAGTTACTTGCATGAGTTTTAAATGACTGGCTGCTAGGTTGACATTACTTGGCTCAGCTGTTTTTGAAATGCTGCTGCAGCAGCCATTCTGAGCTTTCAACAAGGAGGTGGGTTGGGGGCTGGACTGTCTTTTTTATATGCTTCTGCTGGGCTTGCAGGTGCCTGAGCTGTGCTCGGGCTGCTTGCCAGAGTCTATGAAATGTAATGATGCCTACATATTTATGCTGCACCTGATCTCATTCTTCAGTCTGCTCAGTCTTTGCCAGTTGGTTGGCCACTTACAAGAATTCTTCCTACTTTCTTTCCCATCCCCAATGCCTCCTTATCCAATCTTAGTTTCTAATGTCCTCTGGTTATCTTTCTTGTGAGACCTCAGGCCTTTCTTCTGTCCTTTCTCCTTTTCTTTTTCTCCTCTTCCACTTTTCCTCTTCAATGCCACCATAACTAGTTCCAGAGTCAAGCACTTTTAAAAGTCCAGGTCAATCAATTCCACAGGGTGGGGCCTTAAAGGAGAACAGGTAAGGGGAGCATGGGCTTTCCATTCACTGCACATTCTTTTTTGCCTCCACAGTCCTGCTTATATTAAATCAACTGCTTTCTAAATATGAAGTGTGTTTATTTAGTACTTTGTTATTGTCAATTTCTTAAAGTATCACTGGACTACAATATTATATTTATGTATTTTATAACATAGTTACTATTTGATTTTGTAAAAATATGTATTTTTTTGTGTAGCAATGCTAGTTTAGACTGAAGTCCGAAATAGTTAGTGCTGGGAGTAGGGATAACTTTGGGGGATTGATTAGATTTGATTGTATAGATCTGAGTTAAGTTTTATTTTTGTTTTTTAGTTTAGACTGCAAGTTTTTTCTTACTACTGCCTCCTTTGTCTTTTATGACTGTCATCATGAAATTTCATAAGTATCCTTTACATATTTCTTATGCATATCATTACATTATTATGTGAAGCTGCATTTTTTATTCATTAAAAAATTATACAGCCACCCATCTTGCTTTGATGACTGGATGGCTAATAATAAAGTACAACTATAACAATAAAACTCAGAAAGTTAGAAAAATAAATACCACAACATTACAGGTAGTCCTTGATGTACAGCTTTTCATTTAACGACCATAATTACTATGGGCTGAAAAGAAATCATGACCCATCTCAGAACTTCTGTCATCTTAGAACTTATGACTGCTGCACCACCCCTGCAGTCACACAATCACATTCTGGATGCTTGGCAATTGGATGGCATTTGGGACTGATTGCAGTATCCCACGGTCATGTGAGCATGTTTTAAATGTTTTTGCCAGAAACTGGCAGAGCCACCCATTGGATAAAAGCAGACTCACACTTATGATCATATGAGTCACTTAAGAATGAGCCTGATTTCCTTAATGCCTGTTGTAAAAACGGTTGTAAAATTGAGTATCTGCCTCAATTTATGACTGCAATTTACAACTAAAATTCCAATCCCAATTTCGGTCATAATTTGAGGATTATCTATAATGTAGAAAAGTTCTCAAAATTTTCATCTCACAGTCATACAGCTTTACAGTTGAGTTTCTCTCTTACCTTGACCCCATACCTGAGGGAACAGCAAAGATTTTAAAGCTTTTTGGAAGGCCCAAATTATTGGGGCCTACTCAGTTTTGGAAGGAATAGAGCAAGCAATTAGGCAAGCTCTAAGTCAGAGAAAGCACCTCTTCTGGTTCCCACTAGATGATACGGTTTCAAGAAAACGACTTGGAACATGCCCACTCTGCCAATCCTGGTAGGACTGAAAATATCACTAATGTGTCTCAAGCATCTTCCATTCTGTCTAATCCTAAATTTAACAAGTGCTTATTACTATGGTCATCAATGAAGAAAACACTATGTGTGAAACACTTTTCTCTTTGTTTTGTCTGTAATAGGGGTGTCAAACATGTGTTCCACAGGCCAGATGTGTCACGCACTGGCCATATTAACCCCTGCTTTAGCGAAAGGGGGGGGGGGGAGTTGCAATACGTCACGTGACAACAATGTGACACCGCAAGTTTGACACCCCTGGTCTATAATGACAGAAGAGGGTTCTACTAGTAATTCATAAATTGATAAAAACATAAAAAGTTTGAAATGCATTATCAGCTTTAACATGAGCTTCTTTATACTTAGGATGAAAATTTAATGGATGTTTTGCAATTGCTTGTTGCTCTCATGTCTGAGCACCCCAGTTCTATGATTCCTGCTTTCGATCAGAGGAATGGATTACGGTAAGAAATAAATTCCAGTAAAAATAAAAATAATTAGTTGAAGTTTTGGTTGTCTTGTCAGATAAGTTTCTTTTGTTACATATTAATGTGGGGTTACTTTGTATAAAATGTTGTCCAGTTACATAAGTTTTGTGAATTAATATTCAAGAATGTAGTTTCAAAACAATAATTCTATCTATCTAACTTTATTGTTTGAAATTCAAAAAACATCATAAAAATCAGATCTGGTGACATGGTGATACTGTTTACAACTGTCATGACCTACAACTGAAATTGTAGACTCAATTATGGTTGTAAATTGTGAACTAGCTGTACTTCTATCCCTCACTTTTATGGATGCTGTCATATATGACTAGCAAGGGATACATATCAAATGTTATAGTTAACATAGCTTTCTCTCAAAAAGACTGATATGTTAAATCCATCACTTGGAATATAGACACGTTAGTAAATATTTACCTAACATTGTAAACTGAGCAAAAAGTTAGAAAAAGAGTGCAAATATATGGTTTCTCCAGTTTGTGTTCTCCATATATTTCAAAAACTATGTTTTAAAACATATTTATTATTATTTTCAATAAATATTTGTGTTAAGACATTGAATTTAGTGACTGGAACTGTAAAGTGAACAATAGGCCAGAACAATAGTTGTAGTTGATTAGTTAGAGAGTGATGACTTATGCACGATGTAATCTATGCTTTGATTGGTTGCTGTAGGTGTAAAGGGGGAGTTTCCCTCCCCCCTCCCCTTCCTTTCTGCCTTCTGCTTGTTCTGCTTGGTTTAGATATACCTCATGATGTTCCTGTGTTCTTGACTATCTTATATTCTTTCTTTTCTGGATAATGACAAAGACTTCTGTAAATTGAAATGATAAATATATTTATATAAAAGACTGCAATTGTCTGTCAATGCATCCGACTTCATCTGGACAGCTGCTGCGCAATTCCTTGACAATTTGCATGTGTCAATTTTGAACTAAGATTTTCCTGTCTTTCTTGTTTGTAATCTTTTGCTATATAAATTCTCTTTTCCATTAATAGTAGTGGGATTGGAGTTTATCATGAATATTTTCCTCCATTTCTATTCAGTGGGACAATTTTCTCAGTAATATGCTGGGTTGTTTTAACCACCACTGAATACAATAAGTATTATTTTATAAGTGTAGCTTGATTGTTGCCTAAATAAACTATTTTACCCATTTACATTTTTAAAAAAATCTTGTTTTTAAGTGTTATCTACAAGCTTCTTGCTTCCAAAAGTGAAGGAATCAGAGTACAAGCACTGAAGGTGATGGGTTACTTTTTAAAGCATCTGGCACCCAAGTAAGTATCAGATGGGAAAAAAAGTAGTCATAAAAACATCTAACTCCTTAAATATCATTTTTCTAGTTTATTTAGTTTTGATTTAAATACTGAAAATAATAGTTCTCCAAAAATATATTCAACAAGTTATTTATTATTATTTAATTTTCCATATAATTTTAGGAGGAAAGCAGAAATTATGATTGGACATGGACTGTTTTCTCTTTTGACTGAGAGGCTTACACTTCAAACAAATTTAATTTCCATGACTACCTACAATGTACTTTTTGAGGTAAAAGACTTAAAATATGTAGCTAAGGTGATTTAATTTATACTGATATGTTCCAGATGATAAAATTTGGATTTTGTGTTTCTATTTCGGAGAAATACTAGTTAGAAAACATAAATGTTACACAAATATCCTTAACTTGAAAAGCAAAACTTAATAATTCAATACTGAATTTGAATAAAAATGTTAATTTAATTAAAAATACTACTTCTATTGTCAAACATATTTCAATATCATGAAAATAATTTTTTGATTGGTATGATGTCATGCAATGATATATCTATATATCTATATATAGGTAATTGTTTCACAACCTGTTATTATTAGGCCCCAATTAATTATCTATATATCTATATATATATTGTCTGCGAAGCCACAGACGGAAGCCTGACGATGGCAAGTGAGACCTCGCCGAAATGTTGCAATAACAATTTCATGCTATATACACGGGAAAATGCCTGAAGACAGCAATACCAACACACACACACACACACATACACACATATATACACACACACACTTTGTTCCACAACAATTGATCAGCTCAAAAACGTAACACACACACACACACACACACACACACATACACATGCATAGAAAAAATAGAAAGCAGGAAGTATGTTTGTTTTCTTGAATTGTGTATTTGTGTGTGTGTGAATGTGCAGAATAATAATTTATCAAAAGTTTTTACTATGGTAACTAACAAATATGATGGAACCTTAGAGAATAACACTGAACAATCCTTCAGTTAAGATAGGAATGGGCTATTTGAGTGCTTTACATTTCTTTTTCAATCCGTCTGGAGTCTCTTCGTTATTAAAATGTTATATCTTTATGAAAAGTCACATAACCAAAGCTCCACAGAGACTTAAAAAATGATTGTTGTGACTTCTTTCAATTTCTATCCCACCTTTTGTTCATAAAATTGATTTTGTAGCTCTGACCCTCTTGAGCCAGAGATAAAGGCTTATAGATGCTGTTTATTATAAACAAGCAATATGTATTGTTTGGTATGTCACAATGATACAACAATAAGCCTCTTGTTGTTTTAATATACTTTTTATTTATTTGAATAAACAGACTGTTTAAAATAGACTTTCATAGAGTTCTTATGTTTATTTTTCTTTTTCTACTGAGTATCCTATCATTTGAACTTTGTCACCAGCCTGAGGTAAATAATGTTATCTGAGCAAGGAAAAATATTATAATGAAGCATTATTTTACTAAGAAGTAAGTCATTCTTCCTGCTTCTCACCTAGTAAATTTTACTTCTTGATATAGTTATTTTAAAGATCAAAATTTGGCTGTTTCAATTGACGAGTTGGAAAGTATTTCAATATTAGATTTTTCCAAATATGTTCTTTTTCTTTCTTTTTAATCAGATACTTATTGAGCAGATTTGTACACAAGTGATGCATAAGCAGCATCCTGACCCAGATTCAACAGTGAAAATACAAAATCCCCGTAAGCATCTATATTTCTTTCAGATAAACTATTAGAGAGCTGTAAATGGTGCTTTATGTGTTTCAAAAAGGGGGGGAAAGCATATTTCTTATATTTATGTTTGCTTTCATAATCTAACATTTGCTACTTTTAATTTTTAAAGGTTTGTTTTTTAGGAACAGAACTTCAGTAACAATTTCAATTCTAGCATATACAGTGGGGCAAAAAAGTATTTAGTCAGCCATCAATTGTGCAGGTTCTCCCACTTAAAAAGATGAGAGAGGCCTGTAATTGTCATCATAGGTACACTTCAACTATGAGAGACAAAATAAGAAAAAAACATCCAGAAAGTCACATTGTCTGATTTTTAAAGAAGTCTCCAGATCTCAACCCCATAGAAACCTTTGGAGGGAGTTGAAGGTTCGTGTTGCCCAGCGACAGCCCCAAAACATCACTGCTCTAGAGGAGATCTGCATGGAGGAATGGGGAAAAATACCAGCAACAGTGTGTGAAAACATTGTGAAGACTTACAGAAAATGTTTGACCTCTGTCATTGCCAACAAAGGCTATATAACAAAGTATTGAGATGGACTTTTGATATTGACCAAATACTTATTTTCCTCCATAATTTGCAAATAAATTCTTTAAAAATCAGACAATGTGACTTTCTGGATGTTTTTTTCTTATTTTGTCTCTCATAGTTGAAGTGTACCTATGATGACAATTACAGGCCTCTCTCATCTTTTTAAGTGGGAGAACTTGCACAATTGGTGCCTGACTAAATACTTTTTTACTCCACTGTATCTGTCTATATAAGTTGGTATGACATCATTTGAAATTAATTTCCATTCTAAATTAACTATATAGTGATGGGGAAAAATTGGTGCGATGCTTCAGTTTCTCAGATATTTGAAACCTCTTCATTGGAATGGTTAATTATCTTATTTTTATTAATATGAGATCTGTTAACATGCATAAATGAGAGATAAAAAGGAATAAGGCTATGTACAGAAACCCCATATTCAGCAGCCTTGTTTAACTGTAACCCTGCCATAGGCCTTTAAGTATGTTCATTCTGATTCCTTTATAATATTTTAGTAGTCTAGAAATATGCCTTATAGTCCTTATTTGTAGGGAAGCTTGAAACAAGATTTTGGTGAATACAGTACACTTCCAGCATAGCAGTCTTGCATTATCAATGTTCTATATTGGGAGACCTTAAATATTTATTGTTTTACCTATTATCTCTTTCAAGTAAACGTCTGCATATGATTGCTATGGCAGAAAATAATAAATGTAGAATTGTTTATTATTTTGGGTTTGAATCCCAGAAAGTGTTTTGGAGCAGCTATGGAGATGATCCTTTTCTCCTTTTCTGAGGAAAGCAGCCATTCTATCCTGGGAAAAGATGCTCCTATAGCAATGGGGTAATACAGTTCTTTACATTGAAGGGATACTATCACTAATAAACGTGAAAGTTTTTAAAGATTATCACTATGCATTTTAAAGAAAAAATAGTTAATTGACATAGAAATGGAAGAATGGCTCCATGCATAGAACATAATTTTTTATAATTTTCCAAACTGGCTATTACTAATTACAGGTAGTCCTCAACTTACAATATAGTTCATTTAGTGACTGTTTGAAATTACAATAGTACTGAAAAACACTACTTCTGACTTTTTTTCACACTTACGACTGTTGCTGCACCCCGTGGTCATGTGATCAAAATTGAAATGCTTGGCAACTGACACATATTTATGATGGTTGCATTGTCCCGGGATCATATGATCTCCTTTTTGCATCCTTCTGATAAGCAAAGTCAATGAGAATAAGATTTTTATCTTCATCATCTAGTCTGCCTCTTTCTTCTCATGTTAAAAATTATTACATGGGTATATAATAAGAAGCAAAGTATAACTTTTTTGGAATTATTCCTGGATCATTTCCTACTGTGTTTTCATTAACAAACCAGTTGGTGTATTAAATAATGGGGGAAGAAATATTAGTTCTTCAAATACACCCTTTTGCCTTGTATCTTTATTCTGGTTTGGGTACCATGCACCTTAAAATTCAATTTAACCTTATAGCAACCTGAAAACACTCAATATTTTTATTAATTGCTTCCTGGGCCCAAATCACAAGAGAAATCATATTGGTGAGTTTCCTAAGGAAATGTCTACCAAGAGACAGAAATCAGAAGCTGAATAGTACATATTTATAGATGGATAACGATTGCATCTTCAAGTATACCTTTAAAGCAGAACATATTTTCAATTAAGACAGGATGTTACTAAATTCAGACCAAAACCTTATGCTGTACAGATAATCCTTGACTTGCGACCATAATTGAGCCCAAAATTTCTATTGCTAAGCGAAATCATTGTTAAGTGAGTTTTGCCCCATTTTACAATCATTCTTGTCACAGTTGCTAAGTGAATCATAGCATTTGTTAAATTAGTAACATGTTTCTTAAGTAAATCTGCCTTTTTCATGTTGATTTTTAAAATTGTTATGTTTTCCAGAGGTTCTGAAAGTTATTGCTGTTTTGCTACGTAATTCCCCACCATGCTCAGAAACCATGGAAGTCCACCGAGTCTTTCTATCAGACATGATTAAGCTTTTTAATAGCAGCAGAGAGAATAGGAGGTAAGATCATTTTATATACATATACATATACATATACACATAAATACATACATACATATTTAAAAACTCTTACTTCAAGCTGCATGATTAAAAATTGTTTTTAAACTAAGAACTGTTTTCAAATTTTTCACATGGTTTATTCAATTACTAGCTGAGTCAAATGTTTATTAATCTCATTAATTCCTGTTGGTGTGAATCTCAGTTGTCTTTAAGTTGTATTTTCCTGCTTTCTTCAAAGTTAATTTTCAATTTGTGTTTGCAATTTTTTAGAAGTTTACTGCAGTGTTCTGTGTGGCAGGAATGGATGCTTTCCCTTTGCTATTTTAATCCCCAAAGCTCTGATGAACAGAAGATAACAGAAATGGTGTATGCCATTTTTCGAATACTACTTTATCATGCAATCAAGTATGAATGGGGTGGCTGGCGTGTTTGGGTGGATACCCTAGCAATTACACATTCAAAGGTGAGTTATGCAAAAACAATTCTAATTCTGATTTTTAAAGAAATTTTTAAAAGAACTTTGAAGGGCAATTTGGTGGGTTTAGCAAAAACAAAAGCTTCACTGAAATTAACTAGAGAGAACAAAATAAGGGAAAATATCAATATTTCATAAAGCAATAATTAAAAATATTTAGTGCAATTCTTGTGTAATTTCATGCACCAGCTTGGTATGAGACTAGCTAATTTGATGCTCAGAAAGCTTGGTTTTATTATGAACTGCCTATGCGGTTGAACCATATAACTTTAAAACACAAGGTGGCGCACCTTGCCTATTTCTACCTTAGAATGATGCTCTTTTTTTTTATGGAGAGGCTGAGCAACAAATTACTGATAAAACTGAAGCAAAGGCTGTTTCTATCCAAACAAAGAGAGGAAAGGTTGTTGGAAGAAGGTTTCTTCTTGAATAAGAAATAAAATAATATTCCTACTGCTAATAATATAATTTTTTACAACTATAATAAAATTGTGATGTAAAGAATTTTTCTGTAATGGAGGTAACCTTTTTTCAACTAGAAACAGATTTTAGAATAAAGTTGCAGTGGCTGCCACAGTGTTTCCTTCTTCTATTCCCCCAAACATTTTTAATATGGCTCTGGGTGGATTTCCATATGGGGATTTACAATGTAAGAAAAATGAAGAGAATTTTTTCCCCTGTTACACCATGAATTATGGGCACCTGGTGTGTTGACAGCACAGTTCAGGTACAAAAATTGTTCTTTCAGCTATGTGGATGTCAATGTCTTATGAGACCATCATATTTATAAAGTGAAACAACAGATACTCTCTTTCCAGATTATGATTTTACTTACATAGATTGTATTTAAAAGATGTTTATGAATTATGTTTGATAATTAAGATTCTAGATTAATATTTAATTTGCAATTTATTCTTTTGAATTGTAGAGGTTGAAATTAGCATTAATAATTTTCTTAAATTGTGTATAGTTTATAGGGAAGTTAGTAGTTTTCTATTGTACTTTTCCCTCCTGTTTTGTTCATAATAACTTTTATTTATAAAGCTATTTTTTCCACCATTAATATACAACTATTAATTTTTAAATTCAGTTTGGTATTGGACATCTGACATCAATTTAACGTTGATTAAAGGTTTCCATACACCTCATACCAAATGTTCCAACATGAACATTTGCTTATGAGTTCATAGATATTTGTAGGAAAATAAATATTAACATTGCTAATAACTCTAGATATAAATTTGGGACTACACTGTTTTGGCATAAAATGATTTTATATGAATGGATGCCAATTAGAACATACATACATACATGCATGTATGTGTGTGTCCCATAGTATATACATGGCATATATATGCTATAAGAAACAACACTTTTCAGTTTCTGCATTACATGGATTTTGATAGTTGATAATATTCGTATTCTGACCTGGGAACTTATCATTTAAATTAACATTAACACTTAATTTTTCAGTCCAATAAAATTATAAAAAATAGCTTTTGTTAAGAATACTGTTTTCATTACTAGTTTATGTATTTTTATACTCATTTGAAACTCGGTCTCTACATGTCACTTTCAGCCAGGCTTGCTTCCAGTCAGGTGTAAAGTGGGATGGCTGGGATGATGGGACCATTTTAAGGACAAGAAGCTGTTTATTGCCAGAGTTCATTATTTAGTCAATTTACAATATAGAAAAATGGTGTCTCAACCACTAGTCCTGTCAGTTTTTTTTTTAATTGGCTTAAATCAGCCACTGTTTTTACATTTCTGTCTTAACACAGAATGCAAGAGTAAGGTGCCATGTGATATTGAATTCAGGTTAATTCGCTTTAATTATTCCTGTGACATATCACCTGCATGAACTAAGATTTATCTACCCCATTGTTGGATGCTATTGCAACATATATTGTTGAAACTGTCACATTGGTTTTCTAGAGTAGCATACAAAATTAGTAATAAAATAACCTGTTTTAATTAAATTTCTCTGTAAATGTTCTGAAGACAAAGATTCTCAAAACTTTTTAAATAATTGTTACTGAATTCTGAATTTTCTGGAAATGTTAGTTTGAATAAGTAAGCATTTTGTTTTACTGTTTCAATATGCTCAAATTCATAAGACAAATTTTCCTTAAACTGAGTCACAGTAATTTTATAAATTTTGTATGCTTTAATTTATATTTCAGCTCTATTTCATTTGTGCATCAGCCACTGTCTATTCATATTCTATTGTGTAATTTTATTTTTGGTGAAGAGCTTGTGTAGAAAGAACTCGTATTGCAAAATTGGATAGATTTTGCAGAGCTGCACATCAAGATACATGGAGCTGCTATAAAAAGCCAAAGAAACTCAATTGCAATTTTATTGTCCAGTTTGATAGATTTCCTGCCACCTTTGTAGCAGGCAAGCCGTTTGTCACTGTAGCCTCTTTTCCAACTGCAGTACTACGCTTTATAAGCAGTGATGGCTTTTGTGGCATAATTGCACTACATAGGTTTCTTTTGCTCTCAGGATTTGAAGGTGTACATAATCCTATTATAGTTAAAGCCTGTTATAATGCTCTGATTAAAAAAAAGATTCAGTATTTTTTTTATATCTTTCCTACCTCTCATTTCTGTCCTTTTCATTATATAGTGTATAAAATAACTTGATTTTTCTGTCTAGTTTCTGTATTAGTCCTAAGCAGAATTAACCACAAAAGAACCCAGATAGAAGCTATATTCCTATTGTCATTTCTTCATTTTTGAGCATGTTTATGTCTTCTTTACTTTTGCTAAATCCTTGTAACTTCTTAAAGTGAATTTAGTTTCTGAAAATACATTTTGAAAGTAACTTGGATAATTAATTTAAATCCCCCCCCCCAAATATATATATATATTTTTCAGTTGCAATTTGAATGCTGTATCAACTTATATTTAAAATGCTTATAGATACAGTAATTTATGTCACATGTAATTTTAAGTTAGAAATTACTTAGCCCCTAAGAATTGAGAATTCAAATGCAATAAATTAAAACAAGGGATAAACTTTAGCTTTCTATTTAATGTTTTAGCAAAGTATAACATTGAATAAATGCCAAATATTATTACTCAGTGAAACTCATGTTCATAAAATTAAGTTAAATTATATAGTTATTTACTTAACATTCCCAAGCTTGTAGATGCAAACAAATTGAAAAGAGAAGACCAGCAGAAATGATTTTTGGTTGTATTGAATGATGGAGGAAAGATTAAAGAGTCTGAAGGTATGAAAGGAGGATAGCTGAATCTTGAAATGTGTAGATTTACCACATAGTTTGAAAATGGCAGACCTTGAAGGCCTGGGATGTTCTTATCGAATAGAATAGAATTCTTTATTGGCCAAGTGTGATTGGACACACAAGGAATTTGTCTTTGGTACATATGCTTTCAGTGTACATAAAGAAAAATAAAACAGAATACATTAATCAAGAATCATAAGATACAAAACTTAATGATAGTCAAAGGTTACTAATAAGCAATCAAATTATACTAGGAAACAAATAAAACAGTATAAAATTTAAAGATATGAGCAACATGGTTATAGTCATAAGTGGGAAGAGATAGGTACTAGGAAGGAAGAGAAGAAGAATAGTAATACAGTCTTAGTAGGTAGTATCACAGTGTTGTGAGAATTAGTAGTTTAGCAGAGTGATGGCATTCAGGAAAAACCTGTCGTTGTGTCTAGTTCTGGTGTGCAGTGCCCTATAGCGTCGATTAGAGGGTAGAGGTTGAAAATTTATGTCCACGATGTGAGGGGTGTGTAGATATTTTCCCAGCCCTCTTTTTGACTCGTGCAGTATACAGGCCCTCAATGGAAGGCAGGTTGATAGCAATTGTTTTTCTGCAGTTCTAATTATCTGTTGAAGTCCGTCTGTCTTGTTTGGTTGCAGAGCCAAACCAAACAGTTATAGAAGTGCAGATGACAAGCTCAATAATTTCTCTGTAGAACAGAATCAGTAACTCTTTGACAGTTTGAACTTTCTGAGTTGGTACAGAAAGAACATTCTTTGTTGTGCTTTTTTTGGTGACATTTTTGAAGTTCGGCGCCCATTTTAAGTCTTGAGATATGATAGAACCTTGAAAATTGAAGGCCTCTACCGTTGATACTTTGTTTAGTATTATAAGATGTGACAATATAGGAAGGTTTCTCCTAATATCTACCACCATTTTTACCGTTTTGAGGGTATTTAGTTCAAGAGTGTTCTGATTGCACCACAGGGGTAGTTGTTCAATCTCCTGTCTGTATTCAGATTCATCACTCACTCATTCGAATGAGACCAATCACTTGAAAGACACCAATCACAATAGAAGCAGTATGATCAGAATTCATATAAACCTTCAGAATTTAAAACATGAAAACATTCTTGTAAAATAAGAATAAAACTTTGGGCCATGATTGGAAAAATAATGGAAAACAATTAACATATAACCCTTGACTTAAACAGTTATCCCATATTCTTAGAGGGTTAACCCCATTGACGGTAAAAATGCATTTTCCCATCAATATATCTGCAGGACTCCCCCTAAACTTTCTACAGCATCAGAAGTTCCTGCTTACATATGTTGACTTTTATCAAAAAATATATTTTCGGATTGACTACTCATATATTTTAATTATGCTGTCTAAAATGAAGTGATTGGTCAAAATGTAAAACACCCAATATTAATTTCAAAATAGAATAAGGGAAGTATTGAATATAAAGTGAAAAAATAAAGAAATAACAGAGCACATTAAAAATACCCTAGTGACCCTTAAGCTATATAATTTTCAAAAGGTCCTTACAATTTTAGTTAAATGCACCTAAGGGAAAAAGAGAAATTTCTCATATGTTTTTACGTGTCTAAAAAAAAAAAAAGGAGAAATTGCTATTGTTTCATGGGGATTACTTTGAAGCATATATGAGAAGCAGAAGAAAAGATACAAATAAAAGGTATGAAAAAATGTCAGGTTATATTGTACTGGAATGGCTAAAAATTATAAGATATATAATTAAATATGAGAATTGTGAAAGAAATGTTTAAACTGGATATTAAAGAATAATACAGATTTAGTTAATTTTGTGGAATAGGAAAATGTTATATAGAGAGCTACTGAACTATAATTGTAACTATAGAAAGGAACATTTTGAATATTTCTATGAACATTCAATCCATACTAGTATGGCATTTGCTAGAAACTATCTGATAATCACTTCTAAGTGATAATATAATCAAACACAAGTATATTTAACTAGCCCCCAAATTAGTGGAAATTTGCTACTTTGGGGGATTGTTGCAATGCAGCCAAACTTCTCCTTACTCTCAAAATAGGTTCACAAAACACCAAAACCTCTTAGAAATTAAGGGGGCAAAATAGAACAGTCTGTTTGGATAACATCTTCTGTTTCATCTTATGTGGTAAAATATAACGAACTGTATTCATTATGATTCAGGAAGTTGTTTGCATGTACAACATACCGTATTTTTCACACTATAAGACACACCTTCTCTCGCCCCCAAAAAGTGGGTGGAAATGTCTGTGCATCTTATAGAGCAAATATTGTGGCGGGGGGATGGAGGTTGGTGTGGTGGTGGTGTTTGCCGCTGCCGCTGTTCACCACTGCTGGGGACCGCTGGAGCCTTCACTGCTGATTGACAATTAGACCGGCCTCCCGGAATATGTTCTGTTCTAGACAGTGGGGGTCCCCACCATTCTCCACCACCATCAATCCAGAGTGGTGGTGATAGGTGGCGAACGGTAGCAATAGGCGGCGGCGATGATCCCTGTCATATGGAACAGCGGATTGGCGGTATTCTGGGAGGCTGATCCAACTACCAATCAGCTGCTTGGCAGCAAAGGCTCCATCATTCCCTGGCAGTGGCAGCAGCTCAGCTCAATTGACCGGTTGTGGATGCAATGGAGCAGAGCCCTGACAAGCCACGTGGGGTTGCAATAATGTGCTGAAGCTGACCAGGCTGTTTGCTGCAAGGACACTACCTAGATCAGAGGTTCCCAAACTTGGCAACTTTAAGACTTGTGGACTTCAACTCCCAGAAATCTCAAGCCAGCTTTGCTGGCTGGAGATTTCTGGGAGTTGAAGCCCACAAGTCTTAAAGTTGCCAAGTTTGGGAACCTCTGACCTAGATGAATACTTGATGGATGCTAAGAGGCAGAGGCAGAATTTTTTTCTTGTTTTCCTCCTTTAAAGCTAATGTGCATCTTATGGTCCAGTGCATGTTATAGTGCGAAAAATACAGTACTTTCTCCCTTTGTAAAAAAAACACCAAACAAAATTCACACAATTTGGGTTTTGACAGAAAATAAAAACACTTTCATAATTCAGATAACATTGTTTGCTCTCCTGACTGACATGAATGAATGGGGCAGGGCACCTTTTTTTGGGGGGGGGGGTCTTTTTAGATTTCTCAGTAGCTTTCAGTACTGTTGAGCATAGTATTTTACTGGAGTGGGATTGGACATTGGAGGTCTTGTTATGCAATGGTTCTGTTCTTTATTCAATGGACAGGTATTAGTCTGTAGTATTGGGGATGAGAGATCAGTCTGGTAATGCTGTTTTATGGGGTGCCATATGACTTCCCTGCTCTCTTAACATGTATATGAAGCTGCCGTGTGTATCTTAAACTTTGATGTATGAAATCATTTCACTGATGATACTAACTTCTCATTGTTACTCCAAGCTGGGGTTGTTGTAATTAGCTATTGGACGCATCTCACACGCAGCATTCTATGCTAATGATACTGGTTGTTTTGATATCTTTTAGTTAATGTTCTACAAATTCATTGAAGGCCCACTCTTACATAAGCATGTTAATACTAGTTTTGGGAAACCCATGCTTTGAATGCCATTTGAACAACATCACTTCCCTGACACATATTGTCACATAGTTTGTAATAAAGCATATGTACACTATATTTCTTCTCCATTATGCTATTTTGTGCAAGTTAGAATCCCCAACAGCTGCATTGATAATAGTTTGAGTGTTATCTTTATATAATGAACATACTGAAATTAGACATTATCACTCAAGACATTGAAAGAATTATGGTGTTATGGTACTGAGTGCAATCTTCTTCTAAGAGCCGGAATACAAATTAAAGCTAATCTGTCAGAATGCCATTCATTTGTGTGTGTGTGTGTGTGTGTGTGTGTGTGTGTGTGTGGAGAGGGAGGGAGGGAGGGAGACACACAGAGAGAGAGAGAGAGAGAGAGAGAGAGAGAGAGAGAGAGAGAGAGAGAGAGAGAGAGAGAGAGAGAGAACATCAGCACTTCCTGATAGGGAATACTTTTGTCACCAGGAAGATCTCTAAAATACTCTAGGATGTCTTAAATTTATTACTCCACATCATTATTGTGGGTCATTACCTTCTTATATTAAAAACCATATAATAGAAGAGTGAGACTGTAGCTATCTCTCTTCCATCCTATCCCATTCATATTTTCTTTTCAAGGCTGAATGTTTCCATTTCTCTCAGCATCTTCTCATAATATTTGTTTGTAATTTTTTCTGTAAATCTATTCCAGTTCTTAAAAAAATGGAATATCACACAAAATACTGACAATAGAGCTCCCAGGTGGACTTTATTTTTATAGATTTAGACCAGCTTAGATGCTATTAAGATTGATCTATCAAATATTCTCAGAGTTAAATTTTACACACTTAATTAAAATTACTATTGTTCCATGATTTTAATGCATAATATCAACACGTAATACATAATATCAACACATAGTTTACAGGTTTGAGTGTATATAACTCAGGATTGGAATATATTGTGGAAGTACAATATCACTGAAATACAAATGCTTGCCTGTATTTCACTACTTTGGCAGTTTTTATAGAACATATTATTTCTGTGAAAAACATAATTGACAGATTTTACTGTCTTGAAAATCATTTCCCATAACACACATCTTAAAAATGATACAACTAATCTTGTCAGTTAAACTATTTTACAATAATAATGGTAAACATAACTTCTTTTGTATTCTGACAGTTAAATTCAATGTTGGGACTTAAAACAGTCTTTTGATCTGTACAATAAGTAGGTTGCCAGTATGGGGGCTAAATGATTTGTTATGTTGGGGAAAGTGCCAAGCTTTTGTGTATATAGGACCTCAGTTTCTTTTTGACTGATTCCTTGGGATCGGTATCAGCAGGTATTGGTGCCTACAGTCAAATTTGATTTGTTTTCTGAATGGTGTGGAGAGTTTCCAGGTCTGAGCTGTTAGCATTGCTCCTAGGAGGGTGGAAAAACAGGTCAATAAAGCTCTCATTAAGATAAAAAATAAAAACTTTTTGCTGGAATTATGAATAGCAATTATTGATGGCGATTTGCAGCACACAAGTTAATTTCCAGGAAATCTTGTAAAATTAAAACAAGCCCCCCAAAATTAATGTTCTTTTGCTTACATGAATTCCCAATCTTCTTTTGCCTTGAATCTTGACTTCATCTTTGATGTGACATACACTAAAGATACCGTGAATAACAAAAATGAAATAATTATAAACAGCTACCTTTTTATCATTTTTATACTCTGATTCTAGTGCCAAGTATATCATCATAGCTTTTCTATAGTACGCTCTAATCTTTCTGTCTAGCAATTAGTGAGCTGAATGCCAAATTAAGTTAAAATTAATGGTACAGGGAATCTTGTACTTATTAGCTTGAAACTGTCCTAACTGGTAGTGCATAGACGAGCTTTCCAAATGTTGCAAATAGCTATAGATTAGGTATCACATGGTTGTGAAGATTAATGAATGGCCTTTTAGCTTGCTAATTTAAAGCAATACCTAGTAATTAATTCTAAATTATCAGTTGCACAGTTGCAAATTCCTAAAGGGAAATATAAAATTAAAGATAAGGTACATGTGAAATTCCCTTGGCTAACATAATAGGTTTCAAATTGTCGGTGCAAGTTTACAGCAACCGGAATTCATGTCATGCTCAGTTTGAATGGTATTAGGGACCAGGATCTAATGCTGATAATAATTAAAGCCATTAATTTTCCTTTAATTTTAAAGCATGAGACTGAAATAAACATGTTTTTACGTGAAACAATGGGTGACATCTATCAAATTGTCTTGCCACAAAAAATATCAAGTATCATTTACCTTATTTATGTATTAATGTGAATAACAAACACATTTTTCCTCCATAAAAACTCAATATGCAATACACATCATTTTCAGTGGACACCAGATCTACTGAACTTATTTTTCTTATCTATTGAAGTTATTTTTAAACAACTAGCAGAATATCTTCTTGGTGGTTAGAAATTTAACAAATGTTGCATATAATTTCTTGATTTGCCTAAACTAAAAACAGCCTAGTTTCCTTTATGTAGTGATGAATTGTGGCATAGATTTTTATGGATTAGAAAATATTTGAAGAATCAAATAATCAATTTCTCTTATGTGTTTTAGAATTCTGGAGAGCACTGTAATATTTATCTTTGAATTAGAAAGATAGAGATTCTTCTTTAAGTTGTGTTTTCATGGCAGAGATAGTGAATTCTGAACAACATTCAGTGGCAAAGTTCACATCCCTAAAGAAGCATTTCTTCCATGTTGTTTTTCGAGTTACTGCTTTCAGCTCATTTTTACAATCTTACAATTCCTGTTCAAAATACTAAGCAATTAAGGCTTCCAACATTTCAACTCTGCTGTAGTCAATATGCAACAGTGGCTGGAAGACAATCTCAGAGAGAACTGTCACAATCTGTTGCTACAACTATTGATGAAGCAACTGTAGGAAGACATTTACAGTATGTAAAATCTGATTTTGCTGTTTAGGATAGATGTAATAGATATAAGGATTAGTAGTTTGAGTGTGAAGCTGTTTGCAGTGACTTCATCTGCTTTGAACATTGAACTGTACCTTGAGAATTCTTCATGGAAATCTGGACTCAAGATCATACATATTTTAACCTCAAATAATTCTAAAAACCTTACCATTTTGTCAATTTTCTAAGCATTCTGAAGAAAAATGAAATTGTACATACTAATGTACTTTTACTAATAAAATGCTATTCTTACAAAAAAGATGTTCTGCAAGTTTTAACTTGTGATTTGTTCCTTATTCATATATCCATTAAACAATACAATTTTACAGAAATTCAGGGTAGAATACACACCCTATTACTGAATAAGAAAGTGTCCAAGAATTTCCTTGTCAAAGCATATTGCCCTGAAACTCGTTTGCCTAAGGGAATATTTAAGGCTGCAGATACCAAGTTAGGTGATGAAAAACTCTACAGGGCTTAGGTTAGCTCTTTGGGAAATAAATCTTAAAAAATTGAGCTATATATCTCTCAGTTCACTGCACCTTTGTCAAGATGAATGAAAAAAATATATTGCTGACATAGATAAGAGAGAGTGAACAAAATGGAAAAATGCATGATAGCAACCAGGAAAAAATACTGATTCACTTTTGATTCAGGAACAGCTGTTGTGAAATTCAGATCACTATGGATCATTTTCTTTGTTTCCTCTGATGTTGACGATGAAATTAAAATATAGGTTCCCTGCTACCTTAACAATATTTTGTATCCTACTTGTTAGATGAATTGTTATAGCAGTGTGGAAGTTTAAATTACATATAAAATATGTATGATAGATACATGTTAAATATCTTGAGTATAAAAATAGTCTTCCATTTTAATTTTTATCTTACAATATCTACTTAAAATTGGCTATATGTAAGACAATAATGAAGTAGTAAGAATGTTGGAGTGAAATAGAGAGCTACAATTGCCTGATATCAACTCAATATTGGACAGATAGCAATGTCATTGAAACATGACATGCCTGGAAACCTTTCTTACAAAATGGTATACATTCTAATTCCCAATGAAAAGGCAGAATTTGCTTCTCATGATTTTTTATCATTTCAAAATTGTTCTGTTCACAAAATAAATTAAGTTGACATTGGCAAAGGCATCCATGGTGACCTTGATAGGCAAAGACTTAGTTTAGAGCATGAGGTTCAAGAGCCATAAAATACCCTAGGAATGGTCATGATTCTGTGGTAGGAACACAATGTACAGAAAATTTGTATAAGCATACCGATTTACAAATTAAAATGATTCTAACTCTGTTTTTCAAAGATATTGCCAGGCATGGATAAAGGCTTAAAGTTAGTAGAAGGCAAAAATGTTTTTGGCATGATAATTTATATAGGCCCAGGCTATCACAGATGTAGTTCTTATGTCTAATTTTCTCCAGATAAAAATTGTATATTTAAAATTAAATGATGTAGAGTGTGTATACTATACACTTGAATCTCTCTCTGAACTGTGATGGGGCTAATCAGCTTTGATTGCAAGATTAGTTGTGCTGTCAACACAATTTGATGTTTTTCTATCTCTTTGGTTTTGATGTGTCTGCAGTAATGTGTTTGCAGACTAGGTGCTCACGATCCATAGTTGAAATGTCAGCAGCAGCAACAAGCCTCGTGATGCTATGCCTCTAGTGCTCAGATATGGTTCCTCTGAGTCAGATTTACCTCAGTCTCTTCCTCTTCTTTTCTTTGCTGTATAATAAAAATCTAATAATGATATTGCAGCTCTCAACAACCCCATAAGTACTACCAACCATGTAGGCAGTGAAATAATCTCAGTTTGACTTTAAGGAAGGATCCAATTGTTACTGAATAGGTGGATTAATATTAAAAAATATTACCCTTGTTGCCCTATAATAAATACATTAAAAGAACTATTGTTCAGTACAGGATGCTTATAAATAGATATGGAAATGTGGCTGGCTAAGGCATGATATATGGCTTTTTCCAGTCCAAATGCTTCTAGAATGAACATTGATTTATTTTGAGGTAACTTAACTATAGAAAAATAATTATTAAGTGTTCAGTCTAAACAATGATATGGGTTTATCTATTTAAGCATTTTTATTCTACCACATCTGATAGCTTACAACATACTGTATCCATAAAACCCATGAAACTCACTCCATTAAAACCAGACCGAAATATAGTAATTGCTATCTAACTGGTTTTTATGGATACTGTGATATTTACATACATTTATAATTACTCTGTCAATTCTATATACTATTAGAGAAATAAAGCAAGACATAAACATTAAATATTTCAAAATTAAAACATTTCCAACTGTTCTGTTTTTAAAAGGTAACTTTTGAAATACATAAACAGAATCTTTCCCGGATGTTCAGGGAATATGAAGAGAAAGGAGGAGAAGGCTACAGTGCTGGTCCATCATCCATTATTAGAACAGTTTCAGGTATTAGTAAAAATGCTGACGTTACAGAGAAAGTCCACCTTCTTGAAAAAAAAGGAGCTGACACTTCTATAGTTGATACTGAAAACAGAAGCATGAACAACAGCATTTTGGAAGATGAAAGTAGATTACCTGATTTTGAAGAACACAGTAATTTAGAAACAAAGAAAGAAAAAAACAAAACAGAAAATATTCAGAAAACTCTTGATTTAAATGAAGCTCCTCGTTTGGATCTTCCCCTACAAGCCCAAGTGACAAAACAGAGCTTAGAACATACTGCTGAAATTATTGGAATAAACCATGAAGAAAAAGAAATAAGTACCAGTGACTCACAATCACCTTTAGAAAATCTTGAAACACTAGAAAGTCCAGAAATGTTAGAAATTGTAACACCAGAAATATATGTGGAGGAAGATGAAGATTTTGTTGATTTAAAAGAGGAGACCAATCTGGCACTTACATCAGAACAATGTGTTCCAAAATCCATTGAAGAACATGATTTGTGCAATAGCCAAGTAACCCCAGTTGTACAACAGTGCACTGCTTCTTCAAAAGAACCTGTTTCAATAGAAGTAGTACCTGAAATTGTTGAAGGATCAATTGTTGAAGGATCAGTGGAAACAGAACAGCAGGATTGCTTGCCAGAAATCAGCGGTCCTGAAATAAACAGAGCTCAGCCAACTTCAGACACTGGGAATAACATTGATGACAAAAATACTAATCAACCCCAAACCAAGACAGTTGTAGATAGCACACAACCACAGACTTCAGAAGCAATAATTGCTTCAGATAAGAAAATTGCCAGACTTGATGTTTCCAGCATTGCATCAGATACTGAAAGATTAGAATTAAAACCTCATGCAAATCCAGAAGTAAATCATCCTAGAGCCATTTCTGAGGTAGGTTTTTCACTACTATCTACTTAAGTAAGTTAAAAAATATTTACCAGATAGCATGATTGTATGAGTCTGTTGTGTGTGTGTGTGTGTGTGCACGTGCAAAAATGTCTGTTTATTTAGCTAACTTTTTATGGCAGTTATAATTATGAATGCTAACAGATTTGTAAAGTGACCTAGATAGATTAAATGTTTTAACTGCAAATATTGCAAGGTTGAGTTTAAAATGTCACATATTTTTTCTGTATTAAAATGTTTTAATAATTTACAAATAGGATGCATGCAAGATTTGCATCACTTATGCATTATTCCTAATTAAAGTGATGTTCCTAAGTGCTTCCCTCCTGCAGAAATACCTTCCAATGGATAATCATCAAGTTACATCACACTTCCTCAAAGGAGGAAAATCACAGGCAGCAGCAATTTATGCACCCTATGTGGTAAGGTCTAGCTGCTGCTTATTCTTCCCTTGGCTGGCAGAGATGGTGGCATAGTTGCTAAGTAGTATATAGAATTGATATGACTGCTTAAGCATAGTCCTCAAATTATCATGATTTTATAAAATTAGTATTGACTATATCATACCTGTAGAGTATGAACAGCTTTACCTGGAATTAGATATTTGCTAAGGCTCAGATGAAATCTTCCGCTTGGCTTACCTCTCTCTCGATATATATTGTTTACAAAGACATCTAGGCAGTATGATTCATCAGATCAAAATGTAGCAACTCCTGCAGATGGGCAGAGAAAGGATTCTAGATCTACCATGTTCCGTATCCCTGAATTCCGATGGTCTCAAATGCATCAGCGCTTGCTTACAGATCTTCTCTTTTCTATAGAAACAGATGTACAGATGTGGAGAAGGTAATGTCTACGAAATCTTAGGCAGTTTACATAGTTTAAGCAAAATCTGTAAAACTGTGTGTTAATTAGTTTAAAAGAGTTGAATTATATTTTTAAATGGACGAATTGTAATATATAACCGAGTCCTCAAAGTTGAATTGGAACTTTTTGTGACCAAGTTGCAGTAGCATCTTCTGAAATGCTACACATATCAAATCTTTTTTTAAAGTGTCGATTGAATAATATTTTCATATAATTCAAGGATCGTTCAGGATGAAGAATCACATTGCATTAAAAATATATTTTCTATACATTTTTTCCTTGTGATTTTATTTTATTTGAAGAGGAAAATAATGCTTCTTCAAAACTCAATTCTATAAGCTGTTTTTTCCTTTCAAACTTGTTCTAGTTTACTGAAACACTAGGGTTGCTTTTTTAAAATGAGGTTCAGCAACACCCAGAATTACTGAAAAGAAATTGCACAAGACGTTCCCTTGAGCATTAGGATGTTATTTAAAAAACAGAATAAACTATTAGAAAATGTTCTGTGCGAGATTAGATATGAATAGAAAGGACCATTGTCTAACTGTCCAATCTGAAGCTACCCTACTTATCATATCTATGGAGTTTCTCAGTCATCCAGGTCATGGTTGTCCCAAAGGTGCTTTTTCAAAAGGCAACTGAACTTTGTTTTTCCTTGAAGATGTTTCACTTCTTATCAAAGAAGCTTCTTCAGTTCTGAGTGAACTCTGAACACTCGTAACCAAAAGAGCCTCTTGGATGAGAAGTGAAACGTCTTCAGGGAAAAAAAACCAAACCCAGTTGCTTTTTTGAAAAAGCACCTTTGGGATACCCAACTCATTAGTTTTAGTCTATTGATTGACCAAAATGAAAATGTATTAAATCGCATGCAGTGAATTCTTTGGTGAAAGCCCAAGAAATAGAAGGAATTTATTGCATTTATTTGTTGTAACAGGAATTAAATTGCTTTCATTTTTATTATTCTTTTTGCTTAGAAAGTGAAGTGTGCAATATCAGTTACTGGTTTCCTCTTAAGGGGAATGAGTTCAGATCCATTTTGTTAATTTATTTTATCAAATTTAAACACCACTCATATCACTGTCTTAAGTGACCCTTAAGGTGAAATCTGATAATTTATTCAGTGTTTTTTTTGCAGGCATTAGATAATTGGGATTCCGAATGATAAATATTCATCATGTACTTAAACATAGTTTGTGGAGTTCTGTGTTCTGGAGAAATTAGAAGGATAAGGAGAGGGCATTTTCAAGTTAAGATGAAGATGCATTGGTAACTTAGAATGCTGACGTGTAATTCTTGGCTGCAGGAGAAATTTCTGATTGATAAAAGTAAATAATATTTCAATAAATAAGTATTTTGTAACACTGCAAGAGAAATTACATATATCCTGTATATTTTATTTTGGAGCAGTCATTCTACCAAGACTGTGATGGACTTCGTGAACAGCAGTGATAATGTCATCTTTGTACATAACACAATTCATCTTGTCTCTCAAGTGATGGACAATATGATTATGGCTTGTGGTGGCATATTACCTTTGCTTTCAGCTGCTACCTCTGCTACGGTAAGAAATTCAGTTTCTAATACACAAGTGGTGCTTTGTGTCTTTGTGCATTGGATTATACTAAACTAAAATTATGCTCACATATGCTTGCTTAGGGCTCTGCTGGAGGGGGGGATTTGTTCGGTGAGCCAACACTAAAAAACTGAATTATGTGACATGGATTTTGCCTTTTTTTCCTCTTGAATAAAAAAGGATATATGAAAACATTCTCTCAGATCCAATCTAAGTCTATTAAAGATGAGATACTTGGAATCAGTCTGTTTCTTTCCCTTCCTTGCCCAAATTTACTCATGTTCTATAATATTATCCAGGAGCAGTTGCAGCCTTGTGATTGACGCACTGCCATTTATATATGTTTATGACATATCAGTTTATCAGTTTCTTCTTCCAAGACCAGGAAACAATTTTTGACGGGGATACCAGATTGGAGTGGTAGCCTATTTTGTGTTTTTGGCCCTTCTAATCTTTTTTGCTGTTAAAATCTTGCCATTAGTGCAATTTTTGCTTTACTGAAGAAGTTTACCATAGAATAAAATAATTTTGGGACATTTCATAATTAATTTAAGACAGGATTCTCAAATTTTTTGAACCAGATTGCCACTTAAGGAATAACATGTGCATTTATTCATGCACCTTTTAGCCTCATATGTTATCCCTTTCCCTTATTCTCAGAAGTCCCATTGGGACACCATGACTTTGATGCAGTTCCTTTGCCTATATATAACAGGGCACCATGACTGTCTGCTGAAAACAAAAATGTGTGATGTGCTGTCATAAATTTTCCTTTCTGGGAAATAGGCAGGAATTACAGAGGGTTTTCGTAGTAACTGACATGGAACTTTTGTATCCAGTAAAGGGCTTAAAGGGAACAAGATTATCTCTGTTGGCATGTTGCCTAATCATTTTTTCTTTCCCAAGAATGTGCCCATCACTGTTCACTAGATTGCTAACTTTTGTAAGTTAAAATCACATTCTGACTTAATTATGTTTTTACAATTTTGCTGAAATATTTGTCCATTTTATTTCTATTTCAGATCTTTCTCTGTAGTAATTTAAAGTTTGTTTATTATGCTATCTAGGCAATCAAGGTCATTTGAAGTTATACTTGCTTCTTCATGGAACCCGTTTTGAAGCAGTTCTCTTTTATTTTATTTATAAATAATAGAAATTATTTATATTATTTGGTCTAGTGAATAAGGCACAAAGCTAGAACCAAGAGAGTACAGCATGAAAGCTGGCTGAGTGACTTTAGGCCAGTCATCTATTTCAGCCCACAAGGTCAGGCTCAGATAATAAGCCAATTGCTGAATTCCTTCAATACTCAGTTGACTTATTAGAACAGCATACTGTATTTTTAGGGAATAATATATTATAGCATCAATACAACAGAATTTTTTTTAGAGAACATTAAGGTAAATATTGAGAAAAGAGTTAATCATTAAAACACTAAGGAACTTTTATAATCCTAATTGATATTTAACAGAATTGTAAAAATGAATATGAGCAAACATGTTACTTAGCTTAGCCAATGAGTAAATGTATTTTAGAATTTTAATTGGGATTTTTAGCACAGGCTTTTAATTTAATTTATTCTTAATTCTTCTGTATTTATTGTTATTTATCGATTTTAATTTCCTGTGCACCGCCCTGAGTCCATTTCGATGGAGAAGGGCGGTTCTATAAATCTAAATAAATAAAATTAAATTAAATTACTGTTGAGTAACCTTCTTCAATCATTATCCTCTTAATTTCTTAGAATGAGAAAATAGAAATAATCCTGTTCCAACAGTAATTGGAACCAGTGTTTATTATTCATATTGTTATTAGTTCCTAGATTGTTGGATAAATAAATTGAGACATTTCAACCATCAATTCCATTTGTACAGCTAGTCCTCATTTAGTGACCAGAATTGGGACCGGTAACGTAGTTGTTAAATGCCATAGCCACTGTGAAAAATCATGTAATCATGACTACTTACAATTTTATTGCAGCTTCCCCTTTTCTCCACAGCCTGATCCTTTGGAATGCTTACCCACCCTTTGGTAGTTGGGATAACTAGCAAAATGAGAATTAATGTTTGAGTTTATATTTATTGAAGAGGAAAGGATTAAAAGAAAGTCAGGAAGCAAACAATGGAGAATATAATTGAAAGGAATATATTAGTGCCGGCTAGTGTAAAGGGTTCCTGATTACAGCTTTCATAGTTTGGTACCCCTGTTTTGTTATTGTAGCTTCAAATAGTTGCTGCCTGAGGCAGTTGCTAAGTGAGATCTACCTGATACACAATCATAGTACACATTAGACTATGGTAATTTAGGAAGGTATATAAAAATAAATCATTTTCCATTCTCCAGCATGAATTGGAAAGCATTGAGCCAACTCAAGGATTATCAGTGGAAGCTTCCATAGCATTCCTTCAAAGGTTAATTAGCCTTGTGGATGTATTGATCTTTGCAAGTTCCCTTGGATTTACTGAAATTGAGTCAGAGAAAAATATGTCATCTGGTGGAATTTTACGGCAATGTCTTCGACTTGGTAAGCAAATAGTTGTTAGCATCGAGATTTAAAAAAAAATAATTTGATAAGTTATCTTAAATATATTCACAAAGAAAATTCCTATCAAAGTTATAATGCCCCTGTATCCATCTCCCCTCACCCACGGTGGCAATTTTTGAACCATGGAGCAGTGGGCGGGGCAGCCAGCCTCCCAGCCAGCCAATGTGGGCTGGGGTTGTGCAAGAAGCCCATTGAGGTGAGGAGGGAGGGAAGCCCCAGTGAGCTGCCCAGGAGGGTCGGATTAGAACACAGCTCCTCATGCATTGAGACATGGAGGGAGGAAAGTCCTGGCCCACCCATCCTTACTGCCACCCCCTCTCATCCCTGGCGATTGTGGTTCTCGCACTGCCGCTTCCCCAGAGGTAGTGCATTTTGGAAATCAGATTGCAGCAACATTGAATGTTTTACACATTCCATTGTAATTAAAAAGGAGGAAAATGAAATATCACACAACTGAAAATTAATTAAATATCTCAATAGAAATATCCCTAAAATGTATCCTTTCATTTTAGTATGTGCGGTAGCCGTCAGAAATTGTTTGGAGTGTCAGCAACAGCATATGTTAATGAAGCCTAGTGGAGAAAATGTTAAGCATCAGAAAATAATACAAAGCCTTATAGCCTCAGGAAGGTCTGGAGCAAAGGTAAGTGGATTTTTTAAAATCAGTACTGGCAAACGATGATTTCCCCCCCTCCTCTGTATCTGGACAACCATTTGAATATGAGCCAGCAGTGTGCAGCAGCTGCCAAAAAAGCCAACACAGTTCTAGGCTGCATAAACAGAGGGATAGAATCTAGATCACGTGAAGTGTTAATGCCACTGTATAGTGCCTTGGTAAGGCCACACTTGGAATACTGCATACAGTTTTGGTCGCCACGATGTAGAAAAGACGTGGAGACTCTGGAAAGAGTGCAGAGAAGAGCAACCAAGATGATTAGGGAACTGGAGACTAAAACATATGAAGAACGGCTGCAGGAGCTGGGTATGTCTAGTTTGATGAAGAGAAGGACCAGGGGAGACATGATAGCAGTGTTCCGATATCTCAGAGGGTGCCACAAAGAAGAGGGAGCCAAACTATTCTCCAAGGCACCTGGGGGCAGGACAAGAAGCAATGGGTGGAAACTAATCAAGGAGAGAAGCAACTTAGAACTAAGGAGAAATTTCCTGACAGTTAGAACAATTAACCTCTGGAACAGCTTGCCTCCAGAAGTTGTGAATGCCCCAACCCTGGAAGCCTTTAAAAAGATGTTAGATAGCCATTTGTCTGAAATGGTATAGGGTTCCTGCCCATGCAGGGGGTTGGACTAGAAGACCTACAAGGTCCCTTCCAACTCTGCTATTGTATTGTATTGTATTGTATTGTATTGTATTGGATGAATATATTTATGTGACTTTTTAATATTAATGTAAGTATTAAAAACCAAGTATGGTTGTTTAATTACCTAGACTTTTATTTTAAGTTGTATATACAATGTAATAATTCTACATAGAAATGCTGTCACTTCTCAGGAAGAAAGATGTGCTAAATGTAAGTCATAAATACTTATAGTTTATTTACATAGTTTTATTTTATTACTAGACAATCATGATCTGTTGAGTCAAGGCAGGAGTGCAAGGGGGACTGGCGGAAAGTGTGGGGTTGGGGAGACTTCCTGAGCAACTTGTGGCCTTGACTGCAAGGTTCCCCATTGACTTTTACCCTGCAAGCTTCTGACTTCCTTTTGACTTCCTCATTTAATTTCTTTATTGGAAGCTGGCATTCACCCTCAGATATCCTCCCTCCCTCCCTCCCTCCCTCCCTCCTTTCTTTCTTTCTTTCTTTCTTTCTCCCTTCTTCCCCTCCTGAGAGAGCGGATGAGAGATTGTGTGAGTGGCTGCTATGGAATGTTGAAAATGAGGGTCATGTGACTATGGCAATGGCCGAGCTACTGAAGTAGTTTTAACTTCTCCAAATTTCATTTTCTCAGAATTAATGGATCTTGGCATTCTGTAAGTCCATTTGGGGTACATTTGTTGACAAGGTTTTGCCCTATGATGGATAATTTTGCCCAGCTAAAGATCACAGTAGTATACAGATTTCAAATTTTATATAAATTTTTGATAATCTACAATTTAATTGATTTTTCATCAGCTATAGATAGATGTATCTATAGATAGATCTTCAAAATTAAATAATACATGCCCCTTTTTCTTTTGAACAGAGTCCAGTTGATATTGTAACTGGAGGGATTTCCCCAATAAGAGATATTGACAGACTTCTACAGGATATGGATATTAATCGGCTACGTGCAGTGGTATTCAGAGATATAGTGAGCAACTTTTCCTACATAATCCCTTCTTTTAATACTCATGTTTAGTTGTTAAACTTATGCATCTTCCAATGATACCAAAATATAACAGTGTATGTCAAGAATTGTAAAATACTGTGGGACTAGCATATCAGGAATTGAGATCGTGTGAAAAGCTGAAGGTTATATTAACAGTTGTTTCTGCAAGTGGATCCAATTTTGTGAATATTTTTAAAATTGGAGTGCATTAAAAACCAGAATGTTATCACTGTGTTCCTACAATATTTGAACCATCAGGACAACCCAAGTTCTTTCTATTTAAAGAGTAGAACTGGAATGAGTCCAAATATTTTTAGTACATCACCAATACATGTCAATAGAATGCCAATAGACATTTCCCAATTCTGAAGCTGTAGATGTTTTACTTCACTCAAATATAAAACTAGAATAATATATCGATTGCCTAGATTAGAACGTTTCTACATGAGAAGAAATCTCTGTGTAACAGAACATTCACAATTATAAAACAAAATGTTCTGCTATTTTATCAACATATGCGATTAGCAAAGATCGGGATTTAGTCCAGCATTAAATGAGCAAAAAGGGAGAGTTCTAACTGTGCTTCTGCAAATTTTAAATGAATTCTGAATTCCACTGCTACTCCTGGATAAAGAGACTTTGCTTATGCACTCATCATAAGACATTGTGGGGAGCTCTTTGAAACAGTTGTGGTAAGCTGTTTTATCGAGCAACAGACGTGAAAGGATGCTTTGCTTCTGAAAGAATCACTCCATGTGATTCACACAGCTCTAATAAATAAATCCATGTATATATATTTGTTGTAGTTTCCTTGAGAAAATTATTTTGTGATAGTAATGTGTAATTCAGGTCTTAGTGTAGGACAATAAAGTAATTTTTATTTGTTTTTGTTCTTTTAGGAGGACAGTAAGCAGGCACAGTTCTTGGCTTTGGCTGTAGTGTATTTTATCTCTGTACTCATGGTATCAAAATACAGAGACATTTTGGAACCTCAATATGAACGGAGGCAATTTCAACCTTCTCAGTCACCCAAAATAGGTTAGTACTGTAGGCACCTGGAAATATACTTTATTGATTAGAGTAGGATATACATAAAACTATAAATTTCAACAACTATAAGACATGTGCCTTCAATTCCTAGAATTTTTAGTATTTGCTGTGCTTACTGGAGAATTCAAACAGGATTTGGAATCCATACAACATTTATGATGTTGGGGAATACTCTTAAAATCATTGGCAGGCCATACAGATCTACTATTCAGTAAATATATTCATGCAGGACTATATTCATAGATAGGACTGTTCTATTCATTTATATAATTTGGGGGCATAATGGTGAATATTTTTAGATTAGGTTCTATTCAGAATAATCTTTGTTAACATTCTGAATAATTCATTGATGTATGATATTGGTTTTGATTATGAAAAATGTTATTAATAGCATACTTTCATATTTGTACTTTAAAAATATGAATTGAAAGATTATTTTTAATCTGCTACTTGAAAATTGATGATAAAAACTTCTGATTATTACTTCTAAATATGGAGTTAGTTTATTAGCCCTCAGAGAACCTGGGAACTGATCATCCATTTCTGCTTACTATCCAGAACATTATTTTTTAATATTTCATTGGTTTAATGCAAGTTTAATAGATAAAAAATATATTAGTAGTAAACACAAAATAGGATCACTGTCCTTCAGAAATTAACTGAGTGATACCTTATGTTCATACATGGATATAAATTAATATAGATTAGATTAGATTACAGATTAACAGAATTGGAAGGGACGTTGTAGGTCATCTAATCCAACCCCCTACCCAAAAAAAGTGTATAATCACATTTAAGAAATGCAGTCTAAGTCCAAATGCAACAATGTGTTTAGCTGGATAAATTGATCATGTCAAGTAGATAAATAGATTGGAATAGACAAATTTGTGCATTAATTTATTAGTAAGTAAAGAGTCCTGTTGTTATTGCTTGTAAGATCTTATGACTGAAAAATTCAAAGTGGTGAAGTTCCAGATAATTACTAGATGTCAGGAAAGAGATATAGAAGTGGCATACTTCCCAAGTTGGAGGATTCTGCTGAAAATCAACTTTTTAAGAATAGCAAGATTGGATGGAATCTGGAACTAGTTATAGCAGACCTGTACTATATAGCATAGCATAGCACAGCACAGCACAGCACAGCACAGCACAGCACAGCATAGCTTAGCATAGCATAATCTTTATTGTCATTGTATTTAAATACAACAAAATTGGTTTTAACCTCACTGGTGCAAAATTATAGCAGAAAAGAAAAAAGAAAGAAGAAGAAAAAAGCTAGCGCGTGCATGGAGTGATTGTGGTTTTATTTAAAAGTCTCAAGGATAGAAACTATCTTTAAATCTGTTTGTTCGGCTGGCTATACTTTGATGTCGTTTGGTAGAAGTGCAAAGAGACGCTGACCAGGGTGTGAATCATCTCTGAGTATCTTCTTTACTCTGTTAAAGCAACAAGATCTGGCGATGTCATCCAGTGGTGTCAAAGGGCAACCAATGGTTTCTTGTGCCGAATTGATCACTCTCTGTAGTGCCTTCCTGTCCACAGCTGTTAAACCAGCATACCATACTGTAATGCAATAATATTCTGTACATTATAGTTTTAATTGTTTTCTAGATTCACCATGTTCTTTTTGACAAGTTGTAGATTGTCTACCTAACAAGTTCCTTTTCAGCCCCAATAATCTGATAACTGAATAAGTAAAGAGACCTTGTAAGTATTATATTTTAATTGCTCTAGCATAGAACCTAGTTGGAATTCTTAGTTACAGTAACCTCTAGTATTGTCCATATGATGAATTAAGAGCAGAAAACTTTAGGAACAGATATTTGTTGGAATTTTTGTTAAGACAGCGGTTGTTCATAAAATAATCTGATCACTTTGAAGGTAATTCTGATGTTTTATACTATATTTTATATATCTCTCAAGTTAAGGAAGAACAATGTGAAGCTATTACCACTTTAAGTCAGGAACCTGCCAAGCAGCCAGAAAGTGTGACGTCTCCACTAAGAAAGGATTCTGGAATTCAGGAGGAAGCATATTCTGGATCAGGAGACAATTCTGAGATGGTTACTGAATCAGAAAGACAAAGTATAAGTACAGGTCCAGATGCAATCAGTGAAATATTATGTACTCTTTCTTCAGAAGTTAATAAATCTCAAGAAAATAAAAACGAAGTACATAATGAGGTTGATGGTAAAACTGCATCCTCTGTACAAACTGCAAAAAACGTCAATGTGAAAGACATCCTAAGAAGTTTGGTCAGTGCTCCTGCAGATGGGGCCACAGTGGACCCTACTGTTCTTCCACCTGTTTTTCTTGGAGTCCTTGGTGATGGTGCCACTGCACAACCAATACAATTTCAATCTTTTGACAGGTAAGGATGATTAAACCTTGACTTATATAAAATGATATATAAAATAAGTTTTTAAAAAATTAAATATTTTCCCTGCGAATAAACTTTATAAATCTAAAAGTATAGTATAGGGCAGCGATGGCGAACCTTTTTTGGCTCACGTGCCAAAAGCGGGGGGAGCGTAGGGGGGTCGTGTACGGGTGTGCCACACCCATAATGCTTTGCGCACAACTCCAATACGCATGCATGCACGACCAGTGCTCCCCCCCCCCCCAATTTTTGGCGTGCTTTAAATGTGCCTTTTCCAGAGACTGTATAGGAGCCTGGGGAGGGAGAAAACAGCTTCCCTCGCCCACCCGGGGGCCCTCCAGAGGCTTCAGGAACTTCCCTGAAGCCTCCAGAGCATGAAAAACTGGCCCTATGGGCAAACTGGAAGTCCATACCCAAACTTCCAGTTTGTCCATAGGGCCAGTTTTTTGCGCTTCGGAGGCCTCTGGAGGGCAAAAAATGGCCCTAAAAGGGTGAAATCAGCCTGCCAGCATGCACATATGTGCTGGCCTGCTGACAGGGCAATGCCTTGCGTGCCTGACAAATGGCTCCAGGTGCCACCTGTGGCATGCGTGCCATAGGTTCACCATCACAGGTATAGGCAATCCTCGACTTATGACTGAAATTGAGCCCACTTTTTTTGTTGCTAAGTGAGACAGTTGTTAAGTGATTTTTTCCCCATTTTATGATCTTTCTTGTCACAGTTTTTAAGTGAATCATTGCAGTTGTTAAATTAGTAACATGGTGGTTGTGAATCTGGCTTCCCCATTGACTTTGCTTGTCAGAAGATCACAAAATATGATCAAATGACCTCAGGACATTGCAACCATCATAAATATGAATCAGTTGCCAAGTGTCTGAATTTTGATCATCTAACCTGGGGACATTGCAACAATCATAAGTGTGAAAAACTGTCATGTCACAAACAAGCTTTTGCAGATGGTAGAAAGGAAAGTCAGGGTTTTTCAGGATTGCTTTGTGCTGTTTTGAAGACTTTGCATTATAGGGAATTAATTCAGAAGCATAAGCATAAATTAGTATTGTTGCAATTTTAAGCAGTTTGAATAATGACATAAAAGATAGTATAGTTTTTTATGCCAGACTGCAGAGTATAATATATTCCTTCTGATGCTTCATTGCAAGGCATGTGATTTCCTTTCAAAACTTTATTAGAATAAAAGGACACTGACAGTGTAAATTGAAACATACATAGTTACTAAGAATAGGGATTTCATGAGAAGGTGTGTGCATCTCTAGAACATAATTTACTTTATAATAAGTAGGTAAACTATTAAAATGAATTTTAATGTCATGCATTTCTGTACCAAGCACATGCAACATTCTATTCATGTTCAATGTATATTTGTAATTAGCATCTAGGATTGTTAATTCTTTGATAAAATAATTTAATTTACAATTAACAATTAATTAAATTAACATCTTTGTCACATGCATTCTATACTTTGCATTCATCAATTAATGGAATAACATTAGTGAGATGTGCAGCATATGAATTTAATAAATGCATAAACCAAATAAAAAATTGGTTACTATCAAATTGTCTTGTAGACTAAATACTATACAAGTGAATGAACGTAGGGCAGTGTTTGTTAAAGGAAAAATAACCATTAAAAAGTGAAAAACTTTCCATGACTAAAGTTGTTTTTTTAATGCTCGATTGTTCAATTTTATTCATTCGAGTTAAATAAACCACCATGTTTAATTAAAAACTATATTCTTGGCTTTATACAGGTGTATGACTTTGCTTACTGAGCTTCTAAATTTCCAGTTATTATGCAGATTTAAAAAAGTGATCAAAATTAATTTGAATGCATTGGTGAATACAAATTATGTTGCTGCATTAAAGGGGCAAAAACTAAAACTTGAAAAAAAGATTTTCTTGTAAGATTTTAACATGTGGTGGAACCTCGTCCCATTGTCTGCTCCCATTGTTTCCAGTTTTGTGTGTGTTCGCGCATGTGCTACTGTGTTAGGTTGATTGTGGGTAGAATGGGTTATGACCTGTTGTTCAGGAAATGAGCTGTTTTATCTCCAGGGACATCACAATACTAACATTACAGTTGGAAACTTGGAGCAAGCTGGCTTCAGGATGCTCTGAGAAACTTAGTGTATCTGGTTTATATTTAATGTATTGTTTAGTGTGGAACACAGGGCTTTGTGAATTAATTTTTGGGGTTGGGGGAAGAAGAAATCTTGTTCATTTTTCCCCCTATGTAGAAAAATATCTCTGGGAATTTCAAAGCATCTCTCTGATCCTACATTTATCTCAGGAATGTTGTGTCAGAAATCAAAACTCTCCTCATATTTTAAGGATTATCAACTCTTCAGCCATAGCTGGAGAATATACAGTAACAGCTATGTGAGTGAGGTTAGCTGAAAGGCTGGCAGGTTGTGAATTTTTGCAAACAAGAAGATGATGTGTGCTTATTCCCATACCCAAAACTACTCTTTTATCTTACATAGAGATCCAATCTGGTGATTAGTGGGTGCCAGGGATCTATCTTGATAAAGGTTCAAGGCCTGGTCTGTTTTTTTCATTAAGGAAGTAGAAACAGTCAATTGACAGACTATTTGCGGTATTTATTTTCTATAGACTTCCGGGGGCAAAAATACTATTTCATTTCATTTTTTAACAGTAGAAATGTTGGAAATTATCTAAAGTCCTGCTGAATAAAATAAATGAAGCAAAATTATCCATGGTCTAGTTATTAAAAGTACTGAAATATGATCTTACATTTTTCAGTTCTTTAAAAAGAATGGTAGAAATAGTTCTTTGCAATGAAAATTAAATTTGAAGGCCAACTTTTTCCTATTTTTAAGGTATCTCAAGAGTTTTTGCAATGTTTTTATGTTAGCATGTTTATATATTTATCCTAACACATAAGCTCATTAGTCTCTGTCAAATATGCAAATTAACTGAATTATGGGAATGTACTTTTATTATTTCATTAGTGATCAGTTTTGAAGAAACAGATGAAATAAATAATGGAAGTGTTGTGGACATTTCAATTATTGGTTTAAAAGTGGGCACTTGGCAACCTTAGGGTGAAAGTTTGGAGAACGAACCTTCACCCTCATCCCACACCTGAGCTACAGATATTCGCCACTTAAGAACATAAGAACAGCCTTGCTGGAACAGGCCACAGCCCATCCAGTCCAGCATTCTGTCTCACACAGTGGCTCCCCATTTGCTTCAGGGTATTCCCAAGCAGATGTCTTCACCTGCTTATGATTCCCTGCAAATGGCATTGAGAAATATCCTGCCTATCTCTCCATGCCGGAGGGTGTCCTTAGGCATCCATAATGATAGCCATTGATACCCTTGTTCTCCATGAACTCATCTAATCCTTTCTTAAAGGTGTCGAGGCTGACAGCTGTCACCACTTCTTCTGGCAGGGAGTTCCATAGACCAGTGATCCTCTGGGTGAAAAAGTACTTCCTCTTATTTGTTTGAGGTCTAGCTATCAAAAGTTTCATGGAGTGCCCCCTAGTTTTAGTGTTGTGCGATAGGGAAAACAGTTTTTCCTTTTCTACTTTGTCCACACCGTGCATGATTTTATAGACTTCAATCAGGTCACCTCTCAGGCGCCATCGTTCTAGAGTGAAGAGGCCCAGCCGTTGCAGCCTCGGATGGTAAGGAAGGTGTTCCACTTGGCAGCCTGTCCTCACTTATGGCCATAGGAGTGCTTCAAACTCCCTCATCTCTGTATCTCCTCCCCCAAGCCTTTTTGGCTTTCTAATGGCCTGCACTCCACAATCCCAGGAGACGTTTCTTGCTCCTATTGCTGATGAAGCATGTTCAGTCTGGATGTTGAACCAGGCTGGGCTACGCTTCAGCTGTGGGGGGGGGGGGAGCCTAAAGAATTTCCAGAGCCACAGGACTTAAAAGCCACTTTGGTTTTTGTTTTAATAATGGGCTTATTAATGAACAACTACCTGCCTTGCAATGTTAAGTACAGTTTGCAGGGTCCCTACATAGTCCTATACTCACATGGATACATGTATCTCTTAAAGACATAACCCAACAAATTCACTTCTTTTCATTCATACATTTGCCAATGCATACACTTTCTATAGGATGAAAAGAAGAAACGTTTTTCTTTCATTGAATGACAGTAACACTACTTCATCCTTGCTACAAATTAATGATTCAGGATCCATGGCAAAGTACTATGATAAATTGCCAATCACATACAATATCTTAACTTTTAACTTTTGATACTGCATAGCAAAATACTGTATTTTTCTATGTAGCAAAATGATGTAGCAAAAAAAAATCTGTACTTTTTTTTTGGCCATTATTAAATATTACCCCGACCATTCAAAATTAAAATATTAATCATAATAAACTTAATATACATCTAAAATTTATAGTCTTTAATCTTAAATTTTTTAAAAGTGAAAATCAAAGCTCATATTCTGATAATATGAATTTATAACCTAATAAGTTTTTGTGCAAATTTTTGTGTATGTGAAAAATATCTACAGTTATGGCTTATTTCCTTGGTTTAGGGCTCAGGTGGCTTTTGCTTCCATATTTTAATGTATACTTAACATTAGCAGTCACCCTTGTAATAATTTGATGCACACTATAACATCCATAGTGAATACCTATTCATTCATATTATTCAGAATGTCTAATCAAGCCTGGTTTAGTTACAGTAATCAGTGGAACTTAAAATGGAAAGAAATAAAGGTATCTTTTTAATAAATTTATAAGCTGCTAGAAAATGTCTACATTATATATCTGAGTTTGGAGTCAGTGTTAATGTGTTTTATTTACAAATGGCATATTTTTAATGCTATTAAGGGAATACTTTCTACCACTACTTAACAGTACTGTCAACAGAATAAATTGATTAAATAAATGGAATGTTGAAGACTTTTGGCTTATAGTTAACACCAGGTAATTAAAAAGAAGCACTGCTTTGGGAGTCCATAATATATATCAACTGTATTCCTTAGCTCATTAACAGAGGTATTGCATGTTTATGGAGCTAACTTGCAATTAAAAGTGTCTTTTATGTATGGTTAACTGGATATTTTAGATGTTTGGAATAAAACATTACTATTTAATTGAAACTGGTTTGCCACAATTATTCTTTCTAATATAAATGATGTTTGAAACATGGATTATATTCAGTTTTGAATATTTTTGAGTATTTAAGTTAGAATATTAATTTCATAGATCATTTTTATAGCAACTTATTTATAAAGTTAAAAACATATTGGTCCAGTTTATTTTAATTTTGAACTCTAGTAGTCTTTAATTTATTTACTTAAACTCTTGTGCAAATGTCTACTTTGTTTTAAGCATATTGATTCTAGTAGTTGCCTAGAACTACTTTTGTGTAGTTTTCGTTAGAAATAATATAAAGTGTTGACATAAAAGGGTAAAATCAGAAAGCGTTTCAGAGTATCTTTAAAAATTAGCAGATTTTTAATAACAATTTGGTATCCTTAGAACATATAATAACATTTTGACAATTCTGAGAAAAGAGAAGTAATATCTGAATTTCAAACTTGACTACTTTGCATAAGTCTAAATTTGTTATATATACTTTAAATAGATATTTGGCCATTCCCAAGCATTTTAAATATAGTTTGTAACATACATCTTTTCTGTCATAGGAGTGTGGTTGTGGCACCAAAGAAGTCAGTGAGCTCATCTGCAGCTACAATTAACGTGCCTGCAAATGCTGTTAGTGTGGTTTCTTCTTTGGATTCTTCCCAAGCTCCAGATGTAACTGGAGGCTCTCCAAGTAAGTGAGAGAACAGAGATGAGTTTTGCAAAATAAAATAATAAAGCAATATGATACATATTTGTAATTCAGCTACTGAGACATCATATACCACCCAACTGAAATTGTAAAGTTTAGTTTTCTTGGCTAAGAAATACTCAAAAGAATCTTAAGTACTGATCTTTTATCTTTTTTAACGTTTTATTTATTTATTACAAATTTGGCTCTTAGAATACTTTTACGTAAGTATTATGTCCCCAATTTCAATGCTGATGTTACTGCAAAGATTGTTATATGGACTTCAAGTAATAAGATGGAAAACTCTCAGCCTATCCTTTTTCATATAAATAGCTTTTAATACTGCACGTAAAGTGAGAATAGGCATTCATTTGTGGTTCCTTAAACATGTAATATGCAAATATTCTGCCTTGGATTCTCCCTTCTAGTAGAATTCCATATTTTATAAAAGAAATGCAAAAATGTTGGTAGTTACTTGTGGTTGCTTTTTCCTTCATACAACTGTGTCCAATTCTCACAGACTGCTTGGACAAGACCCTGCAGTTTTCTTGGCAAGGTTTTTCAGAAATAGTTTACATTGCTTCCTTCCTAGGACTGAGAGAGTGATTTGGCCAAGGTCATCGAACTGGCTTTGTGCCTAAGGTGGAAGTAGTATTCACGGTCTCCCAGTTTCTAGATTGATTCCTTAACCTCTGAAGCAAACTAGCTCTGATTACTTGTTCATTGCCAATAAAATTACTTGATACTGTTAACAAAGCTGAAATTGAAGTTCATTTAATACATACATACATACATACGATTTAGTGGCTGCTGAAAGAAAATATTATGTTCTCTACCTTTATATTTGTATGAAACCTTGGTTTGGAATTATTCTCTAGAGATTATTTTACCTGCCCATTGTTATCCTTATGCATCAATTAAATACCTTCATTCAATTATTGAGATGATACTCATGCAGATTTGAAATAGGAAATAATCCTGCAGGGAGAATGTTTAGGATATTTCTCATAGTTGACAAGATTTATGTTTCAGTCCTAAAGGGAGCATCAGGTAACTACTGTAAAGAAAATAAATTTGAGATACATAGTACTTAAATTTTGCAATGTGAATTAATTCACTCTTGTATTTTAAAACAGCAACAGATAACTTGAATTTTATTTTTTAAATCTTTTTTTTTCTATGTTAGGCAGCAATATTTTTATGCAAAATATTTATTTAGCCAACTACTGTACATATTCCTTTTAAAAAGAAAAAAATGTTACTAAAGAAAGGAGAAATAAAATCTGTCTCATAGCTGTAACTTTGTCATTAAACTAGTAGTTAAGTGACACCTTTGTTTGCACATATACATGCAGGTGCTTCGGGAACAACCCCTTTTCTTAAGAGCAATTTATTGCCAGATGCATTATTTGTTTAGATCCTTGGGGACCTTGAATAAACAATAAGCTTTCACTAGAAGGGTGCTAGACAGATGATCTATTTGCATTTCCTTTTATGTTCCTACATATGTCTGTAAAACTGTCAGTTTGAGGGAGCCAGTTTATCAGTGAAAGGATAAGAGAGATAAGGCACTTGGGTTCCACTTGTTTGAAGTAGCTACCACAGTTACTTGCATGTCAGTTTTAGAAGAAAACATGCTTCTGAAAGATCACACTTCCCTTAAATGAATAAAAGCCATTTTAAAATGAAAACTCGGCTGGAAGTACATTTAGTACATTTATATAAATAAGATTTATATGATGTAGTGCTTTGGAAACACTTGCAGAGCAATGCCTAACTGCGTTTTTGTGCTTTCACAATCTTTAATCTAATATATTCTTTAAGACTACTATTTTTATCAGTGCTGAAGTTATAAGCCTTAAATGGTATTTTAATCTGTAGAATCACTTGGATGTTTTTACTCTGAAGGATACAGTCTGAAATCTAAATGTGTGAAGAAATTGATTGGATTTTTTAAAATATTGTTTCATATACTGTATATAGGAAATGTAAAATTTGAGGTTCAATTCAATGTGTGGCATTTTGTATATGTTTAGCTTTAGGTTTTATCTTATTCATATTAAGTTCCACAGTTGTTTTAATTTTTTAATCAACTGACCAAGTAATTTTTTAAACGTGCACAATGTACAATTCCCTCCCCCGCTAACTAGTTAATTACGTTTGGAGTGGAACTGCTAGATTGCTAGATGGAATTGCTTCTCCTTTCTAAGGCAGGCATTAGCCTGAACAGATGTGCTGCACTGCTATTTACATTCTACTGATTCTAGCAGTATGGAAAATGTGATTTGAAGTAGCTTGTGCTGCAATAAAACTTCATTTTATCTGGGCACCAAGCCAAGTTTTTCATCATAAACCAAGCTCTTCAGTTAGTTAGTGGTAACCAAAAACTCTGTTGCTGACTCGGAATTCCAACATCAGGAGCTGATATCTCAAATAACTTAATATTGTCCTGTTAGATTTATAACTTGCCACATCCCAAAGGATCAGAGTTAGTAGCAACTTAAAAGGAAGAACATTTATTATAACAGATTTTTAGCTTGCGTACTTACTTTTTTTTGGCTCCTGATCTTTGTGATAGTTGTAAGTTTATTTTTTAAAATATAAATATTATGGAAAAAGTGATCATTTTCATACACACACACACACACACCTATATTTTGCTTTCTCTCATTTTTAACATAGATTCTTTATTACAATTTACAATTGCAAATTTCTTAAGATGCAGGATACCATAAGTAACAATATACCATAGAAGTTTCCTTGCAGATATTCATTTTTAAAATAATTTAAAAAAAACCTCCAAATACAGAAGTTAAGGAAAAAAACATGGAAAACGTGTGATAAATCTAAAGTTTTTATATTTTGAGATATTCAAAATTTTTGGGACACAATTTAATATCATGTCTTCACTTTTACTTTTTCATGATTCTAATATAACGTTACAATAAAATATAATTAGTACACATGAACATGTTTCTGTGTGGACAACCTTGCAAGACTGACACTGTCTTGCAAGTCTGAAATGTGTTTCTGCCAGTCACCTTTACAGCCCGAGGGAGGGTCCATTTTGACATGTTTGTCACTCCCACATTCCATCGCCCATTCCTATTCCCATTATCAGAAAACTATCAGGACCTGGGATTTTTTACGTAATTGTATTGATCTAATGGCATGCATTATTTCTTGCAGAGATAATGTTTCAGCTAAATGCATTTTTGATTCTGAATGATATGAAGATTTATTTTAATTAATAAATCTTTATTTGTTCATTTATTATTCTGAGACGGAGTAGAGAAGGTGGTTGTGCAACAGCTTTAGAGAACTTTAGAGGAAGTTAATTATCTGGATGTTTTTCAGTCTGGTTTCAGACCCAGATACAGGATAGAAATAGTATTGGTCACAGTTTTGAATGACCTTTGGTATTGGCAGGATGGTGATCCTCTCCCATCCAGTTGGTTTTTAGCTTTGGTTTAATTTTCCTAATTTTAATTGATTTGTGTTATTTTTTAAAAACGTTTTAATTATATTGTAATTTTCCCAAAGCCACTTCATAAGTGAGTTGACAGCACAAAATACAAATAAATAAATGAATAAATAAATAAATAAATCTTCGTCATTTTTCAGAAAATACATTTTGTATTCATTCTTTCTTCTGTGTTACCTATTGAAGAAGAAAACAAAAAGAAAATAGAAAGAAAAAAGAAAGAAAGAAAGAAAGAAAAAGAAAGAAAGGCTTTAGGATTAGTATCTGTATCTCAGTCACAGTTGTTCATTTGTTAAAAACAAAAAGCATCTAAAATTACTTATATTCTACTTTCTATGGGGGAGTATTCAAAAAAAATAAGGGGAACTCGACTTCCGGTTTTCGTGAGCGACGGACGTGTTTGATACAGTCTGCCACTTGCTGTCCTGTGGGCCCCCTGGGGACCACAGGGGATTTTGTAGGAACCCCCTGCCGTACGGGCGTCTTTCCAGCCTCGTCCCAGGAGCCGGGAGGCAGAAAGGGGGGATTTGCCCTTTCATCGATGGACTCCGGAATTAATGGAAGGATTCGGAAGCTGGCTGGAGTGCTGGGGATGGAGGATCTTTCCTAATCTTCAGGTCTGCAATTGAGGGACAAGTGAATAGCGTGAGCTTTACCTTCAATCAATTTTAAACGGAGAATGGAGGGGGGATTTAATCTGTTTTGACCCCCTCTCGGAATAAAACGGCGTCTGAAAAAGTTCTCCCCAGGAATGGGGAGAATGAAAGAACTAGTCTTCCACCTGAAATAGCAACAGTTTTAAAAAATTGTATCTACATTATCACAGTTGCAATATTGTATCGAAGCTTTTTGCAACAGGAAAATGAAACTTTCACTCTTCTTCCTGTGAGGGGCGGGGAAGATGGCTTCTCTTTGTTCCCTGTCGGAAACTTTCTCTTTGTCTATGAACTTTTCCTTTGGCGTTTGAAATTGCAAGATCTTAAACTACCCAGCTAAATTTCTCCTCGGGAAACCTTTGGTATCTCTCCCAATACGTGGACATCCAGATTGATTTTGATAATACAATTTCTTCTTTTTGGTTTCTTTGGCTTTCTTGGTTTTATGTGATATCCGGACTGAACATTTATTCAGGTTGTCCCGACACCTCGGACTTCATCGGCTGCTTGCTTTTCTGACACCATTTTTTTTTTTTTTACAAATTGGAACTTATAATCGGAACAATGGCTTCTAAAAAACCACCTATTGCAAAGTCCTCTTCTGCTCCATCATCAGCCCGCTCCAGCCCAGTTATGCAGCAGACAAAGATTACCGCATTGTTACAAAAAGAAGGGACTGCCAAGAGCACTCAGGAATTGACAACAAAGGAGCTGTTGGAGACACAAAGAAATACAATGGATACTAAACAAAAAATTGAGGCATTGGAGGGGGGGGGTCAGCTGAGATGAGGGAAGAGGTAAAGGAAATTCGGAAGGAAAGCGCAGAATTGGGATGTCATATGACCAAGATTGAACTTGAAAGAATGTCTTTTTTTCTCAGGTTCCAGAATGTACCAGAGATAGAAGGAGAAGATCTTAAAGATCTTATGAGTACAATTTTAGCAGATTATATTAAAAGGAATAAAGAACAACTGTGGTGGGATATGGACCTGGTTTATAGAATTAACTTATACCATACGCTATAATAAATGATGTACCAAGGGAAGTCCATATTAAATTTTTAAGGAAGTCCACAAGGGATGAGATATTGAGGGCCCAGCGGGGAGGACCTCTGAAATATCAGGAAAAAGAAGTTGCTATTCTGAAACAAATTCCAAAAAAAATTAGAGAGATAAGAAGGAAATATTCCTTCTTATCCAAAATATAAAAAAGAAGTTTGGCTCAAATGGTTGCTGCCAGAAGAAATGTTGGTCTTTTGGGAAGGAGGCAGAATTAGACTTAAAACATTAAGAGAGGTGGAGGCCTTTCTTCAAAAGCATTCCTCACTCCTAGGAGACAAAGAAGAGGGAACAGGGGGGGCCGTGGCTCCGCCCGTCGATGAGAATGGAGAAGAAGAATCAGTAGCAAAAAGACTCAGATCTCAAAAATGATTTTATTTGAAATTTTACTGTGATAGTTGTATTAGATGGCGATGAAAAACATGATTGAATGTACGAATTATACAATGTAACATATGTATGCTTGTCCTTTGCTTTCTTTAAAAAATATTGTATTTGTATGAAGTTTTGGAAGAACCACCACCTCCGGCATGGAAGCCTCTAAAATGTTATTTTAACCCTACAACCCTTTTCCCACAAATACTGTAAAACCAATAAAAATTGTTTACCAAAAAAAAAAAAAAAAAGGGAAAAATATCCAGAATGTAGGGAAGAATTGATATTGTATTGATATTTCTCAAGCATGAGAAAATTGACAAATTGAATATCTTTTAATATCAGAAGTGATGTGAATTTGTGCTTTGAGCTTTTGATTTAATAACACACTATTATTGATATTCACTGTGTCTGTTTTCCTGTAGAAAGAGAACATATAACAGGTACAGTATGTTTATGTTAGTTCTCTGAAAATACCAGTTTTAAATGGGTCTGAGTTGGATTTAATTCTTTCTTCAAATGTTAGCTAATGTGTTCATTGTGTAGCTCTCTTTTTAAAAAAAAGTATTTATTCCACTCAGAGATGTCATATAATAAAAATAATTTTTAAATAGATAACACAAAGTAATCAGAACTAGCTGGGTTAATAAATGTTAAATGTTAATAACTAAATACTGGAGACAAACTAAAATATTAAATATCTTAATCTAAAATTACTTATATTCTAATTTGTTACAATAATAAAATACAGACCACTACATTCTAAAGAGACTATTCATATTCTGCCCTTCGCACAGTCACTCAAGCACTCGTGACATCCCGACTTGACTACTGTAATACTCTCTACATGGGGCTTCCCTTGAGGTGCACTCGAAAGCTACAGCTAGTCCAGAATGCAGCCGCGCGGGTGATTACGGGAGCCCCCAGATACTCCCGCATAACACCGCTCCTGCGCGAGCTGCACTGGCTATCTGTGGCCTTTCGGGTGCGCTTCAAGGTCTTGACGACCATCTTTAAAGCGCACCATGGCTCGGGACCTAGTTATATGCGAGACCGTCTCTTGCCCCATACATCCCTTCGTCCGCTCCGCTCCCACAGAGAGGGCCTTCTCAGGGTGCCGTCGGCCGGGCAATGCCGGTTGGCGACACCCAGAGGAAGGGCCTTCTCTGTGGCGGGCCCTACCCTTTGGAACGACTTACCCCTGAACTACGCACCATCTCTGACCTACGCCTCTTCCGCCAGTGTCTAAAGACACACCTTTTCCATCAAGCCGGCCTAGCGTAACCTTCCGCTGTGACTGCTTTTAGACAGTTTTAAATTGGGGATTTTAATTGATTTTAGCACAGGTTGGGAGTTTAATATCTTTTTAAATTTTATATTGTTATATTTGTATGTTTTAAATTCCTGTGCGCCGCCCTGGGTCCTTCTGGAGAAGGGCGGGATATAAATTTAATATAAATAAATAAATAAATATTAAGACAATGCTAGATGTTACAGAATTTAAATATATGTGGTAAAGTATTGTTATAGATCTAAACTAAATACTAAATCTCTATTATGAAACTGATAATGTGTGGAATGATGAATTCTAAACAGGCTCTGCATGTCTAAAATACAAAATGCTTAGATATTATACAATATCAACCATTAAAATTTAAAAATAGTACTTCATTAACAGAAGGATAGTAATCATAGCAATTTTATAGAAAATGTATTCCAGATGGTTTTCTTTCTAAAAATGCTGGGTAGTTTCAGTGTTAATTTCTCAAATTGTAAAATGAGTTCGTGAAATTAACTATTTTGAATAAAAGAATATCTGAAATATTTCACCTGGTTTCAATCAGTTGTCAATATGAACCGTCTGATATATTCTGATAGTAGAATAGAAGCATGAGAGATCTTCTGTATAGTTAATAAAAACACTTTTTATATCCTGTATATATCCATTATTCAAGAATGGGGATACTCTATAGTTCCAGGGCTCAATAGAATAGTTATATTGTAAGCTATAGAAGCTTTTCATCATTTCTATATCATACCATCTTTTAATAACCAGATTTTGGCAAGTGTGAACACTGTTTTTTTTAGAAGTGGGCAAATTTTAAAGAGTAGAGACACATTGTTAATGTAAAGCATACATATCTTAATCAAAGTAGAGGAAGAAAAACAACAGAGTTTTTTCTTCTTTGTATTCTTTTTTTCCCCCCAGTCTGAAAACGTTAAAGACAAGTTTTAACTGATACTCTTTGGTAATGGATAACTTTGTTAATGATGAGTTTCCCAAAAGCTATACAGGGAATAATTTAAATGTTATTCAGGTATTTAAGGGCTTGAGCTATCTTTTTCCAAGATCCCAAGAACAATATGAGTATAGCATGCTTCTGATGACAAAGTAGAGTGCTAGTCAGTATCTGCTGAATTATATGTGAATTACTCTGTATGCTTACAAATTGATACCCCTGCTTTGAATTCAGAACGATTGTGTCACAAATCAACTAGTATTATAAATCTATAGAAGTAGGATAAATTGCATAAAAATTAGAAGTGTGGAAAGAAATATAACCTTTAATATGTCCCACATATAAATGATTGGCAGCTGGTAAATTTATATATGTTTCCTACTTCATATGAGAATAGAGTAGGATTAATTTTTCAGTTGGTGACATTTTCAGTTAAAAAGTTCAAAGACAGTGGCCCTAGTAAAGATCTTGGAGCCAAAGTGAACTGCTACCAGTTAAAGTAGAAAGTACTGAACTAGCATAGGTTTTGATTAAAGATAGTTTCATATATTTACAGCTATTTGAACTCTTAAAAATCTCTCTGGCAGGCAATGGATCATCAGATTCAAGATTACCATCTGTTCCTACACTTTCTTCTGTGCCTGAGGATTCTGCTTCAAACATGAGGTAACTTTTAAGTTTTTTCCAGCTGGCTATATCATATTCCAATTTATTTAAGTAATATGAGATTCACTCTACACTTCTGACTGGATTGTGCTCTTTCATTTGAGGCCTATAGGAAGTTTTGTATTTCTAGTACTACTATTTCCGTTGAAATAGTAATTAAACTCAGTGTGTTTAGCCACTGGCTTGTTCAGTTTTGTTCATGCATTTTGTACTTTTGCAGATAGTGTTCTCATTAGATCAGGGGTTTCCAACCTTTGCAACTTTAAGTCTGAAGGATTTCAGCTCCCAGCAAAGCTGGCTGGAGAAGTCTGGGAGCTGAAGTCCTTCAGACTTAAAGTTGCAAAGGTTGGAGACCCCTGAATTAGATAATTTTTGCTCCTTAAATTATGTTTTTCATTGAACTTGTACATTTCTTAGCATTTCAGAGAGGCTTGAGCATGCTTTGGAAAAAGCTGCCCCTCTTCTGAGGGAGATATTTGTGGACTTTGCTCCTTTTCTTTCACGTACCCTTTTGGGTAGTCATGGTCAAGAACTACTGATCGAAGGTACAAGTAAGTTTCCCTTTTTTATCCTTTTATAAATTAAGAACTGTAATATTTTAAATAAATATTTGGCGTTGGAAGCTAATTTAAAATTATTCTTTATGTTGAATAAATTATTGAAATAATATTAATAGCTGAGTATTGCCACCAAACTATTTAGTGTTTAGTATAGGATTACATTCAGCTCATATAATTAGAATTACCATATTTTTTGGAGTATAAGATGCACCTTTTTTCCTCTAAAAAGAGGCCGAAAATCTGGGTGCATCTTATACATCAAATACAGCATTTTTTTGCCTCCCAAAACCCCACCCCCTTCACCAAAATGGCTGTGCATAGCCTTATAAAGGCTTCCAGAGAGCTCCTGGGGACTGGGGAAGGCAGAAATGAGCCTAAAACGAGTCGTTTTTTGCCCCCCCCCCCCCAGCCTCCAGCAGCACTCTATAAGCCTCCATAAGTCTATGCATGCAATTTTTTTGACATTGTTTGCTCATTCCCCCCCCCCCCCTCCGAGCACTCTGCAAGCCCCCCCAAGGCTATTCATGCCTTTTATTTGAAAACAACTGGGCCCGTTTTCACGAAAAACAGGTCATTTGGGGGAGGTTTGCAGAGTGCAAAAAACTTTTTCCCCCCTTTCGGAAGGCTGTTTATTTACTTGGCAACTTTAAGACTTGTGGAGTTCAACTCCCAGAATTCTCCAGCCAGCATAGCTTGTGGACATAGCTGGCTGGAGAATTCTGGAAATTGAAGTCCGCAAATCTTAAAGTTGCCAAGTTTGGGAACCCCTGAGTTAGAGAGATTGATGAGAATTACATAGATCAAGTGCTGTGCCAGCAGAAACAAGGTTTTAGGTGCCACAGCGATTTCCTTCTCCAACACATAGATAAATACACCTGGAAACTTCTGCTTACCTACCTACTGTATTTTTCTCCCCCCCACCTCTATCTACCTATATACCTACCTTCTCTCCCCCCCCCACCTTTTTACGGTGTTTGTCTCTCTATTTTTCTCTCTCTATCCCTCTACCTACCTACCTATCTACACGCTCTCTCTCCCTACCTACTGTATTTCTCTCTCTCCCCCCTCTATCTACCTATATACCTACCTACCTCCTCTCTCTCTCCCTATCTTTCTATCTACTGTATTTCTCTCTCTATTTTTCTCTCTCTATCCCTCTACCTACCTACCTATCTACACTCTCTCTCTCCCTACCTACTGTATTTCTCTCTCCCCACCCTCTAACTATCTATATGCCTACTAACTTTCTCTCTCTCTCTCTCTCTCCCCTATCTACCTACTATATTTCTCTCTTTCTCTCCCTCTCTATCCCTCTATCTACCTACCTACTTTTTTAAAAAAAATTGCCTCTTCAAAACCTGGGTGCGTCTTATATTCCGGTGCGTCTTATACTTTGAAAAATATGGTAAAAAGCCACAAGATGATTTAGTATACATGTGGGGGGAACTGAGCTACAGTATCATATTCTATTCAATATTATTATCTTGCATATTGCTTGGTCACTTTTCCTATTCATCTATCTTTTTTACCTATCCTTATAACCAACTACATCTTTTTCTTTCATTTTCCCTTAAAATATCATGCAGGTCAATGCAGGTATTTCTGAGTTAAGAATGTCCGATTTATGGACAAATTACATATATTTAACAATGGACTACCAGTTATTAAAAACATCACACAGAGTTCTCATTCCTGAAGCCAAAAACCGCTGAAGCCATGCAGTGTTTTTTATTAAATATTGAATCTGTGAATTTTTAATATACATCTGTTTTTAGTAGTTCATAAAAACATTGTGTGGCTTCAGTAGTTCATTGGCTTTGGTAAAGACAACATTGCCCACCATTTTTATTATATTGTTTATCCATAACATATCTACCTGCCTATCTTACCTGAGTGGCTCTGGGTGGTTTACAATACAATAAACAATTTACAATATAAAACATAAACAACAAAGTTAAAGACATGCATTAAAAAGTTGATAAAACGTATTAAAGGTTAAAGAGTTTAAATGGCAGAAAAACACCTGCCATTCATGAAAAGAAGGACTAGGGGTGACATGATAGCAGTGTTCCAATATCTTAGGGACTACCACAAAGAAGAGAGAATCAACCTATTCTCCAAAGCACCTGAAGGCAGGACAAGAAGCAATGAATGGAAACTAATCAATCTAGATCTAAGAAGCAATTTCCTGACAATTAGAACAATTAATCAATGGAACAACTTGCCTCCAGAAGTTGTAAATGCTTCAACAAGTTTTTAAGAAAAAATTGGACAACCATTTTTCTGAAATGGTATAAGATTTGCTGCTTGAGCAGGAGATTGGACTAGAAGATTCCAACCTTCCTTCCAACACTATTATTCTGTTATTAGTACCCTCACAGTCACATAGTGTTGTTCAATCCTCATGCCAGTTGGCAGAGTCAGATTTTCACACTCTAGCTGAAGGCTAGAAGTGGGGGATACCCCCCCCCCCTCTGGGGTGAAATGTTGCAAAGGCCAGAGGCAATGACAGAGAAGGATGTCTTCCAGTATCCAACCAATAAGAATTCTGTAATCAACAGGATTCGCAACATACCCTCTCTTCCTGACCAGGTGGGAGGGGACAGTAATTAGTATGAGATGGTTCTGCAGATAACTTAGTCCCATGCCACAAAGGGCTTTAAAGATGATAACCAAAATCTTGAATTGGAGCTGGAAGCAAACTGGCACTTAGTGCAGCTCACATAGCAGAGATGTTACATGTGCAATCCTAAGGTATCCAAAATGTCTCACACTGCCACTTTCTGCACCAGTTATAACTTTGGATGCTCTTCAAAGGTAGCCCCACCTAGGGCCAATTGCAATAGTTCATATGGAGGATGACCAGGGTATGAGTGATTGAAAGAAGGGCTTCTTGATCCAGGAAAGTGGTGAAAAAGGTGAAGTTCAGTAAAAGTCCTCTTAGGCACAACTGCCACTCGGAACATTTGTATTGATTCAGCTGTAAACTTTAATTTTTGTTGATCACTCTATTTATTTGATATTGCCTTGTCAAATAAATTATAAACATTTACATTATATTCTTATCTTTCTGAAATAGCAAATTTTCTTCCAGCATTTCATGTCTTTTTTGCTACACTGTTAAACAGGATAATTTTATTGTTTGTTGAGCAACAAAATGTTAGGATAATATAAGAGTCATTGTAAAATATAAACATCTGGGTATATCAGGTTTAGAAACTTGGGTAGGTTTAGTAAACTATTACATTATTACTTTTGATTATAAAAGGGTTGAAAGTAATTTATAGTATTGAAAGAATATAGACAACTATGTATAATTTCAGGAGAGTACATCAAAATGCGAGAGGGCAAGGCAGTTTTTAGAGAAACAATACAGGAAATGCAAACTAACCTTGAACATCTGAAACTGATTTACAGAAAGATTTAGCAAATACAAGAACAGGCAGATGGTGGCCTTTTGTTGTGTACAAGTATTAGGGGGTACAAATGATTTATGAATCAGACAATTGCATTTAAAAGATTTGTTGCTCTACTTTTGGTGCCTTTTTCTTTCCTTCTCCCTCTTTGCATGATTTTTTTTTTTCTTTCCCCTCGCCGCCTCCTAGTTTTCTATTACTTTTTTGGAATTTCTCTTTGCATTTTATATTTTGATAAACCAATAACATTTTAAAAAATAAATCTGTTTCTTCTCATAGATTTATCATATAATAATATTGTATACATTTTCATTCCTACGTGTTGCCCATTTTTCATTTAAATATTTAGGTTGTATGAATTGTTTAATAATATACAATATCTTAAGATAGATTTTCATGGGGTAATGAATGAATGATATCAGCTATTGTGTTACTTTTCCAGAAATATGGGTGTTTTCTATTTCAGATAACATCTCAAGACAATTGCAAATCTATTAAAAGTTTATAAAATGTTCTCAATGATAGAAACTAAAAATGGTGATTAAAGTTCAGTTAAAAATAGATTTTGGCACATTTTAAATTCTGGTTAGTAGAATTGTGTTACCTTAGTGACATGCTTACAGACTTTTAGGAAGTACACCAGAAAATTGAGAGATTCTGCTTTCAGTATTAGTGTACTTGAAAAATGCCATTATTAAAGGTCATATAAACTGGGCAACCTAAATGGTGAATTCAGGGAAATACTTTAGCATACATTACAAATTTAAGATTTTTTAAGAGTTTGATCATTTATTATTATTAAGTGCAGTATTATTGGAATGTTTTCTAAATTCAATGAATGCATAAATATAATGTTTATCACGTACATACATTATGTTGTATCAAATAGTATATAGAAACATTGAGTTTAAAATATAATACTTCAGCTAGTCTACCTATTTTTGTAATATATTAAATGTGTTATATTATGGCTTAGTAGTTTTCCCCCCCAGTGTAATTAATTAAGCCCAAAGGCAAACAGAATTAAACTTGGCACTGTGAAACATTGATTGCTGAAAAGAATGCCACCATTTTAGGAGGTTTAGGAAAAGCTGTTTTCATATTATACTGGGGAAATAGCATGAAGTGTGAACTGATATTAATAACCAAATTAGTTTATAAATGTATAGGTTACTCTTGTGCTCTCCACCTCCTTAAGGTTTAGGTGAGGGTCAAGGGTCAAAGTACTAATAAGAGTGCTTGGGATGTCTGCTGCCATGAAACAAAATGGAAACTTGATTGATAGCTGGAGGGCTGAAGGGAGAGAGCGCAATGGAGAAAGCAAAGGTCACAGAACCATTTCCCTTCTCTGCATATATAATGATCAATCCATTCCAAGGTGAAGAAATGTAATATTATAAATCAATATACCATATGCCATACTTAGTTTTATTAACTTGAAACCCTAATATTTATTTAATACCAATTAAATAGCTTCAGGTCATCATTTTATATTAAAATTATGCATTCCAGTAATGAAATTAGTGTATATATTTAAATACATATTCTACTGACATAAACAATTGAATAAACAATGAATATGTCAGATTCCTTGTATTAAATGAGAATTATTCTACAGCATAGGGACAATATTATCAAATCTCAAATAGAATGTTTATTATATAATAAAATTCCAATATTTTATATTAAATATATGAAGGTAAAGCCGATCAAAGTATGTAATTCTATTTCTTTTTTCCTTTAGGTCTTGTATGTATGAAATCTAGCAGTTCAGTTGTGGAATTGGTCATGCTGCTTTGTTCTCAGGTAGGTTTCAGCTGACTTTTAAGCAGCTAGTATTGCCAATAAAACAAGCAACCAATCTAGCAATAAAAAAACATTTAGTTTTAGAGCTTTTGAAATTTCAGATCATTGGTATTGATATTCTGGATTTAGTTTTAACCGTGGCAACTTGAGATCTAATTTTTTTCCAACTATTTGTCTCCAAACTCCTATTTTTGTCACAAATTCATGTATTTTTCTTTCTGTTCAATGGTAATAGGCTTAACAACATTATTGTGGCATTACTCAAACAAACCTGATTACAAAAGAGAGACTCAGAATAACAGCAGAGGTAGCTGCATTGGTGTCCATTATATTTTTCATTCCCAGCTCCAAGTGACTGTCTCTGCTGCCTTGAAATAACAGAAGTTCTAGAATCTAGAAAAAAATTAGAAAAGTCCATCAGTATATAGAACAATACATTAACAATATTATATTATCCAATGTGATCAAGATAGATACTGCCTTAAAATTTTGTGATTTATTATGTTTTATATTATTTTAATGAGGCATTTTTTTACCGAAAAATATATTTTAAAAGGAAAATACAAAACTATAGACGTTAACATGTATTGTAAAATAATATAGCTGCATTAGAATTAATGGGATTTGATCTTTGCCTTTTTAAAAAGGATTTAAAATACATGGGGCCTCATACTAATTGCTCTTGACATAGGTTCTATGAGTAATGTAAAATGCTATTAGTAATACAAATAACCATATTTTTTAGTATTGTAAAAAGGAATGTTGCAATTAATTGTGATTTACAAAAAATATAATCTAAAAGATTGGATATGTCAACAAATTATAATTCATCTCCCATTATTCTTTATCATATGGCAAGTTTTTATAAAGCTTTTTTGTTTTGGCCTTTAAAAATCACATCTTTACTGATAGTAAATTCCCCTACTTAAAACTTTAAAATAGCTTTTTTTAATGGGAATGTTATTGGTCTAGAGGTCAAGGGTTTTGACCCATTTCAGAACCTTTGACCTTCATTTAAAGCCCTTATGGTTTACTTGCCTGACGAATAAGGATAATGCAAAATTAATGTTTTTTTTTACATTGATTTATTTGTTTTAGTGCCTGTATTGCCAAATGTATTTAGTCTGTGCTGATAGACATTTCATGAATACAAATGAAAGAATCATAGAAGGTGTGAAAAATCAATAACTTGCATCGACAATAAAGTGCAATAAAAACAATTACTTTTGGAGATTACAGCTAATGGATTTTTACAATGAACTAGTGAAGAATAGTTTTGTTTCTAGTGAGTCTGTTATTCAGTAATGCACTCAAACATGTTAGGACTATTTAAATTGTTTCTAGAAATGCACATAAGCATCTTGGTACTATGCAATTTTAGATAGGTAAATACATAGGTAGGTAGGTAGGTAGGTAGGTAAGTAGGTAGGTAAGTAGGTAGGTAGGTAGAATTCCAAGGCAGAATATGTTAAAATATTCTGGGGGACCGCCCCGAGTCCCTTCGGGGAGAGTGGCGCGGTTTTTATAAATCTAATAAATAATCTAATAAATAATAAAATAATGATTTTTAAAAAGGAAGGAAGTATTTTTTTAATACCTTCTTTGAAACATTGATAAACATGTAAAAGTACTATTAACTGAGAGAATAGTTAAAACTTTATTGTTTAGCACACACAATACACAAACCTATCACATGCACTAATATAAAATATACATAACTATGAATACATATAAGGAGTGATATCAAGAATATGGAGATTGGCAAAAAAACCCAATATATTGAAATATTGAATAATTAAGGAAAGATTATAATTCAACAAAATATGTGTATTATTACTAAAAGTAATATTATTAAGATTGTTAATTGTGTCAAATAGGAAGGGTATTGTTTTACTTGTACTAAAATGTAAGTCTGGCTCCACTCTGTTCACACAAAGATGTGTTTGTAGGGAAAAAAAACTTTTAAAAACTACATACATATAAAATCCCTAGCGCATGTAACAGAGCGAGCTCCCATTACTTGTCCCAGCTTCTGCCAACTAAGCAGTTCAAAAGCATGTAAAAATGCAAGTAGAAATACAGGGACTACATTTGGTGGGAAGGTAACAGCGTTCTGTCCACTTTTGGCATTTAGTCATGCCGGCCACATGACCACAGAGACGTCTTTGGACAGTGCTGGCTCTTTGACTTTGAAACGGAGATGAGCGCGCGCGCGTGCACACACACACACACACACACACACACACAGAGTCGGGAATGACTAGCACATATGTGTGAGGGGAACTTTTACCTTTAATGCCTCTGCTTTTCATTCATATTCTTTATGTCCTGTTATTGAATAAAATATGGTAATGAATTAATTGAGATGATGACAATAAATATGTTGTTTTGGATTGAATAGTTGAAAAAAGAATACAGTAAACAGAAATGATATCCTGGTTGAAAAGAGTAGCTATAACACAAAAAACAATCCAAGAAATGAAATTGGAAGGATCTCAAGAATATAGAGATTTAAATTTGGGTAATAATTACATATTTTTTCTTTGATTTTTTTCTAATTTGGAGAGGTTAGTATTGCAATCAGAAACAATCTATTTTTTAAAGAGGAAAACTGTGTAACCATAGGAAGCCTGACACATCAAAATTGAATTTCAGCCCGACATTTTATAAATACTATGAAGGCATGGGTTGAGCTTGATTGATTTTTTTCTTTTCAAATAAGATGGAAAATGAAGTGACCCTCTTGCTAAAATTTTAATTATTTTTTAAGAAGAGATGGAGAGGATAGAGGGGCCAAAGATCAAAAGATCAGGTCAGAAACTAGGTTTAATCACATAAATAATACAATACAGTTAAACATACGCATCTGTAAATGTGATTTTAAAATTTTATGGATTGGCAGACATAATGTCACATTAAAGCACTGCTATGATTAATTTCGATCATGATATATTATTATTAAAATTGTTTTCTGTAATCATCTAGAAATTAACTTTTACAAATGCAAATTGTATACAAAAAGTATATTTAAAGTAATACACTGATATTTTTAAAAAGTAAAAAATTATTTTTTTAAAAAAAAAGTTTATTGCCAAGCAATAAAAATCCAGGCATTATTTTGCTTCTACTTATTTCCTAAATACTCTGAGTGCCTTAGCTCTTTTTTCCCCATAGTATACACAAAATGTCAAATTATTTGAAATACTATTGTTTATTCTCCCTGTCAACTTCATCACATTTGTCTTAAAGTCCTCAGGACATTTTTAATTGATACTGCATTCTGAGGCCAAGTATCAATGCTGTTTAACAGCATAAAGGGATTCTGCATTTAGTATTAACTGAAGAATGTCCTTGCTTACTTGACATTAATATCATTTTTTGAAAGAATCCATGTTACATTCAAGGCTACTTTATAAAAGCATTGGCTTGCTCATCCTAATTCAGTCTGACATATATTCCAATAACACTACCTCCCCTCTAGAGTTTAACGCTAAATTTATTGCTGAACATTGTGAAGTGCATCATTTAAAAATGGTTTCAACCCAAAACATCTAATAAATAAATAATGTGTGTGGCTACTCAATAGTAGACATTCAAGACTAGAAATCATTCCATCGGATACTCAACAGTCCACTATCGTAGAGGGCTGTCAGATAAATCTTATAGTAGCTGCATTTATGTCCTGTAAATCACATGTTATTGTCTGAGCCTTCTGCCAGGTCATCTATTCTTTTCCCATTTATCAGAAATGCATACAGTACATTGAAGCTCAATGCACCATCTAGTCTGGCTTCCTGTCCAAGTAATTATACCAACCGAAAGTGTGAAATTCTCAGGCAGATGCTCCTTTTGAGTGTATCATGTCCAGAATTTATGTAGCACTATTTCTGTCCTAGTCCAGAATGCTTTTTATTTAAAAGGTCTTATGAAATGCTACTTGAATAAGAACAATTTTAAGTTGCATGCATACAGATATGCACAAATGAAAACTTCTGTAAGTTGTTAGTTTATCAAATGTGTTTCCTTTAATTCATTCTACAACAAATGAAAAATGTAGCATTTTGAGAACAAAAATTAGAAGAAATTGTCTTGAAAGTTTCATCTGTTGCTGATAGCTGTTTTTTTTTAAAAATCTACTCAATGCTTGCAAATCAGGTCCTAGAAATTGTCCAATAAAATTATACATTTTGAAAAGTTCCCTTAGTTTAATCTGTTTGCATATTCCTGAACGTAACCATGGTTACCTTCAGAATACTTTGGAATAGTGAGTAAAGGAATTAGGAGAGAGACCTTTAAATATTATGCAATCTGAAAGAAAAAAAAAAGATGTACTGCTTTTTTGCATTAGATTATATGCATCCTGTAGTCAGATTTCTATTTCTCTAAGTAGTATTCTTTATTTCCTTGTGATCTTTTATTTTATTGTGTAGCTTTGTGATAAATAAAAATTCATAAATGATGCTAGAAACAATAATAAGTAAAATTCTTTGACTAAGAAAAATAGTTTTGATTTGATTTATAAATTATTAGATTGATTCAATTGCTGAAAAGATCCACAATTGTATGTAGTTCTTAAATGAATCAAAAAAACTTCAATTACACCAGTGGACTTTGGATTTAATAACAGTATCACAAAATGACTGTTCCCCTTTTACAGTACAAAAACTTGTGTATCAGTCTAAATGCATGAAGTTAGCAATAGGAGATACCATAATTATTTTTTAAACATTTACAATGTCAATTAAAATAAAAAATGCTATTTTTTTATGGTACAGAGAGTTTAATAGAGTTTGAACTTATAGAACTGCTTGTAACAATGGTTCTCTGTGTCAACCTCTGTGAATTCATATCAATTGGTTCTGTTTGTAGAACATTCCACAGCCTGATGCTTTTGATCCGAACACTGCCACCTTTATAATTGCCTAATCTTAAAATCAGCATAAATATTCTTAGAATCAACAAATGCTATATGACACTGAAAAAGGGCATACGATGCCTAAAGAATGTAAGGATCATTCCAACATTATACTGGAAGTGATGAAAAAAATGGTTTAGGTATCATGATTCAAATGGAAGAGAAATGTGTTCTTCGGTAAAATGAAAAAGCAAAATACAGAACTAATTTGTCTCTGTGAATGCCGATGTAAGGTGGGGCACAGAGTTCACTAACCCATTTATCACACATGACAGCCACAGTGAATTCAAGCAATAAATGAGAAGTAAATTCTTAAACCCTTAAACCAAGACAACACACATTTTATTCTTGGTGCTTCTTCTGGTTGTTTAGATAGTATCCATGGTTTAAATGGCATTGGTTACAATCAGTTAGCTTATAGCCTAGGGATATTCTTGTCATCATCAAAATACTGGCAATTGAAATGGCTTTATTAGCTTAGACTGATATGAAAACCATGAACTTATCTGAAGAGAAACAGCCTTTGTAATAACCATTGTTTGGTAACTTCCCAGTTAATTCCAATGTGCTGTAAATGTAGCTGCTGGAAACTGTTCTAAAAGATTCTTGACTGAGTCATATAGATGTGATTGTATTACGCTGATGCATAATTTGAAGTCCAATTCTTCAGTGAATACAGATGTAATCAAAACGAATACTGAATTACCATAGTATAAGTTGCTATGGAAATATCACAAGATTGAATCTTAACATACTTTTTCCATGCTATAAATAATAACTTGGCTCTTAATTGCTTTTCAGAAAAGCTGTATATTTATTGGCTAACCATTTGATATAACTTAATAAAATAACTAGAATCTGTGACCATCTTTGCTTAGGTTCAACAGAGTTCATACATTAGTGCAATCAATGCCATATCTGTTCATGTTAAGGACTGAATGCCAAAGATGGAGATATTTCCATTTCCTTTATAGTGTGTCAAAGTTGACTCTTGATCACTGTCTCAACAACTTTTCCCAGAAAGGAAGATTGGAGATGGTTGTCTAGCACCTCTGGATCCAGGGAAGGCTTCATTAGGAGGGCACACACAACAGCTTTCTTCAACAGCATTCCCTCTTGAAACGAGGTGTTAATCACCTGGATTCAGAAAACTGATCTCTCTGTCTCTCCAGTAGCACAAAGAAATCAGCAGAGATCTACCCCATATGTGACAGAGCTTCATTTCATAAGTGATCATAAATCTCAAGTAACCAAGCAAAATGATTCCATGGTCATTGCCGTGGACTCTGAATCAAAGATGAGTGGGTAACTTTGTCAGCAAAATGTAAGTCTGATTAATCAGAGCTACAAAGAAGAATTCTTGGTATTGGATCTTTCCTAGCAGAGAATTATTGTTTCCTACATGGTGCACCTGTCAGATGACGTGTGGCACAATAAGGAGTAATAGATTTTGTCTTCCTTATTGCTACAGATGGTCTGTACGTGAGTAGATATCTGCGCTTGTTCAGATTTCTTGTCGTTCTCTGCTATTGCTGTAAGCATTGTTCATACTACTTCATGTCCAGATTTCATTAAATCAGTAAACCCTAGGGGAAAGACTGACAGACAACTGGGTCATATATTAATAACACCAGACAAGATCCTCAATGGATTAATCTATCAGATTGTTGTGAAATTCCCCAACCACCTTCTTGTGATTATTTGGATCTGGAATGGACCATTCAAATAGCTCTAGCCCTAAAAAAAAAGTTTGAATGGGCCAGAAGTGTTCTGACTTGGGTTGATGATAGTACTCTTTGCATTCTAGATCATATAGCAACCACTCTAAAAAAGAGGCAAGACATAGGCAAGACAACATACCTGTGTATGTTGATCCTGGGACTGCCTGAAACAAGGCTATAGTTGGCAATGAACTTGAACTTCTTGGTTTAGCAGCTATCACATGGAAATGGAAGTATAATACCAAAACCACACATCGCACATCACATCCTTATTTTCATACAGTATCCATCATTTTTTTACCTTTCAAATGTTGTTTCCTTATGAACCACATACTTCATTATTTTTATCCTAATGCACTTTTTCAACATGTTCAAACAAATTGTAGGATAATCGATTAATTCATCTTAGAATTAATGCCAATAGGCAAAAATACATTTAATCATACTATTATTATCATTTTCTTATATGTTCCAAATTCATTAACATTTAAATATACTTAACCTATTAAAATTTTTTCAAATAGTTTCATTATATATGAACAAGATATATAAAATGTTTCATTGGATATTGATAGATGGCATTCTTTAAACTTCAGATTTAAAGATTAGGGCTAGGGTTACATTCATACATACAACTGTGATATAAATACATTTTGTTTGGATTCTAAAAAGCTACTTTCTCCTCATATAAGACTCTGAACAGGAACCATGCATTTAAATTTCTCTAGAGCAGCTCCAAAATATTACCTGCATTTTGAATAGTTGAGATGATATTCTAAGATAAATAAATCTGTACATTCGTTCATGTTTATTATTTTAGTGGCCATTGTTAAAAAAGAAAAGAAAATTGCTTTATTGTACTACATTGTACATTCTGAAGTTTCAATAAAAAAAACATCAAAATTTGTCTAGAAAGAGTAGTCTAAGCATGTCTCCCCAGATGTCAAGAACTAAGAGAACATAATTTAGCGAAGAAACAAGTGTTTCCTTCACCCTTAAACTTTAAGGCATCCTGTTGCTTCACCTGCACACCAGGTCTTTAAAAAATTGAACCATTTAAGGTGAATTTTGTGTTAACAGAGTATACACCCTGGGGTACGTAGTCTAGTCAGAAGGATGATACCATGCTGGCCTTCGAACTGAATCTTTGAACAATATTCTCATGAGTGTTAAATGTAAAACAAAGTAACATCAACTGGCACTTAATTCCATGAGCACCCTGCTGATTGGCCTAGGCTGTGAAATAGAGCCCTTCCTGACAGGAAGTCAGTCTATAAGTATAGAGACCCCTGAAAATAAAGTGTGCTATGGCTTGAGAGCCTGCTGTTTTATAGCTTGTTTTTTTTTGAGAAGTTAGCAAAAAGAAGTAGATTTAAGCTGATATTTTTAGAGCATTCTTTCTACACTCAATATAAATATAGGCAAGTCAGTTTAAAATTGAGATAGACTCTTATTACATAGACCTAATTTTAATATGACATGAACACATGTAAATCATTGAAGCTCCATAAACTTTCCATATATATTCAAAAGACGTTACGGTATAGAGTAGCCTTTACATGTGAATATTAACATTTTACTATTGTATTTCCAATATATTTTTGTGCATTCAGTTATAATCTTTTTATGTATAGGATAGTATGCATTGATGTACAGTAGCTTTGGGAAATTCATAATGTAGACTATTTCCAAAGACAATTTATATGAATTAGGGATTTAATCATATTAAAAAGAGGTAGTTACTCAAAAGACATATTTCTTATAAATAGAATGTGATTGTATATGGTTTTGCTTTTATACAGTGATCATTTAATATTTAATTTATGGTGAAATTCTTTGTTTTTACCTATATACCGTGTTTCCCTGAAAATATGTCCTACCCCGAAAGTAAGTCCCAGCTTGATTTTTACATGTGCACCCAATATAAGCCTTACCCAAAAATAAGCCCTAATTAAGACCCCGCCCACTCCAGGGTGCAGGGGTAAACATTAATCTAGGGTGGGAATGGAGAGGTGGAGCTGCCCTACTACTTACTTTCAGACAGTTGCAGTCAGGCCTCACAGACCCCGAAACCTGCCTTTGCTGGCCACTTCCTTCTGCAGCCAACAAGGCCTGCAAGGCTTTCCTAAAGGCCTCTGTAGCCAATAACAGAGCTCCAGATCAATCGGGAGCTCTGTTATTGACTGCAAAGGCTTCAGGAAAGCTTTGCCGGCCTCAGAAGAAATTCTTGAAGGCCTCTGACAATAAAAAGGAGACCAAGAGCGACGTGTGCAAGTGAGGTAAGTCTGTGATTGACATCCTCTCTCCCAAAATAAGACCTGGTGTCTTTTTTGGTGGCAAAAATTATATAAGACAGGGTCTTATTTTCAGGAAAATGTGGTAGATAATCCTCAATTGATGACAATAATGGATAATGGTGGGAAGTTGTGATGGTCATGAAACGAAGTGCCCATTTATGATCCTCCCTCTGTGGTCTTCCCAATGCAGTTATTTAACAGAGCATGGTGTGCTTCAGGGTCCCTACGGGAGATCCTGGGAGGCCTAGTTCATACCCTGCCCTTGGTCTCCTGAAGCTTTCCCCATTCCCTGAGGCACCCCATGCTCTGCTTTCTACCCCTTGAGGTCCCTTCAAGACTTGGCCTGATTCCCACCCCATTGGACCCTACACCAAGTTCCTCTTCCTATGTAGTCCATCACATACTTAACTTCTGAAGATATCTGGAGCACAGGTTAAGGAAGAAGAATAGGCTGCTGTGTTCTTGGGTTGCATGGCATGATCCCAAAAGGGGCACCATTTTCAGGGCAACTGCATTGAATTGTGAATACTTCAAAAATGATGTCTGCTTCCAGGATCACACCATGCAGCCCAGAAATGAAGAACCCTGTTCTCATTCTGTAACATGAGTTCTGGAAAGCTCGCATTGGTCTGCAATTCTCTGGAGCTTGTGTTAAGAGCAGGTCTCTCCATTCCTGGGCATGTGGCATGGGCCCAGAAACAGCTGCCATTTTCTAAGCACCCATAATTCAGTGCAGCCACCCTGAAAATGGTAGCTGCTTCTGGGATTGTGCTATGGGGCCCAAGAATGGAGCATCCTGCCCTCCTTCCCTAGAGCAAAAGAGCTCTAGAGATCTTTGGAAAATAAGTGAGGAGGAGGGCGTAAGGACTGTGAAGTGAGAAGCAGGGACATCGTGGGGAAATGGGGTGAGCTAGACGGGAGCAATACTCCTGTAGTCAGTTGTAAGGGCTAATGACTGCAGGGGTGCTGCAGCCATGGTAACTTCGGAACTAAGTTGCAAGTAGCTTTTGGAGAGGCCACTATAACTTTGATGGGTCATTAAAGCAACCAGTCATAAGGTGAGGACTATCTGTACTATCTTATGTTTTTATGATTATAATTCACCAAACAAATCTATATTCTGGTGGTATGAATGAAATGGTTGGCTGGCTTTGATTCAATCATGTTAATTTCACCTGAATTTCAAACCAATTTATTTTTTCTGTAGCTAGAACATGATTTATTGCTTGCTCCATCCAGTCTTTATACTACAATCCCAATAATAAAAACGTAATACCAATAATAATAGGCTCCTTGGGTGCAATCCCAGAACTGGAGCACCACTTGAATACCATGAGCATTGACAAATTCCTCATCAGTCAATTGCAAAATGCAGCTTTACTCAGAACACCTTACATTCTGTGACAATACCTGTAACATCATCAAACATCCATATTTACCTATCCCAGGTTCTTGGGAAGGATTCAGTAGGCAGGAAAAAATGCCAAATTCAGTTGACTCTGTGACCCCCCCCCCCCCCCCCCCGAAAGCAATATGTTAGGCACCTCAGCAGCCAATTCCAGTAGGTTCTGTCAATGTTATGTAGATTTCTCTGTGGGAAAGCTGTGGAAAAAAGCAATTCACTAGCAATTATTGCTATATCATACTTTTCTGGAGGGGGAAATCAGTTATCATATATTACTTGGGGCTAACAAAACAGTAAAATAATTATATTGCCTTCGCTTTAGAAAGAATAATAATGATATTTCTTTATTCTTATCTAAATTTATATATCATTCATCTCACTGTCTCAAGTAACTCTCGATGGCTTACAATAGTATAAAAACATAAACATTAAAATATTAAAACATTAAAATGTATTAACATCTAACTATATTACTGATGTTCTCAATAAAGGTAAATTCCTGAAATTAGTTTTCTTCATGACGGCAAAGAGCAATACAATTAAAAGTTGCATTTTATTATACATTTTATCTTTATCTATCTATCTATCTATCTATCTATCTATCTATCTATCTATCTATCTATCTATCTATCTATCTATCTATCTATCTATCTATCTTCTCTCTGTGTTTATTGTGTTTGTGTGTTTGTGTGAATGTATGTATGTATCAGTGTTTACTTTTATACCTACAAATACTTTATGGTTTTCTTAGAATTGGTTATATAGAAATGTCTTCCCTTAACCCTGGTTTATGGATGATTTGGTAATTTTGGTAATTTTGGTAATTGGTAATTGGTAAAATTGGTAATTTTGGATGATTTTGAAATATCTTTTCTCTTTACATGTTCTGCTTGATAGATTGAGTTTTATTTTTTAAAGAAACATTTTTGTTACGAAAATATTCTTTGTTGAAAATTATTCTATTTTGTCTCACTAACTTTGCCTAATCCAATTAATTCTAACAAGCAGAAGCATTACACTTCTTGTTCAGCTCTTTGGTATTATCATAAAAGTATTGAAAGTTGTCCAAGTTAACAAATTATCCCATTAGTTCTGGAAATATTGCTCACGTGTGTCAGTTCACTATGTGTACTAGATCCAAAAAGAGACAATATAAATAATACACTATTTCTCATTTACTGTAAGTAGTCACTATGAGCCAACAATGACTTGACAGCACATAATCAATTAATCAATAATACATTACTAACAATTTCACTGTTTAGTTTACAATGACCTAGAGTTTATGAGCTATATATTTCTATTTCCACATTAATTTATGTCTATCTAAATTATGCATGGATTAGATTCAGACTGACTTAAATCATATTGATTCTAGTGAGTCCATCTTTTTAAAAAAAATCACTAAATCTGGTTCCAATTTACCATGCATTTTCTTTTAAAATGTCATGTTTGAAAGGCATGCATTTTATTGATTAGTATGATGCAATAGTGTGGCTTTTCAGAAAGATCATTCTCCCCGGCAATTTGGGTTTATTAAATCAAAATTTATGTTGGCCTAAATGGCCTCTGGTTTTATATGGACATGCATTTGTGCACATGCACACACACATTTATGCATGCATGGTATTTGAAAAAACAGTATATTTTATAATATCAGGTAGCAAAACAAAGAGATTGGAATTTAATCTTTTATGTTTCCCTCCATGGACTTTTTCTGTTGCTGCCTCCTTAACTAAGGTTCTTCACCTTACTTCGTGTAAAAGTTTGGTTCTAGATAACATTTATATAAAAGTTGGTTACAAATGAAATTATGTGATCAGCATAAATCTCTTTGCCATCTCTTGTGATACAACACTATTTTGGCTTAGTGATATTCATGATTCATGATATTCAGTATTTACATTTTATGGACATAGATTAAATGAAAGAAAAATACATATATTAGTGTACTATCTTCCTTATTCAATATTCATATCAGAATTTTTGTTGTTAGTTGTGAAGTCATGTCTGATCCATTGTGGCCCCACAACGTTCCTCCAGGCCTTCCTGTCCTCTACCATCCTCTGGAGCCCACTTAAGCTCACGCCAACTGCTTCAGAGACTCCATCCAGCCACCTCATTTTCTGTCGTCCCCTTCTTCTTTTGCTCTCAATCGTTCCCAGCATTAGGCTCTTCTCCAGCGAGTCCTTTCTTCTCATTAGGTGGCCAATATCAGTATTATTATATTTTATATGAGTCCAGTTACTTTTAACCTCATGCTCAGAATTTTAGTTCTGTTAATTTTAAACAGCTGCATAAGAATGAAACAAGTCCAAAGTTCCAATGTCTTGCCCATATGGTCATGTGTCTACATTTTGGGCACTCAGCAACTGGGCCACATTTATTGCTGTTTGCAGTGCCCTGTGATCATGTGACAATGATTTTACAATGTTTCTGCCAAAAACAGGAAGTTACTTTCTGTTTCTGGCAAAAAACACCCCATAGTGAACAATGACTTTCTTTAACAACTGTAGTTTTTACTTAAGACTCATGGTATTCACTGACTGTCACAAAAAAGTCATGGAATCTTGATGATGATTCACTTTATGACCATCACAACTTACAATCAAAATTGTGGTCTCAATTACAGTTGTAAGTGGAGGAATACTTGTAAAAGTTTATTGTGTATTAGAATTAAATTCTATAATGAGATATTTTCAGGAATTTGCTACACAATAGTATAAAACCAGTTTATAGGAAGTTTTCCCAAGTTTACTTACTATAAACTGGTGGTATACTATTGTGTAGCATACTATAGTGTAGCATAAAATGGGTTAAGCAGCAGGAGAGTTTTCTGTTTTTAGTTAAAGACTGCTGTTTCTGTATGGCATATTTACAACTTACTTAATTCTTAACCTAGTGTGCTGTGGAACTGAGCATGCAAAAAGCAGAAAGAGCTCTGGTTTCTCTGTCTAAGGTTATTACTTGCTGTATAATAATACAAGCTTTATTTTATTGGGTTAGTTGTAATTAACGTCAGCACTATGCATTGCTATAAATCATTCCCAAACTGTTTTCTTTGCATTTTTTGACCAAGCATGTTTGTTGTTAAACATTTTTTGTTAGAACTAAAGTTACAGTGGACCTCAAGAAGCAAATATTTCATCTATCATAATTGCATGGTTCTTGTGTGTGTGTGTGTGTCAGAGGTGGGTTGCCAGTTTTTTCACTATCAGTTTGGGCGCGCTCCTGCACTCGCTTATGTGCATGCGCAACACTTCTGTGCATGCGCAGAAGCATCTGGGCAAGCCTCCTGCTTCCCAGATGCTCCTGCCTCCTGCTGCCACTACTACCGGTTTGGCCAATTAGGGTCAAACCGGCAGCAACCCACTTCTGGTGTGTGTGTGTGTGTGTGTGTGTGCATTTGACTGCATCATTTTAAAAAGCTTTTAAAAGTTTGCCTATTGATCATCACTTTATAGTAGTTATCTCAATCTGATTTTAAATCAGGTAGATTTATTTGTTAACAGAGTTATCCCATACTTTTTAAAAATACTGTCTTCAGCATTTATTTTCTTGTTTCTTTCTCACAGCATTAGAAGGGGGGGAGGAGTGCCTTGATACACAGAATTTGGATTTCCTTTCCTTTATTTACTAATGATCCAAATTTTCCCTCTTGTTTCCTATGGACGTTGATTGAAAATGAGATGTCACATATGAAATGTGTGTTTGCCTGTTGGGGATTTATTGGGCACAAAGTGGTTCATAACATAAAATGTGTATATGCCAACACAGTTGTATAATTGCTCCTTTTGTGTAGATATAGGAATATGGTTGGTTAGATGGAAGTCAGACTACTGGGATACAAATATGAATATAAATGTAACAAAGATTATGGAAGGACTTACTACCTACATTTCACTATATTTTATAGATTAAAAAAATAGCCTTACATACATTTCTAATGTCTGCCTTGAACGTTTTAGCAGTCTCTAATGAACAGGCCTCCCCCTTCCCCACTTGGGCTTTGAGTTTCCCTAAAGACTTGACTTGAGACCTCAAAGGGCAGCAGCTGCCATTTGTCTTGAAGAATGAAGTTGCCAAACATTCAGGCTATGTACTAATAGAACACATTTGTACAATTCAACCCTAGAAGCTTGATATACAAGTGAAACTCGAAAAATTAGAATATTGTGCAAAAGTTCATTTATTTCAGTAATGAAACTTAAAAGGTGAAACTAATATATGAAATAAGACTCATTACATGCAAAGCAAGATAGTTCAAGCCGTGAGTTGTCATAATTGTGATGATTATGGCTTACAGATGAAAACCCCAAATCCACAACCTCAGAAAATTAGAATATTACATGCAATCAATAAAACAAGGATTGTACATAGAACAATATCGGAGCTCTGAAAAGTATAAGCATGCATATGTACTCAGTACTTGGTTTGGGCCCCTTTTGCAGCAATTTCTGCCTCAATGCGGCGTGGCATGAAAACTATCAGCCTGTGGCACTGCTGAGGTGTCATGGAAGACCAGGATGCTTCAATAGCGGCCTTCAGCTCTTCTGCATTGTTCGGTCTCATGTCTTTTATCTTTCTCTTGGCAATGCTCCATAGATTCTTGATGGGGTTCAGGTCAGGCGAGTTTGCTGGCCAATCAAGCACAGTAATCCCACGGTCATTGAACCAGGTTTTGGTGCTTTTGGCAGTGTGGGCAGCTGGAAAATGAAGTCAGCATCTCCATAAAGCTCGGCTGCAGAAGGAAGCATTAAGTGCTCCAAAATCTCTTGGTAGACGGCTGTGTTTACCCTGGACTTAATGAAGCACAGTGGTCCAAAGTCCTGTTGCTCAGTGGTCCAAAGTCCTCTTTTCTGATGAGAGCAGCTTTGGAAACCAAGGACCCAGAGTATGGAGGAAGAATGGAGAGGCACACACTGCAAGATGCTTGAAGTCCAATGTGAAGTTTCCACAGTCTGTGTTAATTTGGGGAGCCCTGTCATCTGCTGGTGTTGGTCCACTGTGCTTCATTAAGCACAGTGAAGCAGTATATAGGTCTAAGTGCTATTGCTATTGCTAAGTAAAGAAGATAGCAAGAAAGGGAAATAATAATATTACAGCCACATTATATAGGTTAATTATGGGTTGAATGTCAGTATTTACAGTTGCAGTTCTTTTTGCAGTTCAACTGCTGAAATGATGTTAAAGTTATTGGGTTTAATTAGTGATTGGCTTTGAGGCATTTAACATTTTTATTAACACTTTAGGGAAAAGAATAAAATAATAACTTACACCATAGAGAATGATTCAAATCAGTATTTTTGAAAGTTGGCAATTTTAGGATGTGTTAACTTCATCTCACAAAATTCCCAAACCAGCATTTGAAAATAGTGGTCTAAATCATTTCCTCAATATACATTATTAAAGACAGACGGAATTCTATTTTATACCACTTAGAATTATTGGCCTTACTGATAAAGATTAAGAAATTACTATAATATTATCAATAATATTACAATAAATACAATACAATAAAAAAACTAAGCATAACCACAAAAATGTAGTTTGAAAAATGTTAAATTATTTTGGGGAATGTTTATATACCATGTAATTAGGCTAACTAAGCAATAGGACAGGAATAGTTGCAGCTTTTACATTTCAACAAATGTAGGGTCTTTGTTAAATGTAGGAATAGATATTAGACAAACAATGGTTCATATGCCACCTACCATATAGTCCATTTTTTAAAAATTTAGCTAGACATGCATGGTTAGCATAATAATTTATAATAATGTAGAACAATAAGCGAACTCAGCTTATGTGGTATTTTTTCTGCTCTAGTATTTGGATCATGGTCTTTTTTAATCTGTCATAAAATTTTAATTTTTTATTATGTTTACTAGTTAAGTAAAACAATTGTGTTTCTTTTAAAGCATTTTAATTACCTTTTTATCACTTTTGTGTTATAGGAATGGCAGAACTCAATACAGAAGAATGCGGGCCTAGCTTTCATTGAACTTGTCAATGAAGGAAGGTAACTTCCTAGTTAGCATAAATGTATCCTTACCTTAGCTTTAATATTATTGTTTTGTAATGGTAAACCATACAAATTTAGCTCTTCTGATCGCTTACAATTAAGTTTTCAAATTTTTTTATTTAAAAATATGCTATACTTTCCTTTGGATAATTAACTTTATAGCTCTGATCTAGTTTCTAAATACTCTTAAAACTCAATATTCTGGCAATAGTTTGAGATTTAGCTTTGACTTGTAGTCATAATGTGTTTATAGAAGATAACACGTTGCTTTAAACCTTCTGAATTCATTGTAGTAAGTTACAAGAGCTTGGTAATATTTTCTTTGGTTTAAATACAATAGTTTGTCAGCTAACAAACCTTAATACATCACTCTTAGTGAGCTAGAACTTATATTGGACTGATGTATTTTCTCAGATCAGCATTTTTTTTAAAAAAAATACACATTTATGCATAACTTTCAAATATAAAAATACATTGCAATTTGCATTATTCCTTAAATTACAGATTTACAAAAGGCCTTGGTTATTTTAAAGTAAATGTTAAAAGAAAGACTTTTCAATCTTTCAACTGAATCCTGGGAAATAAACCACGTTCCTTCAAGCATTTACATACCGTATTTATTCGAATATAACGCGCAAAATTTTGTACCCAAAAAAGAACTCAAAGTTTGGGTGCGCGTTATAAACGAGGGTTCGGGTTTCTGCGCGGCGGCGGGGGGAGAAGCGGAGCCAGAAAGAGACGCGGGGGGGGGGGAGAGAAGCGGAGCCAGAAAGAGACGCAGGGGAGAGAAACGGAGCCCAGAAAAAGACGCGGGGGAGAGAAACGGAGCCCAGAAAAAGACGCGGGGGAGAGAAACGGAGCCCAGAAAAAGACGCGGGGGAGAGAAACGGAGCCCAGAAAGAGACGCAGGGGGGGGGGAGAAGCGGAGCCAGAAAGAGATGCAGGGGAGAGAAACGGAGCCCAGAAAGAGACGCGGGGGGGGGGGGGAGAAACGGAGCCAGAAAGAGACGCAGGGGGGGGGGGGGAGAAACGGAGCCACAAAGGTTTCCTCAGCTGAGGAGCCCTTTGCCCTGCCGGGCTGGTTAGGGTGGAACGGCATCGTTCCAATTTATTTCTAGGAGGATCCTCCTCTCCAATCTTGACCAATCCCTAGGCGGCTCAGAGGGGGTGGAAACCTGTTTCTTCGCAGGCGGCATTTGTCAAAAAGGCGGAGGAAATGCGTCGCGATCAGTCCCTTTCCCCTTTACCTCAGGCATGGGTGAGCGGGTAAACTTCACTCTGCATACAAAAGCAAAAATACTCCGGCCCTTAAACTTTTCGCCCTGTGAAGACATTTCCTTCTACCCCTTCTCCTCCCCACACCCATTTCTCCCATTGCCAGAAAAGTCAACTTTTTCTTTCCATGGTATCTCTGTCTATGAACCCCAAAACTAACCAGCCTCACTCGCGTTATACACGTGGTCGCCTCTTCATTTCCTTTCCTCACCTCGCCCACACCCGCTCATATTTTTATTGATATACTGGTATCTGTTAGATGGCAACTCAGGGTATCAAGAAAAAACGTTCTGCATATGACACTTCATTCAAGCTCAAAGTTGTTGATCATGCTGAAATTCACGGAAATCGAGCAGCTAGCCGAGAATTCACTGTACCAGAGACGAATGTTAGAGAATGGAGAAAACAGAAAGTCATCCTGAAAGATATGAAGAAAACCAAAAAAGCACAACGAGGGAGACAAGCCATGTACCCAGACATGGAGAAGGAACTTTATGAATGGATCATTGACCAAAGAAGTAGTGGGTACATCGTCACATCACTCCACATTAGACTTCAAGCCCAAAAGTTTTGCAAAGATTCAACCTTCAAAGCCTCTAATGGATGGACACAAAAGTTTATGAAAAGGCATGGACTTGCAATACGTCAGAGAACAAAGATAGCACAGAAGATGCCAAATGATTTAGAAGAGAAGATCGCTTCATTCCATACCTTTATAATCAACCAACGCAAGCAGATTAATTTTGAACTTTCACAGATAGGCAATATGGATGAGACCCCCATGTGTTTTGACCTACCAGGCAACAGGACAATTGACAGCAAAGGGAAGCACACAGTCCAGATTAAAACCACAGGCCATGAGAAAACTCATTTTACGGTTGTGTTATCCTGTATGGCAGACGGTTTTAAACTTAAACCAATGGTGATTTTTAAAAGAAAGACTATTCCAAAAGGAGTTAAATTTCCACCAGGTGTCGTGATCCATTGTCATCCTAAAGGATGGATGGATGAGAAGGGCATCATTTTATGGTTAAATAAAGTTTGGAATAATAGACCAGGCGCACTACTGAAGAAATCCATGCTTGTATGGGACCAGTTCCGCTCACACTTGACAGACACTGTGAAGGACAAACTGAAAAGTCTAAAAACATTTCAAGCTGTGATTCCAGGTGGACTAACCTCTATTCTTCAGCCACTAGATGTTGTTTTAAACAAACCCTTCAAAGACAGAGTCAGGGAAAAGTGGATTACCTGGATGAAATCCGACAACAAAGAATTGACTGCAAAAGGAAACCTCAAGAAACCTGGCCTATCTCTCGTGACGTCCTGGATTAAAACATCATGGGAAGACATGCCAAAAGAAATGATCATCAAGAGTTTTTTAAAGACAGGCATCAGCAATAAAATGGACGGCACAGAAGACGACCTGCTGTGGAATTCAGACTCAGAAGAAAGCGAAGAAACTGGAGAAGAATGGGAACAACTCTTTAGTATATCTGATGATGAATCTGACTTTGAAGGATTTAAATAAATATTGTTACCGGTAATTTTATTTCGGTATTGTGTTCATAGTTTACATTGTCAATAAATGATTTTTACGTGTTCAACAACGTTTGTCACTTACAATGCTTGGTCTAAGCCGAGAAAAAGTGAAAAAAAAAATTTATACCGATTTTTAATCGAAAATTAGGGGGTGCGCGTTATACACGGGTGCGCGTTATACTCGAATAAATACGGTACATTCCTTTAAAAAAAATATTAATGCAGTTCAGTTCATTAAAAGTACTATAAATTGATTTAAATATATTAAAAAACACACTACTATATCCCTATATGAATATACATATTAGGTGTTACAACAAATAATTGTGGAAGAATTTATTTTGAACTTTATTTTCAATTAAAATAATTTGAAATCTTGTATAATAAGTAAACCAGTACTACCATATTAAAAAAACAGCAGTATTGGGTCTCAGTCACTAGCAGATAATTGTAATCCAAAACATGGAAACAAGCAGTCCTAATGCTGAAGAATAAATGAAACTACTTGAAAATTTCACATGGAAACAAAGGCTGCACTTTCATCAGAGTATTATTATGAATATCTTACATAATGAATAGTTGAAATACATATACTTCCTTTTCTCAGTCCATAGGGTTGGAACATAAGTCTTCTGAGTTCCCAATGATTTTTTTTTCCGGTCCAGAATCTCTGGAGGGGATTTGTTTGAGAAAACCTGTTATAGATGATCTCATCACAAAGGCCTGCCAAAAGGGGATTGATCACTAGATCAATGAATTAAAAAAAAAACATATCTTGCTTCTAAAAAATACTTTAAATATGAAAATATTATATAAAACGCTATTAAATTTTTTATATCTATAAAACTGGGTTAGCATATAATATTAGCGCTGGATTTTTAGAATTTTGTTTTTTATTTGCCATATACATTTCTTTATGTATTTTGATTATTTAGCTATCTTCGGCAGTTAGATTTCCAATCTCCATTTTCTTTCAAGAATAGCCCCTGATATTTGCTACTACTTGCAACAAATATTTCTTATACACTTAATGAGGATGAATCTCTTGTTTGCATAATAGTCACCACTTATGACAATGGAGGTCACACTGCATCTCTCTCTTGCAGAAACCAAAACTCTTATCTCTTGGAGTTAACAGGAAATTTGTTTTAGGGAGTCGATCACAATTATTGCCTCTGGTGTTTATTCCAGTAGCTAAATATTGTAAAATGTTTTAAATTCACAATTTCTTTGACCTTAAATGTTTTGCATTTATAGGTTGCTGAGTCAAACAATGAAGGATCATTTAGTGAGGGTAGCAAATGAAGCAGAATTCATCTTGAGTAGGCAGAGAGCAGAAGACATTCATAGGCATGCTGAATTTGAGGTAAGCCATTTTCTTGGAAAATGCACTAATAATTGATTTAGATGTATTGCAGTTATAATCTAAGATATGGCCACATCATGTCGGAATAAAAATGCAGCAAACCCGTTGCTGCAATTTTTGAAACCTACCCTGCATAAAAATATAACTCAATGAATGCAGTATGACCCTAACCATTATTTTAGTTTTCTGTTTATTGAGTTCTAGATGGTCTTCCTTGAAGTTCTGTCCTAGTGCTGTCAGTGTTCTTTTAAGGCCAATAGGTATTCTTGAAAATATACTAAATTATCTATATAAAGTTGGACAGCTGTGCATTGCTTTTTAAAATACTTTTTTCATATCACCTTTATTATTATTATTATTAATAAATAATTCAAGTCATATATAATAATCCTCTTCCCTCCTATTTAACAACCTTGTGAGATGAGTTGGGCTGAAATAGAGTGCCTGGCTCAAAATCACTCAGCCAGATTTTATGCCTAAAGCAGTTCTAGACTGGATTTTGTTATGAAGATGGCTCTAGTCATCTAGTCTTCTTATCTTCTGAGAATATCAGTGAGGTTTTCATAGGACTACAGACATTTTGGAAACAGGTATTATTTGAGACTGATACTTTGGTTTACAATATAATGGAATGATTAATATTTTAATTAAATTTATAATCAATTTAGTTACTTAATCCAGGAATTAATTTATATTAGGTGTAATACTGATAAATGTTTCCATTTTATTTCAAAGATGATCCATCGTTTCTTTATTAATTTTAAAATTGGTACTAGAATGGAGGCAATGGCAAACCTTGCAATCCACAAACCTGTCCTCTATTTCATTACATAAAAATATTAAGTAAATTTCTGCATTCTACAACTAAGTCACATTTATTATTGCAATTTTCTTAATTTTGTTTTAGGTAAAGTTGATTAAATTTACATATTATATTATTTCTCAAACATTTTTAATATCTCTCTGTATATCATGTTTGCATAAACATAGATGCTATTTCAGAATACAATTTTTAGGGCATTGTAGTACTAATTGTACTAACAATAGTAGTCTTGTGTGCACTTATAAATGATGTTCCTCTAAATGCACCTCTTGATTGATTTTTTGCCAACTGAGTTATTTATCAACTATTTGCCATTTTGAGAGTAATGAAAAAATAACTTGCAATAGCAATCAATCCACACGTTTATGACCTTCACAATTATATGTAAATATTTGGTTACTTATAAGGGATATTTTAATAGGAAAAGCCAGTTACACTAATATCTATTATGAAATTAAAACAAAAATTAACATGATATCAACATAGAACAAAAATTAAATACAAATGAAAAGTAAAGATTTATTTTTTTATTAGATTCCCTCCCACTTTTATTGTTTTAACACATAACTCAAGGTGGCAAATATACATAATGCTTCTTCCTCCTGTTTTCCCCTTAACCATTTTTAAACTAATATAGATACCATTTGTTTGTTTGTTTCTTTGTTTGTTTTTTTAGCTGTAGACAGATTTAATATTATAAAATCTGTGCTGAGTTCAAACTAGGCACTATTTAATAAGCTGTCTGCACTTAATCTAGAGCTGGTTATCCATTCCTGCAAACATAAATGCTGTCATATATCTACAGTGTCATTTTGGCTTGTGAACTGGTAGGGTAGGTTTCATTTGTTAAATCAAAGTATCAAGCGTTGGTAGACAGTCCTCTGGAAATGAAATATACATCTTTTTTAGTTCATTGCCTCATAATCATTCAACTGGGACAAAGATGACAGCTTAGACTCTGCTTTTATATCAGTATACTATGATTGACAAAACCTCATTGATTAGATAGCTCCTTTCTTCCCGTTGGTAGTGGTATTTTCTTCTTTAACTGTACCCTTTTCACCTAAGAATAGATAGAAAAATAGGAAATTTTATTTTGTTGCACAAACAATTTTTGTAGGGTATTTATTGTTTTTCTTGGTTTCTTTGCATTGCTTATTTCTTTAAAATGTTTAAGAGGTGTTGTCTGACACTTCTGATTTCAACTTCTCTTGACTGTTTTCCACCTAAGCATGATTGCTTAAGGGGTTTAAATGATGTCATCTTGAACTTAAGCAGAAAATAAGCATTTTTATTTCTCAAAATCTGAAGTAAAAGCTAAGGTTTTGTTCATGATCAGGGCTTTTATTGTTTAACTCATAGGATAGCTATTAATGTCTAAGAATAAGCTTAGGTTCAGGAAGAATGGAATTATTTAAAAAACGTGAATGACAGAACTGAACTAAATCAGTTGTGAACATATAAATATAAGTGGCAAATCCAAATGTAGTAGAATTATTGAAGAGAGATTACAAATATATAATTTGCTAATAAAAAAACTCCTAATAAAGGTAGAATTCATGCTAAGGAACTATTTTTCATTACATTTCATTTTATTAAATTTGTATACCGCGCCACTCTCCCGGAAAGCGACTCGGGGCGGTGCACAGGAAAAATTAAAACCACGCATATACATAAAAACCGATAATAAATATGTCATAAATATTAAAAACTTATTAAATTAACCCAACCTGTGCTAAAACCAATTAAAACCCCAATAAAATCTAATTCAATTTAAAACCAGTAGATGGACTCGGAAGATTATCCATGCCAGCTAAATGAAAAAAGTGTTCTCAAATTATTCAGTCATATATAATGCAAATGAATTATACAAAATTTTGCCATTAATATATATTATATTTAAAGGTTATCTGTAAATCAGGTAACCCTGATTTACTCACGTCAAACTCATGATACCACATCATCATATGATGTATCATGACTTTTCGCTAAACGGAGTGGGCGTGGCCAGCATTTCATGCATCTGGCCTATGGGCCGCAAGTTTGACATCATATAAAGTTTGACATCATATTGATGGGGTCAATATGATCTCTGATGAGGTGAGGCTCCATGGCTCTTCTTGTTAAGGACAGGCTAATTTATGTAATATATTTTAATATATTTTATGTTTTGTATTATTGATTTTTATCGCTGCCTGTACACCGCCCTGAGTCCTGAAAGGAAGGGCAGTATAAAAATCTAATAAATACTAATACTAAATACTAAAAAGCTGTCTGATGATACACTGTCCCTTCCACCAATAAAAATTTACAAATAGATTCAGATGGGCAGTTTCATGAACAGAACATGGAGAACATTTTGGGGTGAAATGTATCCTCTTTATACTTGTAGGCAACTCAAGAGTCTCATTCCAAATTTTCGTTTAGATGGAAGCCAGGAATTTGGTAACCAAGAAATCAAGATAACACAATGGGGAAAAAAAGAATTTCCCCAAACTGCAGAAATAATAGGGGTGACTTCCAGAATCCAGTTGTTTGACCTGAAGAAATTATTTAGTATTTCCTTTTTTCATAGTACTTTCAATTAAACTCTTTTGCTATTTTTTTTTTGTTTATGCCCTGCAAAATAAGAATCTGATTTGATAAATACAGTAAATGCTTGTAAAGGAATCTCATTGGAATACAGTTGGATAGGCATTAGCCCATTGCATGCCTCATCTCCGAATAGAAATAAAATAAAATATGAGATTGCATTTTTCCTCTAAGGATATTTTAATTGGTGCATAGGTATTTGATTAGTAATTATATCACAGAGCCAAAGCCATGATTGAGAGGTATAAAACACGTATGTTTAAGGCTTTTTTTCCTTTGTTAAATATTTTAGCTTATTATTTTACTGTTCTGACTTTTCATTCCTGGAGTGTTTAATCTCTTTCCAGTCCTGATGGTCACCCACAGAGTTTCATGATTGCTGAGCAAGAATTCCCTGGTGCAATTCCAGTATTCTGCCTGCTTTATTTTGTACTTGCTCTTTGGCAAAGATGTGTATCCCATGTACATTGATTGTGATTACCTTTACTAGGTAATTGATTCCACTATCAAACTGTTATTTTTATAATATTTTTATAATATTCAGTCAATTGGTCTTCCTGTAATATAAATCATTATTCTACATCCCATACTTAGGATACAGAAAAGTCACAACTAAGGTAACATCCATTTAGACATTTGCAGAGTGATTTTTTGCCCTATACATAGTTCCTTCAATCTCGTTTCATAACTTTCCCTGTTGTTATTCTCTTAACCCTTTCCATTTGTTTAAGTCCTTTTATTTGAGGTGGGATTAACCAAACACAGAACTGTTTTGGAACTATTTCTTCCCATGTTTTGGAAATGTTACTTAATGAAGCCTAAATTAAATATATTTGCAAAATTCTTTACCAATTTGAACTTCACACAGCATATAGCAGGAATTTGAGAAGAAAATATACATAATTAATATTTGGATGTCTTATAGTTTAATGTCTTGATGTCTGTGACTAGAGTATTGGCTTCTGCTGTGAAATAGCTGTTTCATTTTAGAGAAACCTCTGAAGTCAACTATGAAACTTCTCTGAGCCCTGGTTAATTAAAATCATAAATCACATTTAGTTTTAGTAGTATGGACAGACTATGAACTATATGGGAACAGAGGAAATCCTCTTTCAAATAAATTTTTATGATGCCCAATAGTGATGCCCAATAGAATATGTTGCATGGACATAAGGGGCTATGACAAGGATTTCAAGGATTTCTGTTGAATTAAAGCAATTGTGAACTTTCAATTAACTGACATGCATTTCCTAATGTGCACTTTTCCAATACACCAGTTTAAGAACCACTGCTACAGAAGTAGTCCCTAGAGTGTACCTTAAGTAGGAAGAGACGTAATGTGAGATTGATTAAATGATAACATGATTGCAAAAAGGAATAGCCATATTAGATCAGGCCAGCATCCATCTTAATTCAGCATTTTGTGGCTCACAATAATCTGCCAGATGCTTCTGGTCTGCTTTTAAGATGAGACTCAGTATGGATATTGGACAACACGTTGGACTCTTATTGGGGACATCCAATTCTAGCTCACCTTCAACCATAGAAATTTAGTAGGTGATTTGTGGACCAGTCATTCATGCTCAGTCCAATGAATCCATGAGGTGAGGAAAAATAGTATGTGCTACCTTAAGATCCATGTAAAATTCCATTATTCCTCATTCAGAGATAACATTATATATTGACCTTCATAGGCATTTTGTCCATAAATATATGCAAGCCTCTTAAAAATCATTAGTTAGTGGCATAGCGATCTTGGGGCAATAGTTTTACGGATTATTGATCACTACATGAAGTAGCATCTTTTATCTGTTCTACCTCTTCATGTGATGTTCCTTCCCTTTCTATATTGCATGCATGATTCCACAAGCCTCTTTGTGTTCCCCTCATGCTTCTAGCTTTTCTTTTTTCATGAGGAAAATAAACCTTCATGGTGGGTTGTTGTCATCTGCACTTTTATCATATGTTGTAATCAGAACTGCATGCGGTATTTCAAGGGAGGATACATGAATGCGGAATTGTATACTGCAAGATCTTTTTCAGTTGGATTCCCCCCTCTGTTCCCAGGTGTGTGGACGTCCACATAAGCTGCTTTTATCTCCATTGTAGTTTTTATTAAGGAACAACATTTTTAATGTTTTAAGTCTGAGTTTAAAATATAAATGAAAACACATACAAACACACGCCCATATGTATGTAAAAAGAATATCAGTAGTGATAGTGGCTTCTTCAATATACACATTTTTAACAGGTTAATATATTCATTATTCTTCAGGGAATGAAAAAGAAATCCTAATGTCTGAAGAAAAAAAATAGACATAGTGACAATATTTTTAATTATTTTTAAACTAAACATGAAACAGCAGTGATGCTGTTAATAGTTATTTTAGTTAATAAATTATGCTAAGTGAAACTGAGGATTTGAATGTATAGAAATCTGCAGAAGTTACTTTCAGTATCATCAAATTTCTATTCTGAAATAAAATTTCTTTTGTTAACAGCAAAGTAGCTGGTTAAATAGGTTTTAATTCCAGTCAATATTCAGTCAGTATTTATAATACTGAAATTAGCAGTAACATAAATGTCTTTAGATACTTGTATCAGGTCATGAAGAAGTGAATTATTGAAAAGATAAAAATAAATTTGTTTGCTTTCTGTCAGAGTTCATATTCACAGCCAACCTTGATAGAAGACCAGAATGATTTAGACAGGTTTGCTTTAGAGATTCATAACATATGCTTGCTGGACAGAATTGAGTTATCTGTGCTCTGGAGAGTAAGTTATTGTAGCAGGAGCTGACAGAGATGAAGATAACTGAGGGAAATTCAATTACCTTTTAGTGTTTTCCTTCTAATAGGATTCTTAATGTGAAAGAGATCCTTAGATGATGCGCCTTTATTGCTTGGCAAGATCTACTTTGATACGTACCTTCAGAATAAAGTGAACTCTCCTGTCTAGACCGTCATTTGAATGAATCATGTGACTGCTTCTTAAATGATGTGTAAAATTTCAAGGATCAATAAAATATTAGTAATAGTAGACCATGCTCTTCTATTATTAATAATAATTATTTTAATGTTGTTACTCAAGGAAGCCATTGCGATGATACTTCCTGTGAATTTGAAGTGTATTGTATGCAGCTTGTCTAGGTTTGTTGTAAAAGGAATACAGCTCTTCTGAACAAAATGTTTTCATCATTAAGTTAATTTTAAAATGCTTTCTAATGATTTTCCCTAAATTAAAAAATCAAAGCAGGAGGACTTAGTTCTATATAGTTACAAAAGACAAATGGACCTGGTAGTAAATGAATGACGGGTATAGGCACTTTTGACTTTGAAATGATATCTGGTTTATTTTTATGGCAATACCAACTTGAAGTATAATAATTGCAGAGTTAGAGTTAGGTTTCTCTTTCTACCTCTCTCTGGCTCTCTTTTTTGAAAAAATACAGTTTAACTAATGTCCTTTATTTTTAAATTAGCCTAATTCTACAGTATTTCGGTAGCCATATCTAGTGTTACATTCAGACAGAAAAATAATTGTTGCTTACCAAAAGCAACCTACTTTCACATAAGAGAATTACTTACACAGGATTCTGCATCTTTAATAAGATATATGTAGACAAGGAGTCCTGGGTTTACTGTGGCTTTATAAAATTCAGGCGCAGGCAGTTTTGATTTACAAAACAATTTTTTACTACTGTTTGGAGTTACAACCCTGTCTCATCTTTACAACTGGTTTTAGCATACTGTGATCATATGACCATTATTTATGATGATGTTTTTTTCTAGTTTCCCTCCTTTTTGCTGAAAGAATAGGCTCACCATGACAAATGTTGAAAAAATCAGAACCGGTCCAGTAGGTGCCTCAACCTACTTACCTGTATTCCTAACTATGACCACAATTGGAAACAGAATTTAGGTTGTTGAACAAAGCAAATACTAAGTAAGACATCACCCAATTGCTTCACTCAATGACCACAATCCTTGCACACCCAATTGTAGTTATCAAGGGATCTAACTAGTGGGTAAAACTAAAGTGTTGTCTGATGAAAGATGTCAGTTGTCTGATGAAAAATTTCCAATCTTCAGGCAGAGAGCTCTTTAAGAACAAAGTGCAGGGCTGAATGCTTGTAGCAGGCAACTCTTTGAGAGTGAATGGCTTGTCTGCTAGAGTGATTCAGTTCTATGTGGGGATGAAACCCTCTTGCAGACAGCTCTTTCATTCTCAAAAGAGCTGCCTGCCAGGAGACATTCAGCTACATATGGAACTGAAATCCTCTGGCAGTTTCCAGAGAGAATCCTCTTAGCAGGCAGCAGCAGCAGCTTGCAATGTTCCCTCCCAGCTTCTCCATTGACTCTTTTTGGAAGCCAGCTGAGAACATTTCAAATGGCAATGATATTATTGTGGCGTATTTGACAACCAGTTCAGAGATGGGCTGCTCCCGGTTTGGCCCGGATCAGACGAACAGGTAGTAGCGGTGGCGGGAAGCTCTGCCCACCCGCCCAGATGCTTCTGCGCATGCACAGAAGTGTTGCGAGTGTGTGTGGGAGCACGTCCAAACTGGTAGTAAAAAAATTGGCAATCCACCACTGAACCAGTTGTAAGTGTGAATAAGTTGCCAAGCAACCAGGTCATAATCACATGACTAGGGAGGGGTTTATGACATTTTGCAACAGCCAGAAGTTCTTTATAAGTTATAAAACATCTTTTGTGGGGCTATCATTATTTCAGACCATTGTTAACGAAATAATTGCACATCAAGGACTATTTGTACATTGTTATTTAATATTATCAATCTTTCAAGATTAAATATATTTTGGAATTTTTTAGCATAGAATACAGGAGCATGGTGGCTCTTGTGGTTAGGAGTTGGAGGTAGCAAACTCATGTTTGAGACCTGAGTGCTGCCAAGGGAGTTCTCATCCCTTGCTCCAGCTCCTGCCAGGGACATGAAATGAGCCACCAACTGGGCATCCCCCAGGCAACGGGGATGCCACCACGTAATCCTTTCAATCTGCAAGTGCCTCAGTGCTATTGGCATGATTGCAAAAAATGCAGAATATGTTTCACTTTACATATTCAGGGAATTGTTAACACTTCTTTGAGTGAGAGGTTTCTGCTGGCCACCTTGAAAGAGGCGGTGGTGAGACCCCTCCTCAAGAAGCCCTCCCTGGACCCGGCTGTGTTGGCCAACTACGGTCCTGTCTCCAACCTTCGATTCCTTGCGAAGGTTGTTGAGAGTGTGGTGGCGCGACAGCTCCCCCAGCACCTGGAGGAAACTGTCTATCTGGACTCGTGCCAGTCCAGCTTCCGGCCCGGGCCTGGTTGCATTGGTGGATGATCTCTGGAGGGCCCGGGATAGGGGCTACTCCTCTATCCTGGTCCTGTTAGATCTCTCAGCGGCTTTTGATACCATTGACCATAGTATCATGTTGCGCCGGCTGGAGGGGTTGGGGGTGGGGGGCACCGTTTTACGGTGGTTCTCCTACCTCTCCGACCGGTCGCAATTTGTGTTGGCAGGAGGGCAGATTTCGACGTCAAGGTGCCTTACTTATGGGGTACCACAGGGGTCGGTCCTCTCGCCTCTCCTGTTCAACATCTATATGAAGCCGCTGGGTGAGATCATCCGTGGTTTCGGGGTAGAGTTCCATCAGTACGCTGATGACACTCAGCTGTATATTTCTATCCCAGACCACCCCAACGATGCCGTGGAAGTGATGTCCCGGTGTCTGGAGGCTGTGCGAGTCTGGATGGGGAGAAACAGGCTCCGACTCAACCCATCCAAGACTGAGTGGCTGTGGCTTCCAGCGTCATGATATAGCCAGGTGGTGCCATCTCTGGCTATCGGGGGCGAATCATTGGCTCCCACAGAGAGGGCCCACAACTTGGGCATCCTGCTGGACTCTCTGCTGTCATTAGAAGATCACATGACAGCCGTAGCCAGGGGGGCTTTTTATCAGGTTTGCCTGATACGCCAATTGCACCCCTTTCTGGATCGTGACGCTTTACGCACGGTCACTCAAGCCCTCGTCATCTCCCGCCTAGACTACTGCAATGCTCTCTACATGGGGCTTCCCTTGAGGTGCACCCGGAGGCTCCAGTTAGTACAGAATGCGGCCGCGCGGGGGATTCTGGGAGCTTCTAGATGCTCCCATGTGACACCTCTCCTGCGCGAGCTGCACTAGCTGCCTGTGGCTTCCTGGGTGCGCTTCAAGGTGTTAGTAACCACCTTTAAAGCGCTCTATGTCATGGGACCTGGCTATTTGCAAGACCGCCTCCTGCTACCTAATACCTCTCACAGACCAGTCCGCTCTCACAGAGAGGGCCTCCTCAGGGTGCCGTCGGCTAGGCAATGTCAGCTGGAAACTCCCTGGGTGAGAGCCTTCTCTGTGGCTACTCCTGCCCTCTGGAATGACCTACCCGCTGACCTTTGCACGATCACAGACCTGCGCCTTTTCCGTCGGGCTTTGAAGACCCATTTATTTCGTGCGGCCGGCCTGGCGTAGCTTTTAATTGGTTTTAGAGAGGGTTTTTAGATAGGGCTTTTATCAAAATCAGGCATACTATTTAATAGATTTTTAATTGTATTTTAATTGTTTTATATTAGTGATTTTATACTAGTTGATTTTTATTGAGGCCTGTACACCGCCCTGAGTCCCGCTGGGAGAAGGTGCGGTATAGAAAAATTCAAAAATAAATAAACAAATAAATAAATACATAAATCAGCTTTCACAAATATATATATACTTTTGATTGCCCTGGACTTACTTAATCAAAGTATACTATATGGTAACAGATAATTAATATGAATATTCTACACTTAATTATCACAGTCTAGTTTTATAATTAAACTTTTTGTTCTAGATATACTCTGTGTATTTGAAAATAGATGCATGAATCTACAAATGCGCGCACACACATGCACAAACACGATTAATTTTTAGAGCTGATTTCTAATGCTATATTGTTTCATACTGTAACAAAACATGTACAAAGATATTCCTTGATTTTATTAAAATAAAATCAATATATAAAAAATAGGTATATCACATTAAATATTCTGTTGTACAATTTAGGAGGTGCTTTACTTTTATGAAACTTTGAACAAAGCACACTTTAAACTGATTTGCAGAACAGTATGTTCTTCTCATTTCTAAGATGGAAGTGAAAAGTCCCCATGTTGTTCATTTCATCTACTTCTTTTGTTGTCTTGTTGATGAAAATGGCATCAACTCAGTGAGACTAATCAAAAGCATCACTTCATATTAAGAGAATCAACTCCATGCATATATAGCTAGGATGTTGGGAGTGGAGAATTCTGGACATCCATTATGTGTAGGGAGAAAGGGAGATAAATTAAAATTGAGCTTCTGAGCTCTTGTGAACTGACCTAAATTGTCCTCTATACATGGAAGACATTTGAATAATTCTTTTGGCTACTTTCCATTTCTCTTTACAGATCCACAAAACCACAACAAACCAGTTCTGTTTTAATAATTACATTTATAAATGGGAAGTGTTGTGCACAATTTTTCATAACATAATCACGTTGCACAATAAAAGCAGTTCTTCGCGCTCTAGTACTTCACAGTACCTTTCTAAAAAAGAACTTTCTCAGCATTAAATTGTATGCTGACCTTTAAATCTAGCATTCTGTTCATGATACTTCTACTGTTTTGTTTTCAAAATACTCTTTTTCAAGCATGTTTTACTATTTCTAATGCCTGGAATATTGAGGAAATTGTAATGCAATGCACTACAGCATTTCTTTTTATAATAAATAGGTTAAAAGACAGCTAATTTATATGCAGATTTTAAATCTCCTGATCTGTAAAAGGCTGGATAAATGATGAGGGAGGGTGGAGGCTGCAGGTTGCAGAGATGAAAAGCCAATACATTGTATCCAGTCCATTAAAACAAGAAGAAATAGAAAAGATACCTTGATAAGTGTTCTGCCTGTGTTAACCTTGATGGCTATTATCGGGGGAGGGGAATGGGCCTGCTGCTATATCTATTTCATTGGCTTGGGCTTTTTCATGCTGAAAGAAATCAATACTTTGAGTCGTTAGATGACAGAAGCATCACTTCAGAATTGAAGGTGGCTGTCAGACATTGTCATTGGTTGACTTTTGTTTGCTATTGAGGTTTTAAGCTTTCATTTTTCTAAGTCTTATTCAGGAGCTTTGGAAGATTTCCCTCGGTGGCATTTTTAGCCCAGACTGTAAACTGAAGGTTAAAAGTCAAGTGCAAAAAAATGTCTTCAAGAACAACCCAAGAGCTTTTCCTGTTGTCAAAATATATGATGTTGATGAGAATTTGCATTCTCAGGTGCTTATGTGTTCGATTGGATTTCTCTAAGTCTTCTTACAGATTCTGGGCAAAATATTTTATAAAATTGGAACCAGTATACTGTAATTTCATGTTTTTGGAAAAGGCTAATAGAATATAAAACTAGATAATATACATGGAAGATAGGCTTTCAACTTTATTAAGTCTCTTTTCTGTGGGGTAGAAGAATCATTGATCTGCACAGAAATAAAGGGACAAAATTTTATTTTTTACCCCATCCAGCTTGTTTGTCACATGGATTGTAACAATCCTCCTGTTAATTTAAAAAGACATTTGAGCCAATTATACTGAGTGGATTTCTATAAACTTCTATAATGTATGCAGATTCGTTTACCAACCGCATTATACACTTAACAACTGCTGTTATTTGCCTAACCACTGTGGTAAAAAAAGGTTGTGAAATGAGACATGCATCGCTTAACAAGTGCCTCAGTTAACAACAGCAATTTTGTACTCAATTGTGGTTGTAAGTCGAAGAATCCTTGTACTTCTGTTCTATGATTAAGGGACATTCATAGAAAATGTTTTTCCTCATGTATAGTAAAGGGAAACATTTACTGCAAGTATAAAATTATTTCTTCATTTGTATTACTTTGTAACAAAGCATAAATTAAATCGACAATCTCAGTTGTACCTATGTGACATGAAGCCTTTCCTGCTAATAGGAAAGGTACAATACCAGTTACGTTTGGCACATTTTTGCCAGTCTGCCATAAGTACACCCCAAGCCCAATGTTAACCCAGTTAGGGTCTTCAATCTAAAGAATACCTTGCAAGTGAACATATTATTGCAAATACACTATCAATTAGGAGGTAAGTACATCATTCTGACACACTCATTATTTTTTTCCTTTTAAAATCACCCATTATACAACATTACATGAAGGAAGTACAATGAGAACAATACAATGTCTGTATTTTAGCAGAAATATATGCATTTATAAGAACTACAGGTGATTCTTAAACTAGATTTTTTTTTATCCAGACAACAGAAATTCTTTAAAGCAGTAGATGACTCTATGATAGCACAGGTGATAAAAACAAAAATAAACTACATGATGAAAATAAATCTGCTAGATAAAGTAGAAGAATGTGGTTAGACAGCATCACCACCAGATGGATTTGTAACTGGCTGACCAACCGCACTCAACATGTAGCCCTCAATGGAACTGCATCTCCATGGAAGGAAGTATGCAGTGGAGTACCCCAAGGCTCTGTTTTAGGCCCAGTACTCTTCAACATCTTCATCAATGATTTGGATGAGGGAATAAATGGGGAACTCATCAATTTGCAGACGACACCAAGCTGGCAGGAATAGCCAACACTCCAGAAGATAGGCTTAAGATACAGAAGGATCTTGACAAACTAGAACATTGGGCACTATCTAATAAAATGAAATACAATGGCGAAATGAAATGCACAGGTACAGTATAGGTGGTACCTTGCTCAATAGCAGTAACTGTGAAAGGGATCTTGGAGGACAACCATTTAAATATAAAAGGGATCTTGGAGGACAACCATTTAAATATGAGCCAGCAGTGTGCAACAGCTGCCAAAAAAGCCAACACAGTTCTGGGCTGCATAAACAGAGGGATAGAATCAAGATCACGAGAAGATAGATAGATAGATAGATTTTATTTTTCTATACCGCGTCCTCTCTCCAGGGGGACTCGGAGCGGTGCACAGGGAAAAATTAAAACAAACATAAAATATATACATAAATAAATACAATAAAAACAGGTTAAATCAATTGTCCCTGCACTAAAATCCCCATTTTTAAAATTAACATTCCCTAACCCCTGAGGTAGAGACTAACCTAGGCCGGCCAAGCAGAAGAAGTGTTAATACCACTTTATAATGTCTTGGTAAGGCCACATTTGGAATACTGCATTCAGTTTTGGTCACCACAATGTAGAAAAGATGTGGAGACTCTAGAAAGAGTGCAGAGAAGAGCAACCAAGAGGATTAGGGGACTGGAGACTAAAACATGAAGAACGGTTGCAGGAACTGGGTATGTCTAGTTTAATAAAAAGAAGGGCTAGGGGAGACATGATAGCAGTGTTCCAATATCTCAGGGGTTGCCACAAAGAAGAGGGTATCAAACTATTCTTCAAAGCAGCTGAGGGCAGAACAAGAAGCAATGGGTGGGAACTAATGAAGGAGAGAAGCAACTTGGAACTAAGGAGAAATTTCCTGACAGTGAGAACAATTAACCAGTGGAACAGCTTGCCTCCAGAAGTTGTGAATGCCCCAACACTGCAAGTCTTTAAGAGGTTGTTGGATAGCCATTTGTCTGAAATGGTATAGGGTTTCCTGCCTAGATGACCTCCAAAGTCCCTTCCAACTCTGCTATTGTATTATTGTATAAATACTTTAGTTTTTAATAAGCATGATTTGCACAATCTTGCTATTGCACGCAATTTTAGTTATTTTTAAATTTTATTTTGGGTGTCAGGTAGGTCCTTTGAGTGCTATGGAAACTTTGTTTTTGGTGGTAGGTAAGTCATAGATATACTTTATTTTATTGAAAAATATTATTTTAAACATTTTATTGAGCAAAGACACCAAGAATGGTAGAGGTCCATCTGTTGTTGTTGATCTCAAAGATTGTGTAAGATTGTGACTTAAAAAGTAAAAGCAATATAGTAAAATCATGAATTAGTGGAAATAAATAAATTAGTGGAAATAAATAAAGAAGAAAATTGATAAGCTGTGGTTTAGTGAGAAAGGGAAAAAACATAAATATGAATGGAGGTAATCTGTTTTGTGGAGTGGAATTAAATAGATTCAATAATTAAAATGGCTAAAATGTGTAGCAGTCATATGAATTAGTGTTATCTAGATATTTATAGTTATTCAGAATATGGATTTATTTATTTATTTATAAAATAAATATGTATTTCCTATCACTATCCATGTATCTCTGAGCAGCTCACAATACAATAACATAAAGATAAAAACATTACCATTAACAAGAATTAGATAAAACTAAGAACCAATTGCATGGTGACAAAGGTAGGATTGCTGTTGCTTCCCTATTATTCCACCGCCCTCAGTGTAACATATCCTCTTTGAGCCCTGAAGCCAATCAGCTGATCCAAATTTTCAAGTACTCTCAGAAGGCCCAGAGAATGGGGGCAGATCAGAAGTGGTATTCAGCCAGTTCTGACAGGTTCTGGAGAACTGGTAGTGGAAATTTTGAGTAGTTCAAAGAACCGGCAAATACTACCTTTGGCTGGCCCTGCCTCAATCCATTCGCTGCCTTCCAAATCCCAGCTGATCCGTATCATTACCCTAGAGTGGGGTGGAAATGGGGATTTTCCAGTATCCTTCCCCTGTCACGCCTGCCAAGCCATACCATGCCCACCAGGCCATGCCCACAAAACCAGTAGTAAAAATTTTTGAATTTCACCACTGGGGCAGATTAATAGGTTACTTATTATTTTTACTCCATTGAATGAAACTAATGAAAGAAACAGGAACAAGTTCTGAGAAAAACCATGCAAATGAGCAGTGACAATTTATTATTGTCATATAATATCATTTCTGGAGCTACACTGGTTGCTGGTTTGGATGCAATTGAAACAGCTAGCTATATAAGTTAGCTATAGCTAGCTAAAGCCTATACGTTATAACCTATAAGGCGGGCATGAAACTGGGTGCATGCTTGCACACGGCACTTCTGCGCATGTGCAGAGCATCCGTGATGATGTCTGGGCAGGTGGATGGAGCCCCCCGCCGCCGCTATTACCAGTTCGTCTAAGCGGGGCGAACTGGTAGAATACCATCTCTGCTATAAGGCCTTATACCAGTTGAGTTTGGTAATCTTTGGGTCTATCTAGCCCGAATAGAATTTGCCTGACCAAGATTTGACCTTTGAGAGATATTGCTGAAATCTCCATGGGATGTAGTGGGAAGGAACATGGAGGTAAATGGTCTCTATTGAACTTACTTATAAAATCTTATGGGACTAGTGCTTTTATGAGTTGGAATAGCAGCGAGTATGGTGTTGGTAAAGGTCTTTCAATACCCAGAAGGATTCTGTGAAGATGATTTGTGGAAATGAAGATGAAGGCTAGCTGCTAAAATGACTTAAAACAGATTCAGGCAATTCCTAATGGTTGCTAGAGATGGAATATTGGTTTTAATTCAGATAATGAGGACAGGATAGTGGCCCTAGAATTGATGGGACAAAATTTGTATTGCTGAAGGTTCATTAACTCATGAGTGCACACAATTCCATGAAACATTTGAGGTTGTGATCAAGTGATGATTCCCCTAGAACAGTGGTTCTCAACCTTCCCAATGTCGTGACCCTTTAATACAGTTCCTCATGTTGTGATGACCCCCAACCATAAAATTGGTGTCTCAGTTCCTATGAGTTCCTATGAATCAAAAATATTTCCGACGGTCTTAGGTGACCCCTGGGAAAGGGTCATTTGACCCCCAAAGGGCTCCCGACCCACAGGTTGAGAAGCACTGCCCTAGAAGAAAAGCACAATTGATATCACTGACCAACATAGTTGGCAGAGAGGGGATATATAAAAAGATAGAAGAAAGAAGATTTATCCATCTACCAATATCTGGATCAAGGACAACTGCCAGTTTATCTGAGTGTCAGAGGAAGGAAATTGACACATAATTCTGCAATTCCTTTTTTAGCTTTCAATAGGAATAGTTCTAGTATTTAGCAACACAAAGTGGTGTATACACACTAAGAAAACAAATATGGTAATATACTTATGTTTGGAATAGCTTTGAACTGAAAGTTATACAGATAGTCCTCAACTTATGACCATAATTGAGGCCAAATTGTTCCTAAGTGAGATATTTGAGTTTTGCCCCTTTTTGCGACATTTCTTGATGCAGTTGCTAAGTGAATCATTGCAGTTGTTGAGCTAATAACCTGGTTGTTTAGTGAATCTGGCTTTCCCATTGACTTGCTTATTAAAAGGTGGCAAAAGATGATTGCATGACCCCAGAACAGAGCAATTGTCATAAATATGAACCAGTTACCAAGCATCCACATTTTGACCATGTGATCCTGGGGATGCTGCAATGGTTTTGAGAAAAATGGACATAAGTCACTTTTTCCAGTGCCACTGTAACTTTGAACAGTCACTAAATGAACTGTTGTAGGTTAAGAATTAGTTGTACTTTTTCCTCTATCTTAAATAAAATAAGGAGAAAATTGGAATATTATGTGGTGTTGCATTTTTCAATTAAGTCCTTAAATATGTGCCATGATAACCCACTTGACTTCTACTGATAAGCATGTAAAGAATCTTGTAGATCATGCATTCTGTGTACTTTGTCTGCTCATGTATTGACTATAGAGACAAAAAACCTGTCTTTTAAAATCACTGCATTAAAGTCCATCAAAACACAATATGTACTATGCTCAGTGGTGATATTCAAAAAAATTTCCTACCAGGTCTGTGGGCATGGCTTGGTGGTGGTGGGTCATTTGACTGAGTAGGCATTGCCAACCCAATGTCACTCACACCCATACTCACTCAGTCACATGACACACACACACGCCCCACCCGAGCCATGCCCACAGAACCCAGTAGGAAAAAAATTGAATTTCTACCTATCTACCTATTTTCTACCCAGGCCAGGCCTAATCTGTCAAAGGCCTCCTGCTGCATGCTGCCCGCTCTCCCTTCGCTAGTTCCATTTCTGCTCCTTCAGAGGCTCCAGTCCTAGCCCTGCTTCCTTCCCTACAACTGCCTCTTTCTTTGGGCTTACCTTCCCCCCGTGATAGCTGGTCCGGACTCCAGAAGGCAAGCTCTATTTTTCGGGGTGACTGCAAGAAACCTCCCAGCCGCCTCTTTGCCAGCTATTCCTGGCAGCGGCAGCTGGCTGGAGGTCACCGAAAACTACCAGAGGTCTTGAATGTATCAAAAAAGCCACTGCCATTGGCACCCTGTTCTTCATACTGACTGCACACGTGCATCCCATTGCCTGCTGTGCCACTCTGCTCAGACTTGCCTGGGAAAGTCCCTCCCACGCAGCAAACAATGGGATGCAGGTGCATGACTTGCATGAAGAGCAGGGCAGTGATGACAGTGGCTTTTTCGGTGCATTTAAGACTGCTGGTAGGTTTTGGCAGCCTCCAGCTAGCTGCTGCCGGTAAGTGGCTGGCAAAGAGGTGGCAGCTGGGAGGTTTCTCGCAGTCGCACTGAAAAAGTGAATTTGCCTTCAAGAGTCTGGACCAGCCGCCACGTGAGGAAGGTAAGCCCGAAGAAAGAGGCGGTAATGGGGGAGGAAATGGGGCTAGGGTTGGAGCCTCTGAAGGAGCAGAAATGGGACTGGCAAAGGGAGAGCAAGCAGCATGCAAGAGGAGACCCCAGGAAGGCTGGAGCCAGGGAATGACATGTTCCTGACCTGGCCAAGGCAAGTAGGCGGAGGCCTCAGGGCCTCGGGGAATGGCACATCCCTGGGCCCAAGCCCCTGACCAAAGCCAAGGGGCAAGCAGGTGGCATGCTTACCTTTAATGAGCTGAGCAGAGTGGGGGAAGCGTGGAGGCGACTGGCGAGGGGATTAGCTGGGCTGTGTGGCGAAGGCAACATATATAGGGCTGAGGATGGGTGTGGCGAGCATCCGGCAGGCGGGGCGAGCAAGCAGCAACCGGGCGGGCGGGGGCAGGGGCAGCCAGAGGTCGTTGCTGTTTTAGCAAACTGGGTCAAATTTCCCCTACCGGTTCACCCAAATGGGTGCAAACCATCTGAATACCACCTCTGATTATGCTAGTTTAAAAGATATTGATTTTATTTATTTTCCCATTTGCTGTTATTCAACATTCTATTAATATAAATGTGTTATTTTAAATATATAAATATGGTATGAAACCTGTCTACACTTTATGCCAGCTCCCTTTATGTTATGCATTCAGATTCAGATTCAAATTATAGCTCTTAAATAAAAATTTGTCTTTGCAGGAAGACCTTTGCGCAATTACTTATTATAGCCTAATTGTGTCCTTTCCTAGAATAGGAAGCCCTATTACATCTTTTATGCTCAAATACCATCTAGAACAGCATGCAGTTATGAATACACCAAGGTTTGCAGATGTAACACTACATTAAGGGAGTTGCATTGCCTACCAGTTCATTTCTGGGTGCAGTTGATGCTGCTGTTGGCCAACTTTAAAGCCCTGCATAACTTAGGGCAGTGATGGGGAACCTTTTCGGCACCGAGTGCCCAAAAGGGAGTATGTGTGTGGGGGGCCATCAGGGCTGCAACCCAGAAGAGCAGCTGCCCAGGGGACATGTGCATGATGGAAATTGAACTTTCTGGCATGTGCATGCGCACCGGCCAGCAAATCCTCTGGTTACTGGGGCACGTACACATACAACGATCAGCTGGCCGGTGTGCATGGTTACACCAGAAAATGGAAGACCATCTCTTCCAGTTTCTGGCACTGCCGCACACATAAAGGCCAGCTGATCATTGTGTGCAAATGCATGCCAGAAACCTAGAAGAGGAATGAGTGACTCTGCATGCCAGGCGACATGGCTCCATGTGCCACTTTGGGCACGTGTGTCATAGGTTCGCCATCATAGACTTAGGGCCTTGATAATTCCATGAGCAGTTTCTTTGACATGACTCTTCAGATACGTATTTTGTATGGGTAAGATGATGCTTCCTCCAAATGGTAGTCCATCATATTGATTGATTAACAATTAATTGTTCATCATTATATTAAGATGATTAACTTTTCAGTCTCTGTAATAGAGCAGCAGTTGTAATAATCAGTTATAGAAATACTCAGGTATGATGCTAGTCGTAAATACGCTATAGTAAGTCATAAATGAGACATAGTAAGTTTCTTGGATATAACAATAAGTAGTAAAGTTTTGTCCCTCAGTAAAATTTTGTCTATTGATTTTATAGTTAAGTATCACAATGTTGGCCTAAATGAAAAAAGTATGCTTCCTAAAGGATATATTTATCAACATTTTCTAGCTGAAGTACAGAACTAAATGCTACCATTGCTATATCTAATATTGAATAAAAATATTTTTACTGTGTTTATTTTGTTGTTGCCATTTTGCTTTTTGGTGTCTAATCTCTAGTCTTATTAAAACATTTAGGCATTTGGGACATGTTTAACGTGAATCAGTAGATAAACCATATCACATTTTATCTATTATATCTCTGTATAATGAGTAAAATATCATATTTTCTTTATTTTATAATACCATATTCATATTCTAAGCAAAGAAAAAACTTATCTTCAAAGCTTAAAGCACTGTATTTGCCACTACAACAGATAAGTTAGACAAACAGGTGGGATCCAAAGGCTGTTTTAATAAAACAGGTACTACTTACCTGGAAAAAATGCTTCTGTTGTCATAATGCAAGCTTTGCATACCATATCTTTGATTTAGAGTCTCAGTTTTCCATTTTCACACCTGATCATAGTTTTCCTTTCAATATATTTAAAGAACATTTTATTTAATAGAATAATTTACATCTAAATAACTTACAGACTTTAATGAAAGAAATATGTAATTTCTTATGTAGCAAATACATAAGATTTAAATCTCAGTTACTTATTTGGACCTTGAAAGAAGTTCCCAATCGAATTTTCTGTTTATATTTTGCAGAGAATATT